>CM061133.1:171373437-171738181 GCA_030789695.1 Scilla litardierei
ATTGGTGTATAGATCTCTGTAGGACAAACTTTACCATACTTGTTTTGGAGTCTTGTTTAGTGTGGTACTAAACAAGAGGGACTTGACTAGTTGGGGATAGTCAATAGAAAGCTTATACTAGGATTAGTTTTGTTGAACACGTGCGTTATGGGCGTACGGAGAGCCTGGTGAGCTTAGAGTGGGTCGCTAGCTTATGGTTGTACCTGTTACATTATTAATCTAGTATCTGCTTTGGGGGCTGGACGTAGGTCGTGGGTCGACCAAACCAGTGTAAATCCGCTGCGTACTCTATGATTGCTTATTGTTTACTCTGCATCTTCTATAACTGCGTGTGATTGCTCGTGGGTTGCACGAGAATTTTTATTAGGCTTAGATCCAGATCCAACATTATCGGCCATTAGTCGAGAGGCCACTCCCCTCACAGCCAATCAAAGACTTGGTCCGTCGAAAGGCCGAGGCCATTTCCCTTGCAGGCTGACCTACTAGTCTACCATAAGGCAGGGGGCCACTCCTTCAGTAGGCCGACCTATTTTCGATCAGCCGTTAGTCGAGGGGTCATTCCACTCGCTGTCAATCAAAGATTTATTCCGCCATAAGGCATGGGCCCCTTCCTCCGCAGGTCCAGCCGACTTACTAATCTGCTATAAGGTTGCAAGCCACTACCCCAACATGCTGACCTATTCCCGATCGGCCATTAGTCAAGGGGCCACTACCTTAGCATCTGATCAAAGATTTGGTCCACTGTAAGGTGGGGGGCCACTCCTCCTACTAGCCGACCTACTAATCTACCACATGGGGCCATTATCCATGTAGGCTGCAAGGGGCTACTCTCCCTATAGGCCGACCTACTAGTCCATCGTAAGGCTGGGGGCCACTCCCTCAGCAGGCCGACACATTTCCAATCAGCCGTTAGTCGAGAGGCCACTCCCCCCATACCAGATCAAAGACTTGGTCTGCCGTAAGGCAGGAGGGCCACTCCCCTACAGGTCAACTTACTAATCCGATGTAAGGTCGGGAGCCACTCCCCTGTAGGTTGACTTATTCTCGGTCAGTAGTTAGCCAAGGGGCCACTCCCCTCGCAATTGATGGAAGACTTGGTCTGTCATAAAGCGGGAGGACACTTCCCCCGCAGGGCAACCTACTAGTCCACCGTAAGGTTGGGGGCGACCCCCCAGAAGGATGACGTATTCCCTATCGACCGGTAGTTGAGGTACCATTCCCCTCATAGCCGATCGAAGACTTGGTCAGCTATAGGGGGGCCACTCCTGCCGCATGTTGGGGTGGTAATTTTTGGCCTAACACGATAAGACCATGCCTGGGCTGGTAATTTTGGCCCGAAATCCTTATCAGGCTAGGCCGACACGGCACGGTTCATTTTCGTGCCGGGCCTGGGCCAAGCTATTCGGCCCATTGGGCGGCACGGCACTGTACGACACTGAATCCTTTTGAGTTTGCTTGATTTAAACAAATTAGCTCGATTTACAAAACAAAGTAGCTCGCTCATAACCAATCTTTGAACCATACAATTAACACAAAACAAAGTAGCTCAATTCAAACTTGCAGACAAAATAAGCTAGATGTAAATCTTGTGGATAGCTTGAGTTCATATTCTAAAAATTCATTACACGAGAATTTACTCTAAGAAAAAAGCACATATGTTGAATTATCAATTTGCTCTAGAATTTGCATGTATTTTGCATTCTAAATAAATTCTATAAAATTTAAAGATACATCATTAACAGAGGGGGTATGGAAATATAATAAACAACAGAGCCCAATAATTCATTCAACCCTATTGGACCAGGCCGAACGGCCTGAATTTTTATCGGACCATACCCGGGCCGCATCGGAATGGCCCGAAGTCTTATTAGGCCGGGCCAACCTGGTTATTTAAGAAAATCAGATCGGGCCCGGCCGATAAGACCGGGCCGGGCCGAATTGCCATCCCTAGCCACAGGCTGACCTATTAGTCTGCCATAAGGCTGGGGAACACTCCCACAACCAGCTGACCTATTCATGATGTGTTGTTAGTCTAGGGGACACTCCCTTCGCAACCCATCAAAGACTTCGTCCATTGTAAGGCAAGAGGCAACTCTCCTTGTAGGACGACCTACTAGTCCGTCGTCAGGCTAAGGGCCACTCCCCCAGCAGGCTGACCTATTCCCGATCAGTTGTTAGTCGCGTGGCCACTCCCCTCACATCCAATCAAATACTTGGTACGTTGTAAGACGAGGGGACACACCCCCGCTAGCTGACCTACTAATATGCCATAAGGTAAGGGGCCACTCCCCCCACAGGCCGTCGAGGCCACTCCCCCCATAGGCCGACCTACTAGTCTATCGTAATGATGGGGCTACTCTCTCAGCAAGCCAACCTATACCCTATCGGCCATTAGTCATGGGGCCATTCCCCTCGTCGTCATTCGAAGACTTGATCCGTCGAAAGTCAGGGGGGCCACTCCCCTTGTAGGCTGTAACGCCCGGCTCCCCAAGATACCCAGGAAGTACGAATCCGTCCCAGATGATCCTAGAGCAGCGAGTGTTACGAAGGGAAATACAAAAAGAAAAACTCAAAGCATATCCACTGCGCACTGTTGGGATAGTACCTGTAATGTTCTTCCACATCAACCAACAACACAAAACATTGAGAACACTGAAACACGGAACACTGAACCTTATTTATCTAATATCATCCATATATATACATCATCTCATACAACAGCTCAACCCCACCACAAAAGAACCCAAGATTACATAGCTCTCTCTCCTTACCCCTCGCTACCCCAACCTACCTCATCCATAGAACTCCACTGCTCCACCTCATAGCTACCAACCAACTCCAACACCAACACCTGAAAAAACAACGGTGGGGCACGTCAATGCGTGACCCAGTAGAATATCCAACTCCACCCCCAAATACCACTACTGAATGAAACTACGAGCATGAGGATGATGCATTGCAACATGGCATGGCATGGCATGAACATGGTGCTAAAGGTAAACACAACCATAAGAAAGGGAACATGGGGGAGGATTACGATAATAACAGTAACAACAATAAATGCAAGCTAAGGAAGTGAAACAATTAGACTACAATTATGAACACACATAAGGGCATAAAAGAATAAATCAAGCAATTCATTTGTTGGCGTTTTGGAACCTAGGTAGTGGGTAGGACCCTTTTGGGACTGGACCTCCCCCCCCCCCCCAGTTAGGGTGGAACTAGAACTCCCCCAGACATGCTTTGGACTATGCCAAGCGTGCAATGCTGTTAACGAAGGAGCCCTTTTCTTCATATCTCCTCATATCCACCACTCCCCGCCTCCTGGGCTACGTCAAGATTGGGACCCACAAGCAGTCCATCCCTCATATCCACCTACTACTTTGGTTCCCCCAAACCCTGTGTCACCCTCCTCAGGGGAGGACTTAATCATTTATTTACTTACATTATTTTGCATATATGAAGCATAAGTCAATAAACACATTTCCACACAAGTTATCACACTCATGTCTCAATGAGTTATGCACACACATGTGTCATGCCCTTCTCAACACCCCATTCATGTCGTACCCATCTCATAGGGCCAATCCTTCCATGTGTCAACCATCCAACACCATACAAGGTCCATTGGCATCACAAACCCAAAATTATAACACATAACACAATTAACAAACCAGCAATCTGTCCACAGTCGGATTAATGAGCAAATTTTCTCCTTATTTTTGTACTGAACATAACCATACAATACAAATGAAAGTTGTAGATATGTAAGTTGGGATTTCACTGACAAAATTTCAAGCATATATTCGAACTGTTTGATTTATGGTGATTTGTTTCCCAACACATGAAATGCTGCCAGTAGAAACAGAAACTGACCGAACTTGATGAATGAATTACTACCAATTACAGGCAGAACTAGCAAAGATGGAAACCTACAAAGTTATAGAACATGAAGTTATCTTTCCAACGAGACCAAGAACACTGAATTTCATGAGGTGTGCAATGACTGATCTCTATTGTCGTGAAATGTGTCCAGACTGGGTAAATTCAGACATGTTGGAAAGATTAAATTTTTACTTCTATTTACAGTCCAAATTAGAAAAGTTCACAACATGAAGGTTGTATAAAATAGTCCAAACCTTTAGACATAAAAATTTCAGAACATTATCAGTTCTAGATTAAGAGGATTAAACAAAATAATGAGCATGGAAATCTGTCCTGATTTCCAGTAACATATCATGAATGAAATGAACTAGGACCTAGGTGGAGATGGAATCCTCCCTCTCTTTTTCCTCTTCTTTTTCCTCTATTTTTCTCATCCATTTCCATGAGAATTTGGGCAGAATTTTGGGGCTGGTTTGGTTTCACATTTTTGGGGAAAGAGGAAGAGAATGAGAGAGAGAAGAAGATGGTTTAATTGTTAATGCTGAGTCATAAGCCTTGTGTCATCCTCTCACTATCCCTCTCTCTACTAATGACACATAGCCCCACTCTTACACAAAACCCCCCTCCAAAACTCAAAATCCCATCCCATATCTCATCCCCCAACTTACACAAACACCCTCCTATTAATAACATTGACAAACAAATACATACACTTAAGCCATATACACCAATAACCCTCCTAAAAGGCATATTTACAAACTACACCATAAACATATAATACAACATTATTCATTACTTAATATGCAAATATACAATATCTCATATGTATTACAACATGCACTACAATATGCTACATAATCCAATATTCAATATATAAATATCCTTTACACTTAAACATTATGCACTATAGTATACATCCAGCTATATCATACAACATATTTATCCACATATCACACATCAAATCCATTCACTTGGTCCCATAATACACAACTATATATAAATATATCTCTGCACTACTCAATTATCCATACATTCAACCATATGTTCATATCTATACTCTTAAAGTCATACAAGTTGCACTACATATTACTAAGCATACAATATACACTATGCATATATATACACATACTATACTACATACACACATATATATCTCCTACACACATCCACACATACATATATTCAAGATATATTGTAATATCTATAGTTATATGCTTAAGACATCCAATATACACACCTATACCACATATCCATTCAAGTATGCCCACATACTAGCCATACGCATACTCATATAAATACCATATAAATACATCCAATATGTATTATACACCAATTCTAGTATTACACACTTAGGGGTATTAAATAAGCCGACCTACTAGTCCGCCGTATGGCTGGGGGCCACTCCCCAAGTAGACCGACATATTCCAAATCAGCCGTTAGTCGAGGGTACACTCCCCTCACAGCCGATCGAAGACTTTAGCCGCCATAAGGCGAGGGCCACTCCCCCTACAGGCTGACCTACTAGTCTGTCGTATGGCTAGGGGCCACTCACCCAGCAGGCCGACATATTCTCAATCAGCCATTAGTTGAGGGGGCACTCCCCTCGCAGTCGATCGAAGACTTTGACTGCCGTAAGGCGGGGGCCACTCCCCCCGCATGCCGACCTACTAGTTCATCGTAAGGCTTGAGAGACTCCCCCGATAGGCCGACATATTCCTGATCAACCATAAGTCACTGGGCCACTCCCCTTGCAACCAACCTTTTCCTAATTGACCGTTAGTCAAAGGGCTACTCCCCTCACAGATGATCGAAGACTTGGTCTACCATAAGACAATAGGCCACTCCCCCCGTAAGTCGACCTACTAGTCTGCCATAAGGTAAGGGGCCACTCCCCTGTAGGCTGACATATTCCCGATCAGCCATTAGTTGAGGTGTCACTCCCCTCATAGCCGAATGAAGAATTGGTTCGTTGTTAGGCAGCAGCCCCTCCCGCTGCAAGCCGACCTACTAGTCCGCCATAAGGCCATGGGCCACTCTCCCAGCAAGCTGACCTATTCCTGATCGATCGTTAGTCAAGGGGCCACTCCCCTCACAGCTGATCGAAGACTTGGTCCGTCGTAAGGTGGGGGTCCACTCCCCCCCACCCCGCAGGCCAACCAACTAGTCTGCCATAAGGCTGGGAGTCAATCCCACAGTAGTCTGACATGTTCTCGTTCGGCCATTAGTCAAGGGGCCACTCCCCTTGCAAACTATTGAGGACTTGGTCTACCATAAGGAGGGGGGCCACTCTCCCTGTATGCCGATATACTAGCCCCCTAAAATGGTAGGGGACTTATCGAGTAGGCTGACATATTCCTGATCGGTCGTTAGTGGAGGAGACACTCCCCTCGTAGCCGATCGAAGACTTGGTCTGCTATAAGGTGGGGGCCACTCACCCCACATGTCGACCTACTAGTTCTTCGTAAGGCTGGAGGCCACTCCCACAGTTGGCCGATCTATTCCTGATTGATCATTAGTGGATGGGCCACTCCCCTCACAGCTGATCAAAGACTTGGTCTGCTGTAGGGCGAAGGGCCACTCCCCTACAGGTCAACCTACTATTTACCGTAAGGATGTGGGCCACTCACCCAGCAGACTGACCTATTCCTGATCGGCTGTTAGTCGAGGGGCCACTTTCCTCACGGCCGATCAAAACTTTGATCTGCTATAATGTAGGGGGCCACTTCCCTCACTGGCCAACCTAGTAGTCTACCGTATAGTGGGGGACACTCTCCTCGTATGTTGCAGGGGATCACTCCCCATGCAGACTGACATACTAGTCTGTGGTAAGACTGTTGGCCACTCACTCAGCAGGTCGACATATTCTCGATTGTCGTTAGTCAAGGCACCACTTCCCTTACAGCCAATCGAAGACTTGGTTCATCGTAAGGTGGCAAACTAGTCTGTTGTAAGGCTGGGGCCACTCCCCCAGTATGCCGACCGACTAGTATACCATAAGGCTGGGGCCACTCCCCCAGCATGCCGACCGACTAGTCTGCCGTAAGGCTGGGGCCACTCCCCCAGCATGCCGACTGACTAGTCTACCATAAGGCTAGGGCCACTCCCCCAGCAAGCCAACCTAATCCCGATCGGTCGTAAGTCGAGGGGTCACTCCCCTCACAGCCGATCGAAGACTTGTTTTGCCATAAGGCTAGGGGCCACTCCTCCCTACAGGCCAACCTACTAGTCCGATGTAAGGCTATGGGCCACTCCCCCAGCTCTGTGACCTATTCCCAATCGGTCGTTAGTCGAGGGGCCACTCCTATCGCAGCCGATCGTTGACTTGGACCGTTGTCAGGCAGGGAGCCATTGTCCCTGTATGCCGGCCTACAAGTTCACTATAAGGCTGCTGGCCACTCCCTAGCGGGCCGACCTATTTTCGATTGGCTGTTAATCAAGGGGCCACTCCCCTCACAGCCGATCAAAGACTTGGTCTGATGTAAGGCAGTGGCTACTGCCCCCGTAGACTGACATACTAGTCCGTCCTATGGCTGGGGGTTACTCCTCCAGTAGGCCGACCTATTCTTGATCGGCCTCGAGGTGCAACTCCCCTCGCAACCGATCAAAGACTTTGTCTGTTGATGTGTCCATATTTTCTATCTTTTAATAGCATCATTTCATTGCATTTCAAGTCATATCCGTATCCAAATCCCGCAGTTTCTTACGATACTGCACTTCTAACGCCATATTCGAATTTCATAGAGTTTTGTGGATTTTCAGGGATTTTGGAGCAGTTCGGGACCACTTTTGGATATGGACACATCCAGCATGCCCGTGAGCCCGTTGGCGAGGCTCTACAGGAGTTTGCCAAAGTTTGGGAGCTTATGGGAGGAGTATTTGAGAATCTGGCAAGAGAAAGGAATCATTAGGGCTGTTTCCCAGGTGACTCGACCGAGTAGCACAAGCTGCTCGGTCGAGCTGACACACAAGCCCAGCAGAGCACACATCTTACTCGACCGAGCAGAATGGCGACTCGGTCTGAGTCGGTCCATTTTCGAGCTGCATCCCACCAATATCCTGCTCGACCGAGCAGGACCTACTCAACCGAGCCAGCGGACAACTCGATCGAGCAAGGCCTACTTAGGCCGAGTAGGCAGAACGACATTTTGGAAGGAGGCTCCAAACTACTGACAGCTCGACCGAGTAGGCAGGCTGCTCGACCGAGCATCCCGGACCCTTCGCCCAAGCCAAGAGCAATGCTCGACCGAGCAAGCTTCTGCTCGACCGAGTCACTGACTCGGTCGACGACATGCGGGCTAATTTCGGAATTTTTTCGTGGGGCCCCAGACTGATGTATGAGAGTGAATTTTTACTGACGCGGGAGGATAGCTTTCCATTAGTATGTTGTTTTGGAATTGATCTGAGAAGGGAAGGAGCAAAAAGAGGATCGTAGATCTAGATCTAGGTTTTGGAAATTGAGTTGTTTTTGGAGAAAGATTATATTTTTATTATTGCTTTTGTCTTGGAATCTGCGGGAATCCTTTAATCTCTATTGTCTATTGCTTCTTTCTCATTCGCGGTACGTAAGATATTAATCCCTCGCTTGATTTTATTGCTATGATGTTTTCTGCAGTAGAAATTGTGTTTTTGTGCGTTGTAATCGCCATGTATGAGTAGTTTTCCCTAGGGCTGATGGGTTAGCCCTAAGACTCTACGAAAGAGATGTAGATCTGGAATCTTAGGTTGTGTTGGGAATAAAGGGGGATTATTTGGGTCGATCCATCCAAATTCCTAGGAGAACTCGTACTAAGATCATGCCCTCGGTCGGTGGAATTGATGAGCTTAAGGAGTATCTTTGGGATTTAAATAGAGAATTAGTGGATCCAACCAAGGCTTGTGACCATGCCTGGCTCGTGCCTTGAGAGGATCCATTGACGAACTATATCGCTACATTGACGGCTACCGCCATTGCGTCAATGAGAGCCACCGAAATACCTTGAAATTCTAACTCACGAGAGTGGTATGAGTTGAGAGATCAACCCTCTAAATCCAATGCAACGTAAAGATCCCATTCTAACATCAACCTCCAACGGTCTTAGCGGTGATCCCTAAGGCCCTAGCTTCTTTTACTATCGAACCAACAACACCATCACAATAAATCTTCGCAAACTGACTGCTATCTCATTCTGAGATTTAAAGATAATCTGAGACCCCAATACACTATCACTATCCCTGTGGGATTCGACAATCTTTTATACTATAATTTGACATCGTCCGTTTGCGGATAAAGCCCAGAGTTGACACCTAGGAACCATACTACACCTAGCGACGGTGACACCGCTAGGTGGATTTTAGGTGTAAGTTCGAGGTGCGTCAAGTTTTTGGCGCCATTGCTGGGGATGGTTATGGTGTATCTCAGTTTATTTTTATTTTGAAGAGTTTGCTAGCAACTCTCACCATTCCTTATCTTTCCTCCCTTTTCATTCTTTTTAATTATTAGCTTGCTACTCATGGTATTTTTCTGAGCTGTCTTGTGCATGATCACTCGCTTTGGGGCTTTTGATAAAGAATTGCTATTCGATCTTGAAATCGAGAAAACCGCAAGGGCTCTCAGCGCCTCGAATAGGAGTCAGACACTCTCTGATCAAATGGCAGAAAATACCGCCACTCCACCTCGCACCGGGTCCATTCGGGACCATATGAAACCAAGCTTCGAAAACAATTCCTCCATCTTGAGACCGCAACTGGCGGCAGCTAGCTTCGAGTTAAAGACCGGGCTCATAAATCTGATGCAGCAGGATCCCTTCCATGGGCATCCGCACGAGAATCCAAACCATCATATCGACACTTTTTTGGTGAAGTGCGATACATTTAAAGCCAAAGATGTGAGCGACGATAGACACGTGAATAGACACATGAATACTTTGAGGGATAAAGCTTCATATTGGCTACGAGCCCATCGGTCCAACCACTTCACTACATGGGAGCAACTGGTGCTCGACTTCATAGACAAACCCTCCAAGACGGTGCAGATCAGAGAAGCCATCTCTAATGTTAAGCAGCTTTCACAAGAATCTCTCTACAAGGCATAGGAAAGGTTCAAAGACCTTCAGCATCAAGTCCTCATCATGGGATCCAGTCCTGGGATCTAGCACAAAGCTTCTACAACAGGCTACAACCTAGCACGAAGATGATAATTGATGCTGTCGCACAAGGTGCCCTACTAGACAAATCGCCTGAGGAAGCCATTGATCTACTTGAGAATATGGCAGCGAATAACCAACAGTGGCGCGAGGAGCGCACCATTGTCACTAGGACCCCGGAGGTAAAAGCTATGAGACACCTCGATTCTCACATTGAGACTTTGTGTAAACGAGTGGCTAGGATCGAGCAGCGGTTGGACTCCATCCCAACAACTACCAGCACCCCAGCCTATCATCCTTCTGAGGAATATGAAGAGAAAAGTTACGTTTCCAATGAGGTACACTATGATGGAGCCGAATCATCTGAGTCGGTACAGTATGTCCAAGGGGATGGTCGAAATCAGCGGTAAAATCCGGCCGCAATGAATCACCCCGGATTGTCATACAGGAACCCAAGTGGAGGGCTGCAACCTCCACAGTTTCAGAGGCCACCACCCCCTCCTCAACAACAAAAAGGACAACCACTACATCAACAGCATAGCGGATTTAGGCCACATGGGCCGTATCGACCACCAGGCTACCAATTTAATCGCCTGCCCCAGTAAGGCTATGCACCAACGCTGCCGCGTCCCAATCTATACCTTAGAGACGTTCATGAGCAGATAAGTCAGGTTCAACCAGGACACGTCTACTCAATTCAAGAACATAAACACGTCGCTTGATGAGCTGAGGGGTCAGATGTCCCAGTTACTTAAGAATCAAGGGAGGTTGCCTTCGCAACCGGAGCCAAATCTGAGGGCTCAAGCTAATGTCGTGGTCTCCGTTACCACGCGTGGAGGACGGACAACCGGCGCTGTGATGGTGCCGGTCTAGAACAAAAAACAAGTCACAATTGCAGATGCCACTATGGGCAATGATGAGGAAGAGGCTACGGATGAGCCTATCATGAACGAAGAGAGGGCAGATTCGCCTTCCATCATACCCACCGTCACACTGGCACTAAGGGAAGATGCAACTAGTTCCGATGAGCCATCTCCTAAGAATGCTGCAAAGGACAAGGGAAGCTGACCCCCTCCGCCGTATCCACAGAGGCTACCTTTAGCTAAAATGGAGAAGAAGTATTCAAAGTTCACGGAACTTCTGAAGGGCATCCAGCTCGACATCCCCTTTATGGATGACATTATAGAAATTCCTATCTATGCGAAGTTTCTGAAGGACCTCATTACCGGGAAGTAGAAGCATGAGGAAATAAAACTTATGGAGGACTCTACCTCCATTATAAAGAACCATCTCTAAGCTACCGGATCCGGGAAGCTTCACAGTCCCATGCTCTATAGGAGGTATGCCTATCAACTGTGCTCTGATCGACTTAGGAGCGAGCATCAGCTTGATGCTGCTCTCCATATTTGAAAGACTACAAACTGGGAGTGAGTTGGAGCCCACGAACATGTCAATACGGGTAGCGGATCACTCGATCACGTATCCGGTAGGCATTGCCAGAGACATTATTCTGCAAATACCTCCTGGGTTGTGTGTGCCAGTGGATTTTGTTATAATGAATATGCCTGAGGGAGGGAGTTCCCAGCTCATACTTGGCCATCCTTTCATGGCAACGGCCGGTGTCCTTATATATGTCCGTGAAGGGACCCTCTCATTGAATGTGGGTAATATTGAAGCCCAATTCAGGCTGCAGAAACCTATGAGAGAGCATGTCCGAGAAGGAGCTAGTTATCTGGAGCTCCTAGAAGATGATGCCATCGGGGAATATACCGCTGAGGGGATCATGATCGATGAAAACAAGTGTTGATGACGTTGGCAACCCCATCAACAACAAGGTGGTTGCCGCCTATCTTCGTGTGCTTGATGAGGAGCCCACAGACAACTCTTTGCAACACAAGAAGCCGGAAGCCATAGTATTATAGCCGAAGAAACCCATGAAGAGGGAGCATGCGAAATACCGTTGCATGGTATCGTTGGCAAGTATGATGCGCGCATCTCATACGCGCCAAATAACAATTGAAGAACTTGAGGGAGTCGAGCGCATGACTCAAAATGAAAGCTTATTGGGAGGCAACCCGATCTCTTATATCTTAGATTATCTTTTTTGATTTTTGTTTTTGCTTTATCTATCCCAGAAAACCAAATAAAAATGCTTTCTATTTCTTAAAAATGTAAAACTATAAAAATCTAATATGTTCTTCCTCTCTACAGGTTGAACGTTAAGGGAAGCGCGCAAATCAATGTTTTGAATGGAAGGAAGCTGGGAGGAGAGCAGCTAATAGAAGAACAAGCTAAGGGAGAAGAGTCACACGGATGACACAGGTGACTCGACCGAGCAGCCACTTACTCGGTCGAGTAGCACAGAGCACACGAAAAGCAAAGGAAAACGTCGTTCTGTCTACACACTCCGAGCAGCATTTACTCGGTCGAGTAGCTCCTTACTCGACCGAGTATCCATCTGCTCGATCGAGCTGAGTACATCACAGGGAAATATTGGGAAAAGGACGTTCTGCCTACACGGCCCGAGTAGCTTCTACTCGGTCGAGTAGATGCCTACTCGACCGAGTACCCATCTACTCGACCGAGCAAGTGAGAAATTGGGAAACAACGGCAAGATGGTTACTCGACCGAGTTGACCTTACTCGGTCGAGTAGTTGAGGGACTGTTCTAAAACTCAGCTTCAATTTATTTTTATGACTCGACCGAGCAGCTATGCTGCTCGGCCGAGTTGTGTTACCATTAATCTTACGGGACCCAATTCCGAACGAGTCGGGTTATTAAAACCCAACTCGACTTCTGTAAACCCTAAACTCTTTTAATTCCCCAATTTCACCTGCCCGAGCACCCAGCCCCCCTCTCCTACTCTATCCGCACGGCCGCCCAACTCCCACCGCCGAAGCTACTATCATCACTGCCTGGTCAATCTCTCTATCTCTCTCTCGTTAAGTTCCCCCCTTCCACCTGTCCCCCCCTCCACTGTCGCTCCAGCCCCTCACCCCCTAGGGCAACACCCATCAATCGACCGAGCACAATTAGTGCTCGGCCGAGTAACACACCCCGTCCCAATTCCTTCCTCTACACGCTCATTTTTCACTAACATTGTTTTTCTCTTCTTTTTTTCAGTGTGTTTACTGTGAGGGATTTAAATCGGGATAGCTTGGGGATACCACTCGTCTGACTACCGGCTACCACAAGATTTCATTTTCCGCACTCTCCGCATCATTCGTGTTGGTACACTCTTTCCGCTGTATATTTTACATACCGACCCACGCATTTATACCCCTTGCAAGATGCCACCATGCCGTGCTAGACCCATAAACACCGACACCGGTGCGCCCAACCCTAGGCCAACTCGACGCACCCGACGTACACGCTAACCCACACAAGGCCATATTATTGGTGTTGAGTATTGGACTTCTCCTTACTTGGTGTTAATAATGAGCAAACATAAATACTTGTGAATAATCCCCTATTTTGCAGTTAATCCATTGCCTAAGCTATTTATGAAGATCTACTAGCAATAGATGACTCTCAAAGTTCATTGAAGGTAAATGAAAATGGAATGGGTGATTATAGATGTTGATTGAAGCTCCATGAAGACTTCAAGCTCATACGATGGATAGAAGAGAGAATTCATCAATGTAATTTTCTTTTATCTCTTCTAGTATGTAGCTTAGAAGTATAACTTTGATGGAGCACTCACACACATCTTCATTTCAGTCTTAGGACATCATTAGATCAATTGTCCTTTGACCCCAGTTCATTTCTTGTGATTATGCTTGGATTGTTTATAACAGTCGACTGTTGAACATTATACAGTCGTCTGTCTCAAAAACAGTCGACTGTGTTTTGTTCTTCAGTCGCCTGTTATGCACAAACTCTTGCAATCTAGTTTTGGGCCTTCCTGGTTATTTCGCACGGGCAGTTGATGAACGATTCACAGGCGCCTGTCTTAGTGACAATCGACTGTGTTTTGTAAATCAGTCGCCTGTCTATCCTTCTGTCCAAACTTTGTTGATCTGACTTTTACGGCCAGTCGACTAATGTTGAATTGTCATGGTCAGTTTTCGATCGTACTTTCTTCGTACGTGTACTCTTGTTCGTGCACGTATTTATTTTAGACCTTGTTTGTATCCGACCCCTTTGGTGTGATATGCCGTTGTGACTCTCTCGAAGAGTATTAAATTGTGGAATTATTTTGGAACGGCATGTCACGAGTCGTTCCCCCACAATTTGACTTTGTTTGCAGAGGCGTTGTGACTTTCACTTTTGTCGTGGGACCTTGTTATTTTTAGTTTCATTTCTTGTCGCCCAACTCGTGATACGTCTTCTTAGTTTTGCTTCTCTCCTCGTCACGGTCGCTCCAGTATTTATTTCATAATTTTAGGGCTCTGTTTGACCCACTTTCACTTTTTCCCCAGTTTATATATTGGTTAACCCTAAGTTTCACTTGGCTTCTATCCCCTAATAATTTTTTATTATATATATATATATATATATATATATATATATATATATATATATATATAGGAACTGCCCCCACTTATTTTTCACAGGTCGCACACATCCAGGAGAGGGAGAGATGGATCTTTTGTTTTTTTGTTAAAATCAAATAACCCTAACTAACCTATACCCTACCCCACATGACCCAGCCCATATCCTATAAAAATTAGCCCTAGGGCAAGTTTGTGTTCACGCATTCAAATTCCCTACAGCACAAAAACCCCGTCGCCCCCTATATTTCTCACGCCTTCTTCCTCAGTTCGCCGCCGACCGGCCCTAGGACCCCGCCTCGACCTTCCTCCAACCTCTGCGCCACCGTGGGCCCCCGACCCTCGCCAGAGTTCGCCCCCGTTCGTCGGTAACACGCTGCATGCGTGAGTTGCAGCAGCAGCGGATCCTGCCGCCACCGCACGCTGTTCCGGCACCGTCGCTGCCGTGAGTCGCCCCCGTCGACCCCCTTGGACATCCTGCCGTCGACGGCATCCCCCTCAGGCCGCCCAAGCCTCGAAACAGTGAGTTCTCGCTGTTTCACGTTCTAACAACGTCACGACGTGTCGTTGTGTATCTCGTCGCTCTCTCTCACTGTTGGATCGTTCTGACAGCCCCTACCTCGCCTAGAGGTGTTCCTTGACATCATGATCAGCCTCTACGATGCTCAACATCGTAGTCTTCGTGTGCGTCGACCCCTTCGTCCCCGTTCATCGTTACGACTTTCCGTGAGCCGTAGATCTTCAACCGTCCACCTTGCTCGCTGATTTGGACTCTCCTCGATGATCTCGTCACTGTTTAAGGATTGGCAATCGTGGATCATATTTTGGATCTGAATTAGGAGCGCTATCTATATTCCAACCCCTGACGTCGTTACCCGATGTCAGTGTAGCCTTCCCGTCGTGCAAGGGTACATTTTTGATCTCTTAGGACCCCCAACCAATGCATGTTAATCAAGATTAAAATCAGTATTTAAATTGCTTAGTAAATCACTAATGAAGATATCTAATTTGGGACTGTATGTTGGTGAATCCGAGCACATATGTAGATTGAACTGATTGAACGGTGTTTCCAAAACAGCTGATTGCAGGCAAGTGAAACTTGCCAGCGTGTGTTTAGGCCATGTTTTAGGCCATCCCTCGTTTTTAGAGTAAAAGAGACTAAGCGACGAAATGATAGTCGCCTAGACGCCACTTAGAGATCTAGCTTGACAACGAAGCTAGATCCGACACTCTGCCACGTCATTCATACATTTTGCGTGTCATGTTTACTTTCTATATCTGTACGCACTTTATTTGTACTCTTGCCATGCCATGCATCCTAACATGTCATTCCATGCTTGAATGTTTGCGTTCGTAGCACACGCTACTTGTACTTCCTTGTTGAGGCTTGGCACCTGCGTTGCAGGCACAATCCTATGCCAAGTACACTTCCTGGCTCGTGAACCAGAAGCGGGCTACGTGTGTTGGTCAAAAGCCAATGCCTGATTACACGTGGAGGGGTAGGGTTAAGCGATCACTTGAGCGTAGGAGTTGGCCCGTACAGCCGCTCCAGCCAAAGGGCGTAAACACTGTGCACGACGTGCTTACTTGTCTTATAAATCCATGTGAATGTTTTAGTAGCTTTGCTACCCTTGCCTTGTCATACTTGTTACACTTCTTACTTGTTGCATCCATGCCTTAAACTGCCATGTCATCGCATATTTTAGAACTGCTAAGCTGTTTTCCCTTTATTTTAGTTTCCTTGCACAAAGTCTCTTATAGACTTTGCTGACATGCGCCCTCGTCTCTTTTGGGTGTCGCATGTTAGTTGCTGAGCCAGAGCCCGTTGCTGAGGACGAGGTGTTTGATGACGTTGAGCCTGAGTCCACTGTTTACGTGGAGTTCGAGGACACCGACGACCAGTCGTAGAGACTTCTTTCTGTGTTGCTTTCTGCTTAGTTCTTGTTAGGTTGTTGGTGCGTAGCGCCTTTTCCTTTTCCGTATGTTTATTTCTTTTGGCCATGCTTGGGGCCTTTTTAGACTCTTTTATGTCTGGTGGCTTTTCTGCGATGTTTGAACATTATTTGTGGACATTTTGAGATTGGAATAACGTTATCTATCTCTCCTTCTTTTATTATTATTTTTGTTCTGTTTCACAATTGCAAGAACCTTTATTTGGTTATACCAGACGCTTTACAGACTGTAGCCTCACAGCTTCAAGTCTGAGCAGACTTTTCACGCCTCGCCTTCTGTATTTGGGAAGCGGGTCGTGACAGGTTTTATTGGTGGCCCATGCAGGTCACTCTTGCAACTACGAATTATTGGAACAACGATATTAATAATAGAACGTCCATTAAATAAATTAGGACATTCAAGTCATGAGCCCTGAGTCTAATTTTTATCGTTTTCAATGTCACTAGATGGCTGGAAGACGACATACCTGAGCTGGTGGTGGGCCAAACCATGAGGAGGTGCCGAATAGAGAGCCCACTAATAATGAAGTCATGAGGATGATGCACCAGATGATGCAGGTGCAGCAGGGCATGCTTCAGAATGCCCCTCGCTTCGAGCCGGGAGCGAAGCAGTTTCGGGAGCTGGGCCCGACCTATTTTGATGGATCTGAAGGACCATTGGCTGCAGAGGAGTGGATTCGGAATACGAAGGACAACCTGCTGATGTCGAAGAATAACCCGGCTGGATGGGTTGAATTGGTGAAGAAGCAGCTTAAGGATAATGCCCGCAGCTGGTGGAATGCAGAGGAGGAGCTGTTGGTGAAACATATACCTTGGTCTACTTTCAAGGCTAGGTTCGATGAGGAGTATTTCCCGAAGGCTGCCAGGAGAGAGATATTGCAGCGATTCATTGATCTGAAGCAGGGAAATCTATCAGTGGACCAGTATCATCAGGAGTTCACCAAGCTGAGTCGCTTTGCGCCGAAGATGGTGCAGGATGCCGAGGAGATAGCTCAGAGGTTTCTGCAGGGTCTTTCCTTATATTTGCAGAGCCTATGTCTTCGTCAGATTTGAAGTCTTATCAGAAGTTGCTGATAGATGCTAGGAGGCAGGAGCTGATTACGAGCCAGAAGAGAGGGCAGACTTCTGGAGCTGGGAAGAGGCCTATGGAGCAGGTCAGAGCAGTGGTTAGGCCAGGGTTCAAGCCTAACCAGTCGATGCAGTTCAAGAGGCCAGGTGGGCCGACTCAGAAGACTTGCCATTTCTGCGGCAAGACTGGGCATGTCAAGGAGCAGTGCAGGAAGATGCTGGGACAGTGCCTGGTTTGTGGTGATCCTACTCATGTCATGAAGGATTGCCCGAAGTCTAAGCAGACATGGAGAGGACCAGTTGCAGCTCAGCCATTGCAGCAGAGAGCACCAGTACCTGCTGGACGTGGGACAGCCCTTGTTCCACAAAAGCAGGCTTTTCAGCAGGCTTTTCAACCGAGGAGACAGGCTTTCCTGATGACTGCAGTTGAGGCTGAGGTTGAGGATGAGGTTATTGCAGGTAACCCTCAGTCTAGTTTGTTTTTCTTTCCTTAGTTAATCTTGTTCGTTAGAATAGTGTTTGGTTGCTAGAATATATTATGTTTGCTAGAATAGGATTTGATTGTTAGATTGTTTGTTAGGTGTGATTTTGGTTTGCACATTCCCTGCACGAGTCCTCTTCGACTCTGGTGCATCGATGTGCATTATATCTCAGATCTTTGTGGACAAGCATTCCTTATCGACTTCCCCTCTTCCCAAGAGTTGAGATATCATTACAGGGAATGGTGTGATCTTGGTGCATCGTGGTTGCAAGTCTTGTCCTTTGGTGATCTGTGAGTATGAGCTTTACGCTGACTTTATTGTCCACGACATCATCAACTATGATGCCGTCATTGGGATGGACTGGCTTTGGAGTTTCTACGCCATGATCGATTACCGGCGGAAGAAGGTAGTTGTAATGACCCTACTTTTCATATACGCGTATTTGTACGTATTTTTGACATAAATACGTCCGTATATTTTTGGGAAGTATGCCCATATTTTTCTTTTAATTATTTGATGTAGGAATTTATTTTAAAAGATTTTAAACTCATTACTTGAATTTAGTAAATGAGAGTATTTGGAGAAATACATGTATTTGGAGTGTATGAAGGATTTCTTCAAGTATTTTTAATTTCTTAAAATACAAAAATCCACATTTTTATTATCATGACAACACATCCTATTAGGTGTCATGTTTTTAGTTAGTCAGAGACACATGGCTTAGTAGGTGTAAGAAGGAGAGGGATTTGGGGATTCCTAAAACCTATGCATGAAGAACAAAACCAAGAAAAAGAAAAAGAAAATCTCATTTCACTCTCTCCCTCACTCCGCATTTCTGGCCAAAAATTAGCATGCCCCCTTTCTTTCATTTTTCTTCATCCTCTTCCTTAGAAAATACTTCCAATTAGCTCCCCTCTTCAACCTCTAAAAAGCCCCAAAATTCCTTTTCATTCCAACACCAAAAACTAGCCAAAATAGCCAAAAATCAACCATATGGAGACAAGATTGGAGCTTGAAGAAGGAGACTAGGAGCTCAAGTTCTTCAAGGAATAAGAAGGGCCAAAGAAATATTTTGGAGGACTTTTGCAAGGTAGAAATTCCTTTCACTTAGGTAGAATTTAGTTTTAGGACAAGGAGATTTGAGTTAACTTTTTCATGCTGAAATTTGATCCAGAAAAACTGAAACTTTGACTAAGTTATGGGGTTAATTGGCTAATGTGAATGCTTTGGAAATTTTATATGTTGGGTATCTCATTGTTATGAACAACTTTCATTCAGATCATTTTGCCAAATTCTAACTGTATGATTTTATAAAAATTCGGATATGCACACTAGTTTTCAATCAAAACTGTTCTGAAATTCCAGTATTTTTATTCTCTGTTAAACTGAGAATATCTCCCAACGAAGATGAAAGAAAAATATGGAAACAATATATGTTACTCATATTGTAGTCCTTAATAACTTTCATGTTTACAAGTTTTGCAAATTCGGACTGAAAACTAGGGTAAAAATTCAGTTTCTAAAACTGGTCTGTTTTTAGACAGTTTTGACACCTTTCAGTAAAACGAGTAGAACTCCATGCACACTTAATGAAATGAGATGTTCTTAGTGCCGTTGGAAAGCTGACTTCAAGATCTTAAACCCATAAATTTTTTAGATTTTATTTCTGTCTGTAACTTGTAGAAAAATGGACTTGAACTGAACTCAGTTTCTGGTTCAGAATTCTGAAATTATACCTGTTAGGAGAAAATCCACCATAAATCACATATGTCAACTGAGCTTATGAAAATTGGTTAGTGAAAGGAAAACACCCATATCTACAACTTTCGTGAAGGGACCAGACATCAATTCTGACTGTAGATAGGCTAAAAGTGATATTCTTTCTGCTGTAACAGTTTTGACAGATTCAAATGCTAATTTTGCTTAGTGCTTATCATGGTGTAGTTTTGTTTGAAGTTAAGTTTGTTTGTGCTAATCATGTTCTCAATGACATGCTCTTGATACATGTAGTTATGCAGATGGTTCATGAAATATTCAATAATATTTAAGTCCAATTTGTTTATGCTTTCACATTAGTATGTTCATAACGATGAGTTTGTGATGATATTCCATGCAATTCTTTAATTGAGATGATGATGATGATGATGATGATGATGATGATGATGATATTGTTAAAAGTTGGTTAAAGCGGTATTCAATTCCGCTAGATGATTCGTTAACAAACGAAGTAATATCTTGAAAACTGAGAGTGAGAATGAGGAATGTATCAGTCCTCCTAAAGGAGGGCGACACGGGTTTGGGGGAAAACGGGTAAACTTTAGGAGTTAAGGAGCGGACGTATGAATTATGATTTCTCGCCCGATGTGGTGCCCCCAGAAGGGGAGTTGGAGAGGGCTAGAGAGGCCGCTGGTGTACTCGTGATGCACCATGACGGTAACTGATGGTTTCCTCCGTTTGTCCGATAGAAAAACCGAGCTGGTCTCGCTCCAGTACCTTGCCCCGTTCGGGTACGGAGTTGCGAGAGGCCCCCTCCGGTGCTCGTGTTGCTGTTTGGGGTACCACTTTTTCACCCACCCTGGGTGAAGTCCGCCTCCTTAGCGTCCTACGGTTTACACTGGTTCCAAATATGTGAATCAACAACTTATAGTACTTGTCTTTAATTTATAAATGTTGTTATCTCATGTCTCCTTACTTTTGTTTACTTTAATGCTGCTATCCCATGGTAATATGTTCCTATGCTTCCTTTCAATATCTGCATTTCATAATATGGTTTCTATGCATGTTTTGCACGTTCTCATAACTAGGTTCGCATGTTGAAATGTGATTACTTTTATGCACCATGAACCTTACTTGTTTGACCACCCTCCCTAGATGGGTAGACCAATTCTAAAACTGGGTCCTACTAGAGTGTTAGGAATTTCTACTGGGTCACGCGCTGACGTGTCCCCGTTGACTTTCAGGTCATGTGAGTTGGAGATAGCGGCTGGAGCTTTGGAGTTGGTGATCTGTTGTAGTATTGGGTGGTGAGGGGTATGATGAGAGACTTGTACTTTTGGTGTTTCTTTTCGGTTGGACCTTTGTACTTAGAGTCGTGAAAATGAAGATGTTGGTGTATGTATAAGATGTATCAATGTATCAATAAAATGGAATATTGTACTTTTGTTATTTTCTCAGTGTTTTTATCTGTGATGGAGTTTTACTTGTACTTCCCAGCACGTGTGTAGTACCTGCAGCATTCTTTTGTTCTCTTCCTTTCTCTCTTTCTACGTAACACTCGTTGATCTAGGAATACTTGGGACGGATTCGTACTTCTCGGGTATCCTGGAGAGCAGGTCGTTACAGTAGTGTTCGAGATTCCAGGTCATCCGGTGTTTGAGTTCAGTCGAGGTAGCAGTTCGCTTGGTCCTGTCAGATTTCAGCCCAAGCCGGTGGAGATCATTGCCATGCAGATGGAGCAGAGTAGACCAGCTGTGGTGAGAGAATTCGATGACGTCTTCCCCGAGGAGATGTCTGGACTGCCACCCGATCGAGCTCTTGAGTTTTCGATTGATCTTATTTCGGGAGCGTAGCCCATTTCGAAGGCACCGTATCGTATGGCTCCAGCAGAGTTGGAGGAGTTACGTAGGTAGCTGGATGAGCTCTTGCAGAAGGGATATATTAATCCTAGCGTGTCTCCGTGGGGAGCACCGGTGTTGCTGGTGAATAAGAAGGATGGTTCGTATCGTATATGCGTGGACTACAGGGAGCTGAATGCCATCACCATCAAGAATAGATATCTATTGCCTCGTATAGATGACATCTTTGATCAGCTTGGAGGATCGAGAGTGTTCTCTAAGTTGGACCTGTGGAGTGGCTATCACCAGCTGAAGGTGAGGAAGGAATATATCCTGAAGACAGCGTTCAGGACAAAGTATGGTCACTACGAGTTCGTGGTTATGCCTTTCGGTGTAACCAATGCACCCGCAGTTTTTATGAACCTGATGAATCTGATCTTTTACGACTTTCTAGATAAGTTTGTCGTTATCTTTATTGATGACATCTTGATCTATTCAAGGTCGGAGGAAGAGCATGCATCGCACTTGAGGACAGTATTGGAAATTTTGAGGAAGCATCGTTTGTATGCTAAGTATTCCAAGTGCGAGTTCTGGCTTGATAGGGTTGCTTTTCTTGGGCATGTGGTGTCAGGAGATGGAATATCAGTGGATCCTGAGAAGATTAAGGCTATCAGAGAGTGGCCGATTCTGCGGTCAGCATCAAAGATCATGAGTTTTCTTGGGCTTGCAGGTTATTATCGGCGTTTCATTAAGGACTTTTCTCGGATTGCTGAGTCGATGACTCGATTGACGAGGAAGGATGTGCCATTTGTCTGGTCAGATGATTGTGAGGAGGCCTTAGCTATGCTGAAGGCAAGGTTGACATCAGCACCTGTTCTTGCTGTGCCCGATCAGAGTGGAGGATTTGAGATCTTTTGCGATGCTTCCGGTAAAGGTCTTGGCTATGTTTTGCATCAGCATGGGCACGTGGTTGCATATGCTTCTCGTTAGCTTAAGGCTCACGAGAAGAATTACCCGACGCACGATTTGGAGTTGGCTGCAGTCGTATTTGCGCTCAAGATTTGGAGGCATTTCTTGCTGAGTGAGAAGGTGAAGATCTTCACCGACCACATAAGCCTGAAATATATATTTACGCAGAAGGAGCTCAACATGCGACAGCGTCGATGGTTGGAGCTCATGGCTGATTATGAGATCGACTTGTAGTACCATCCTGGCAAGGTGAATGTGGTTCTGGATGCGCTGAGTAGACTCCCAGCGGTGATGATGTTGACTTCACAGTGGAGGTTACAGCAGAATTTTTGTGAGTCTGGTATTGAGATCGTGCTTCCTGAAGTGGCTTCGTCGTTAATGTGTATGCAGATACAGTCGACGATCATGGATCAGATCAAGGCAGGTCAGGCTGGAGATCCGAAGCTGGTGAAGATTCGGGAGCATGTAAAAGCCGGTCTGCGGACTGACTTCTTGATTCATGGAGTGGTTCATTGAGATTTGGAGCCCGGATGTGTGTGCCAGCTGGAGATATTAGAGAGGAGTTATTGGTTGAGGCACATAGTTCACCGTACTCTGTACATCCTGGAGGTACCAAGATATACAAGGATCTTCGCCTGAACTATTGGTGGCATGGCATGAAGCAGAGTGTGGCTCGGAGCGTAGCCAAGTGTTTGGTATGTCAGCAGGTTAAGGCGGAACATCAGCGTACGGCAGGGTTGCTACAGCCGCTTTCGATTCCGGAGTGGAAGTGGCAACACATCACTATGGATTTCGTGACTGGACTACCTCGGAGTCCGAAGCAGAATGACGCGATTTGGATGGTCGTAGACCGATTGACCAAATCTGCACACTTTATTCCCTTCCGAGTAGGACAGTCCACTGAGACGCTAGCGAAAAGATATATGGAGGTAAATTATTTACTCTTTGTTTTATTTCTTTTCCCTAGTGTAGATAGTGATGTAACGTGAATCGTGCAGGAGATCGTGCGACTTCACGGAGTCCCCGTGAGTATCGTGTCGGATAGAGACACGAGATTCACATCTCAGTTTTGGCAGAGTCTGCAGAAGATTCTGGGTACGAGTCTGAGTTTCAGTACCGCGTACCACCCGCAGACGGATGACCAGTCCGAGAGGACGATTCAGATTTTGGAGGACATGCTGAGAGTGTGCATGTTGGACTTCAAGGGATCTTGGGAGGATCATCTCCATCATGTGGAGTTTGCCTATAATAACAGCTACCAGGCGAGAATTGGCATGGCGCCATTCGCCGCGCTATATGGAAAGAAATTGTTGTATCTGGATCCTAGCCTAGAGGGGGGTGAATAGGCTAATAATATAATTCGTGCAACCCACGAACAAACACACGCAAGTATAGCAGCACAACCAGAGTAAAAGATAGACAATCACAGAGTACGCACAGATATACCCTGGTTCGGTCGTCCCAACGACCTACTCCAGCCCCCAAAGCAGATACTAGTATTGAATAGTGCAATGGGTACAAAACCACAAGTTAGAGCACGCTCAAAGCACCCTCTACGTCTCTACACTCGCCAGGCTCTCAGTACCCCACTCACTGTGTTTCCTCTCACTATCAATCCTAGTAACACTTTCTACCAGCTAGTCCCAAACTAACTGGGTCCCTCTTGTCTAGCCCCAACCAGACAAGTCCAAAAATAGTCCCCAAAATATAGGTAAAGTTTCCCCTACGAATATCTAGCAACTATTAAACAAAATAATAAGCATCAGAGTTTAGAAGGTTCAGTTTGTGTAGTGGCGTCGTCTTTGTCAATCAGTACAGGTCAGATCTGAGTCTGACTAAATGTCGATGGCCCCTCGTCTCGTCAGCAACTCAAGATGCTCTGAAGATACAGCTAGCAATGTGTACGTGCACAACTCCCCTCAATAATTCGGCTCCTGTATGCGGCTTAGGGATTGGCAATTAAAAAATTTTCTCCAGCTCTTAGCAAAGTTTTTCCGTAACCCTCCTCTTTGATGATCTTGGCAACAAAAACAAAACGGCCCCCTTTGAATTAAGTGCGGCTCTGTAATATTTTTTATGTGGGAACTTTAAGCACCAAGAATTCTTGTACGTGACCTGCAAACACAACAAGGAGATTAGTTAATTAATTAACTTGTGATTTAGACAAACTAACCTTTTTTCAAAATGATGATGTCGCAGCCTAGATGCTCTCTGCATGAATTAAATCACGGCTCTTGTTGATTCATTGAGAAGAATGTGCCGCTCTTTGGAGAGTTTTGTGGCCTCCGGCTCTTGGAGAGTGCTTCTTGGAAAGTTGCAGCAGCCCTTAAAAATATGAAGCCCTGATAAAAAATGTGCAAGCTCTGATCCATTTTAATGCGGCTCTACTCAAAAATTTGTGATGAAAACAAAATAAAAACTGTCAAAGAAATTTCGGCTGCTGCTTTAGGTTTTCAAGGGGAGGGGCTCTTGTAATTCTTTTTGGTAGGGTCCAAGCACTTGGGAAAGATTTGATTGGAAGGAGAATTTGTGCGGCTCCACAACCCTTTTTTTTTTGATGATAACCTCTACTTCTCGTTCCTCTCCCAAATCTCAGAACGAAGAAACCCCAAAGCTAATTGGTCTACAGACGTGGCGTTTTTTGTTCTCCAAGCAAAGGATATTAATTAGGGTTTTAGAATGACGAGGTTGGGTTTATCAAAAGGGAATGAAGAAAAAAAATGGCATGTCAATCAAACACCCTTACTAAAAAATAATTAAGCCCTAGTGCTTCGTGATTTCCAATGGAGGGTCAAAGATTTTGCAGCCCCACACAAAAAAGAACGGCGGCTGTCTCTCGTGTTTCTTTTATTGCGGCTGCAGCAAATATTTTTGGCGATTCCCTCTTGTAAGCATGCGGCAGTTCCAAGGGGTTTAGAGATTGAGCTCTAGAAAAAGTAAAGCCGTAAAGGGAACGGCCTTTGGAGAATTTGGTCGCCTCACTTTTTGTTGTATGCCACACACGCTTTCAACCCTAGAAGAAGTTGGGTATATATAGGACAAGGGTTTCTTTTGAATATGGATTTTGAATTGGATATGAAGATTTGCAAAGATATGCAATGGGATTTGATAGCAATACAAATTGGATATGGAATAAAAAGATCATTGCAAATCTTGCTAATTGATTTGACCACATCCATCTCATCCCATATAGGACCAAGTCCAACTTGCTTTAGCCAAAGCTCTCTCTCTCTCTCTCTCTCTCTCTCTCTCTCTCTCTCTCTCTCTCTCTCTCTCTCTCTCTCTCTCTCTCTCTCTCACCCAAATAGCATATGAATAACAACTCCTCCAAATATAATGTTTCGTCAATCCTGAAACATACTAAGCACACACGTCAGATATAATGACACGTTTGTCATCATCAAACCAAGATCCTAGATCGTTGCTTCCATCAATCTCCCCCTTTTGGTGATGACAAACCCATAAAAGATTTGAGCAATAAGTATGGATGTGTGTAGTGTGTTGAAGGGTGTGATTCAATATGATGTATGGAATATGCAATTACACATTACAAAGCATGCATACAATAACTTGAAAGGTAAACAATCATGCTCCCCCTTCTCTCAAGCTCCCCCTCTTTATGTATTTTTCAAGCTACCCCTTCAACAAATACCGTCATCAAGTCTATCAAATCTTTCTTTTCTTTCTCCCCCTTTGTAATCACCAAAAGTGGATTAATGAAGTCACCAAAAATATCCCATGCAAAAATAAACCATTATTAAATGTAGCGAGCAATTTGCATGAGTTTTCCAAAAAAATAGACAATCCAAGCTCATAGAATTTCATAACAAGACTTCTCCACCTTTGTGTAAGTGTAGTGATATAGACAATAAAGTACGAGAGGAGATTCAATTTCAGAAAATCAACCAAATCAATCCACATTTACCAATTTTTATTGAATATCACTAGGATTGATTTTTCCCACCTCATCAAAGATGAGTTCAAGTTACCAAACCCCAAAACATAGCCTAAAAGGACTTTTAAATGTGGGGTGGCTTTGCTTGACGAGTTATATACACCAACGCTAATGATTATCCATGTAGCATAAGTTGGATACTCGTGAGTTGTGAATTAGCCATGAAGTGTATCCATTTTTCATATGGAGCAATTTTCATATATATATGTTTTCATTTGCAATTCTTTTGTGCTCAATTTTTATTCATGGCTAAACACTTCATATCCCTTAGAAGATTCAGAAATTAATCATTCCTACATTCACTTTCCATTATTCTTCAAAAGAATCTCCAAAAGAACTAGAAGTCTAATATTTCGTGAAAGTGCAAATGTAGGTGTAGAAGTCAAATTTGAAATTTTTGAGACATGTCATGGCTACTAAAAAGATAACAACATGTTCACGTAGCTACAACAATAATGAATTAATTTCTACAATGGATATGACCGAACATTCAATAATACCACTTATAGAGATTCATAAGAGGATATTCAATAAGCAAAAAAAATTTATTTTTGGTTTTTTTTTTCAATTTTTTTTTTGTTTTTTTCAGAAATAAAAACATTAAAAATCATGCAAGCAAGCACACAAAACAAAATAAAAACAAGCACACAAAACAATATATGAAGGTATGCAATGAAATACAAAGAGGGATAAAAATTATACCTTCTCGTCGCTATTTGACGAATGAGCTAAAAGAATGAGACATTGAAAAATTTGCTCCTCGCCAAATCTCCACCTTACCTACATGAAAGGTGTTAAGTGTGACCTTGGAATCCAACAAGGTCCACTAGTGTTAGCCATTATTGTTTTAGGAACCCATACTTGTTTAAACTTGATATTTATGTTCCTAAATTTACAATAATATAAAGTGTGGCCTACACTATCACAAGTAAAGCACTTTGCATATTTGTTCTCTGCAATAGAGGGTACATTGTGGAATTTCTTGAATTTTTGCTTTTCAACGTTTTTCAGACCAAAACCAAGTCCTCTTCTATTATTGCCATATAATTCATTCTCTAAAATAGTGTCCAAAGATTGTTTTCCCATAGAGAATTTCTTAATGGCCACTTCAAGATGAGAGACTTTGATTTTTAATTGTTTATTTTCTTCCACAAGCATCGTGCATTTACTAACAAAAGCCAACTTGTTTTCTTTTTGCTTCTTTTCATATTCAATTGTTTTCTTTTTAAGATCGATATCTAGCATGCAAAATTTATCCTTAAGCTCGCTTATTTCATATTCTTTTTCAGCTTCGAGCTTCATTAAATCTTGTTTAAGCATGCTATTTTGGTTTAATAATGAGGAACAAGAAATACAAGGAGCAGTTTCATCAAAGCTAGCTTTTTCCTTCTTCATGATTTCAATAGTAAACTTACATGCATTAAGTTCAATTTTAAGCTTTTCATTCTCTTTAAACACCTTATCATCTCTAACTTGCATGTCATAGTTCTGATTTTGGAGACATTCAATAGTGAACTCATGATCTACTATTTGATTTTGCATTTCTTCACAAATTTTAAGAAGTTCAGCTTTGCTACCTGACGGTGTCTCATCTTGGATCCCCATCAAAGCCATGCAAGAATGGGCTTCGTGTTCCTCCTCGCTTTCAGCTTCGATATCCATATCCTATGTTAATACCTTCGCTTTTCCTTTTCCTTTAGTGAGCTGAGCAGTTTCATTTGGGCAATCCTTCATCAGATGTCATCTTCCCTTGCATTTAAAACATTGCATTCTATCAGTAGATTTCTGATCATTATATTGCTTGGAATAATTATTAAAGTTAGAAAGATTAAACCTGGGTGCCATTTCGTTTCTCCCATGCTTGGTCTTGATGAACTTTCTGAAGTTTCTCACCATTAGCGCTATGTCGTCGTCATCATCCTCTTCTTCGCTAGCTTGCAAAGCAAGGGGCTTTATGGCTTTCTCTTTCTCCTCAGGTTTCTCTCTTGCTTCAACATTTTGCAGTTCCAACTCATTGGGCATCAAATTACCAATAAGGTCCTCCACCTTCAATTGAGACAATACCTTTGATTCCAGGATGGCGGTGACCTTTGGTCTGAAAGAGCTTGGCAATGCTCTTAGGATCTTCATGTCACGCCCCGCTTCCCAAAAATGTGGAGGCGAGACGTGAGAAGGTCCGCTCAGACTTGAAGCTACAAAGCTGCAAGTCCGATAAGCGTCAATCAACTTTAAAACTGCATGTCCTTGCAACGCGAACGAAACAAAGATAATAATAAAGAAAATGAGACAAAAGAGATATCTCAGAATATCCATAAAATAAGTTTCAACATCACAGAAAAAGCCACCAGGCTGAAAGGAAGAATCTAAGGGCCCAAACATGGCCAACAAAGTACAACGTACAAAACAAAGGTGCCACGCACCGACAACTAACAACAAAACCTAAAACAAAAGGAAGCTCAGCAAAGGTCACCGGTGTCCGCAAAACTCCTCCTGGGCAAACATGGACTCAGACTCAGCGCCAGCAAAACATCACGTACTCAGCAACAGTCTCTGCCTCAGGGTCTAACATGTGACACCCAAAAGAGCAAGGGGCACATGTCAGCAAGTCTACAAGAGACTTGTGCAAGGAAACTGAAAGTAGGCAAAAGTAAAGCAACCTAGCAGTTCTAGCATGAATGCAATGACATGGCAGTTAAAGTATGAGTGCAACAAGTAAGGTAAAGTAAAGTAAAGTACGAGCATGGCATGGATGTCAAGTTTTACAAGAAACACTCACTAGTACAAGACAAGTAAAGTAAGCACCTCGTGCACAGAGATTACGCCTTCTGGCTAGAGTGGCTGATCGGGCCACTCCTAAGCTCAGATGATCGCTTATCCCTACCCCTCCACGTGTATCGAGCCAGGGCCTTACCCCCGAACATGGAATGCTCGCTTCTGGATCACGAGCCAGGAAGTGTTTTTAACAAGTATGGCGTAGGGGTGCACCTAGCCGGACGAGGAAGTACAAGTACAAGTATTGTAGCGTGTGCTACGAATGCGACATTCAATGCATGGATGACATGACATGGCAAGTAGTAAGGCGTACAAGTAAAGAAAGTAAACATGACAGTTTAGTATGCATGATCGTCAAGTTAAAGAGTAGGATCTAGCTTCGTTGTCAAGCTAGATCAATTTAGGTGACGGATCTAGTTTCGTTGTCAAACTAGATCAAGTAGGCGTCTAGCCAGCTATCATTTCACTGACTAGTCTCTTTTACGCTAAAAACAAGAAAGTGGCCTAAAACATGGCCCTACACAAGAGTTGGCAAGTTTCACTTGCCTGCAAGTACAACGTCTGAGCACACCGTCCAACGAGTCCAAAGTCACAATTACCCTACGTGCACAAGTCCACCGGCCTAAAGTCCATATTATTAATCTTGATTAGTGGATTTAAAACATTTAAAACATTTTTAAAACATCAATTTTAGTCTTGATTAACAGGCAATAGGTTGGGGGGTGCAAAGCGTTACCTCAACACGACGCGAAAGCTACACTGGCGTCAGGTAGCGACGCCAGGGGTTGGAATAAAATATCGCGCTCCAAGTCCTGATTCCAATATAGATTCCTCGTTGGAAAGTTCAGAGCATCAACCGGAGCGACGATTCCAGATTCCAAAGCTAGCACGTGCGACGACGGGCTACGACGTGTCGCAACGTCGTACGCGGCAAATCGTCGGAGAAAACGCACCTAGGTGGGGCCCACAGTAGTCCTAGGGACCAATAGGGGACCCACAATACCTCTGGAGAACTTGGGGGGCCCACTATGGCAAGTGGTGCGACGGGTGCGGGGTTGCGACGTTTGCTCTCGGTCGGACACAGCCAAATGCGGGAGATTGGCTCGGTCGGACACTGGGGGCGGGCTTGCACAGCGCAGCGGGTCGGTGCAGCCTTGGTTCTCTCGGTCGGAGCGGGGAAAACCGTCGGTCGGGCGCCTTGGATGCGGGGGAACGGGGCGCTGCAACGTTGCAACCATTGCAACGTCGCGGGCTTCGGTCGGTGCAGAGATGCTGGCGACAGCGGGGAAATCTCTCGGTCTGACCGAGGGATTCTCTCGGCCGGAGCGGAAGAGCGGAGCGGGCGACAGCAGCGGGGTGCGGGCGAGGCTTGGTGCGGGCTTGGCTATCGGTCGGTGCAGGCGAACAGAGGCCGTTTCTTCGGTCGGTGCGGGTGAAGTTCGTCGCAACGTTACGACGATTCGTCGCAACGTCAAATTTAAGTTTTGGAAGCGGCTAGGGTTAATTTCTTGCGAAAATAGGTCTTCCTAAAGGTTGTTTATATAGCGTAGATGGGTTGACTTGGTCTAGGACTAATCCTAATGGGATTAGGAGTTTAAAAATATTTAAAATTCAAATCTCACCATTTCCAACTCACCCAAGGCTAGGGTGCGGCCCAAATGAGCTGGAATTCGGCTCAAAAATTATTTAAAATGTTTAAAACTCCAATAAATTTTATTTGGCCGAAAATAATTTAAAACTTAATTATTAAAAATATTATAAACCTTGCTAAAAATATAAAAGTGGTCAAATAAACTCCAAAAATTATAAAATAAATATCGGTGTGATCGTGATGACGAAAGTGAGCTAACTAAGAAGACGGATCTCAATTTCGATGTTGGACGACGAAACTAAGAATAAAAACGTCTCCTATCAAAGTGAAAATCACAACGTCTCATCGAATAAGATTAAATTGTGAGAAAACGACTCGAGAAATGTCGTTCCAAATTAGTGCCACTATTTAATACTCTCAGAGACGTTCACAACGGCATATCACAACAAAGTGTTCACAAACAAACAAAGTCTAAAATAAACACGTGCACGGCCAAAAGCACGTGCACGAACAAAGTACAACGAAAAGTGGTCGTTACATCCTCCCCACCTTAGAATAAAGTCCGTCCTCGGACTTTCTAACATATCTAGTCGTTCTAGTAACTACCCCAATCATGTCACGTTATAATCCATCCCAGGTATAGCCATTACAAGTGCTTATATATGCACTAGGTAGTCAAACATTAACACTACCAACATGTATGTATATATATATATTCACGTACGTTATACACTTCTACCTATTATAGTCAGTCAATATCATACATGTATGTCAATCATATACATATACGTACATCCCTTATATAACTACTCCTTATCTAGCACAAACAATAGTTCAGATACTCACCTAAGATTAGTCTTATACCAGCAAGTACAATCATTGCTCTACGTATAGATAGCTACCTATGCACAAACAATATGGGTATAGTACTCTCTAATACTTCCTAGTGTACATTCCAACACCAAACACATCAACTCATGTAGTCACACCATACCATTATTAAATCCAGTTTCACTATATCTAATATACATTCACCACTACTATAGTTTCACAATATATAGTCATTCAAATGCATGCAAATAGTTCACCATATATTCACATCACATACGGTCCTGTAACTGTTTTTATGACACGTCACATATACCATAGTCATCAATACTTATAACTAAGCACATACTTACCCGTGCATGGTGCACACCCATACACGCTAACATTTCATTCATACCAATCACACCACTATATACTTAGCACAACTACTCATCTAGTTTAGCTAGTACACATATGTTCACACAAACAAGTCCTTAGTAAATAACTATACCACAAGACCAACACCTATAACTATATACTGGTGTAGCGACCCACAATCATGTGCGTCGCACAACCAAGCACAAGCACTTCTATCACTATACATACATCATCCATCGCTTTATACAAGCTACAGTCATACATAATAATATACTTAGAGTATACCCACTCAAGCTTGAGTGAGACTCAATACACATATCAGAATATTTTACATACGTAACACGGCATTCATACTCATACCAATACCACTCCAGTATTTATACGTCTACCAATACAACCATATTCATACCATAAGTCAATCACACTTAATATTTAGTCAGGTAATACTCACATAGTTCAATCACTCTATATACCATAATAATACAGACATCAGCACACGTATAATTATAATACACTCCCTAATACATACGCATTCATCGTATAGTCACACACATGTAACATATATATTCACACCATAGCCTACTACCTATAATTAGTATACCAACACATCTACACATACATAATTAAGATGTGCAATAGTCGTGTATACCTCACGGTATGCACGCACACAACATCTCGTAAAAGCAAGCAATACCAATCAAAATTATAATCCTACTACCATATGTATATCACCTATATACCCATGCATCAAAACATAACTGCTTACTTCTAAGCACAATACATAACTACGTACGAGTACGCACTCATACGTACAAACACATAGGTCATATAATAGGCCTACTTACTTAAATATACGCACACCTATTATATCACACCTAACATACACATAGCTTTACCAATCATTTTATTTCAACCATTACAAGTATCTCTAACTACATACACTCCATTAGATATTCCAACACTAACTCTTATATACACAGGCATCCCTAGTATGGTATAGCTAACCACGCAAAAATTTATAAATACTAACACACCAACAACTTCATAATATCACGAATAACTCCGAGTATATATATCTATATCTCTCTCTCTCTCTCTCACAATAGGCAACCATTAATATACTATGGGGGAGGTCCACTCATTCAAGCCCACGTACACAACTTAGGTACATGCACTACGACTACCTCACAAGGTCCAAGGGCCTACTAACAACTTAGAGTTGACACAGACATTGACGGGCACTAAAGCCTAAGCAATAGAGGGAGGTCGAGGTCGAAAGCGTGACGAGGGAAGGGTCGATAAGCACGAGTTCAGATAGGACGAATACAAGGAGACAGCTTGGTTAGGTGAAACAGTGATTCACTGGTGAATGTTTATGTAGGGGAAAAGGAGATGTAGTGATACTTATATAGGATTGAGAAATGAAGTAACATAAGCTAAAATACGCGAAATTTGAAAACTGTTGTAGTTCAAAAGTTGGAATCATTGTCTGTATAAAAAAATATTTGGAGATCGATAAAACGAGTTATTCAAAATAAATTTGAGTCGAATATACATATAAGAGAAAATGGTTTGGTGGCTTATACAAAATCATAATAGAAGAGTAAATCATTTACACGAATATTAAAGACGTAGTTTTTTTTGAGAATATTATACGACAGTAATTTAATATAATGTTGGCAAAAGTTTTGAAAGTCAAAGAATGAAATTAAGTAACGGAAGAATTGAAGCTCGTTTTAAACGCTTTCAAAGTCTTGAAGCCAGGGAAAGGAAATTTAAAATGATCAATATTGGCACTACTTTTAGAGGAACCAGGATGTGCCAAAAATAAACTGGTTTACCCAAAGCTCTTAGCATACGAGCACAACGAGCCTGGTAAGGGTATAAAAATAATTGAAATTCTATTTAGTCTAGAATTTTTCTAAAAGCATGTATGGTGAGCGGAAAGACAATAATAATAACTTAGTAGTAGAATCATCAAAATTGATAGTAAAGCTTTAAAAATCAAATCATGGGGGGTCTAAATCAGGAAGTGGTTATGAAATAGTAATTTACAAAAATCTGAAGTAGAGAAAACGACGAGCATAAAATCGACTTGCTGGAGGCCGAAATCCAAAGTGACTTGAAAGGTATATTAAAGTAAACACGACGTATCATTCGAATAACACAAATAAGGAGGAAAATTATAAATCGAATTGGGCAAAGCAAAAGTACGGTTCAGAATAAAATTAATATATGAAGGGACAACGCATTTTCATAAGTACGAAAAATATAGGCTAGAAAAATATTATAAACTAGTGTTCAAAAAATTCCGACAAAAGTTTTAAAATTTTAAATCAACGAAGGAGTATGAAGTATAAGTATATATACATTAAAATTTTGAACAAGGTTAACTTAGTGAAAGAGAAAGTTGAAAAATGCTTTCAGAAGATTCAGGATTTGTAATGGAGAGGTTCGAAAATTGACGACGATCGTCATGAGGCGATCTCGTGAATCGAGGCAAGGAAATTGGTCGGGTGATCATACACACATACGCCTAGGATATGAACCATGTAAATCTACGGGGAAACTCCTACAGTCGACCAACCAAAGATTAAGAAACTAAGCGATAAGACTTTCTAAAGGGCTAGACGGTAATGAAATGCGTTCAGCTTAGTCCGAAATCGATGAACCCGCACGAACGACTAAAGGAAATTCTAAGAGTCTACTATGGTCGGAAATAGACGAGAACCACTAAGGTAACTCTTACGACGATTAAGCCAATTCTTAGCCGGGAGTCTAACTATCATTCAGAGGCCTCTAACTAGCAAGCACAGACGTCTAACTAAGTCTTCATACCACCTAGTGACATAAGAAACGACTAGACTCAGGGCTTATGACTCGGATGTTGCAATTTATTTAATGGACATTCCGTTATTATCGTTGTTCCGTTAATTCGCAATTGCAAGACTGGACCTGCATGGGCCACCAACAAAACCTGTCACGCCCCGCTTCCAATAAATGTGGAGGCGAGACGTGAGAAGGTCCGCTCAGACTTGAAGCTACAAAGCTGCAAGTCCGATAAGCGTCAATCAACTTTAAAACTGCATGTCCTTGCAACGCGAACGAAACAAAGATAATAATAAAGAAAATGAGACAAAAGAGATATCTCAGAATATCCATAAAATAAGTTTCAACATCACAGAAAAAGCCACCAGGCTGAAAGGAAGAATCTAAGGGCCCAAACATGGCCAACAAAGTACAACGTACAAAACAAAGGTGCCACACACCGACAACTAACAACAAAACCTAAAACAAAAGGAAGCTCAGCAAAGGTCACCGGTGTCCGCAAAACTCCTCCTGGGCAAACATGGACTCAGACTCAGCGTCAGCAAAACATCACGTACTCAGCGACGGTCTTTGGCTCAGGGTCTAATATGTGACACCCAAAAGAGCAAGGGGCACATGTCAGGAAGTCTACAAGAGACTTGTGCAAGGAAACTGAAAGTAGGCAAAAGTAAAGCAGCCTAGCAGTTCTAGCATAAATGCAATGACATGGCAGTTAAAGTATGAGTGCAACAAGTAAGGTAAAGTAAAGTAGAGCATGGCATGGATGTCAAGTTTTACAAGAAACACTCACTAGTACAAGACAAGTAAAGTAAGCACCTCGTGCACAGAGATTACGCCTTCTGGCTAGAGTGGCTGATCGGGCCACTCCTAAGCTCAGGTGATCGCTTATCCCTACCCCTCCACGTGTATCGAGCCAGGGCCTTACCCCCGAACACGGAATGCTCGCTTCTGGATCACGAGCCAGGAAGTGTTTTTAACAAGTATGGCGTAGGGGTGCACCTAGCCGGACGAGGAAGTACAAGTACAAGTATTGTAGCGTGTGCTACGAATGCGACATTCAATGCATGGATGACATGACATGGCAAGTAGTAAGGCGTACAAGTAAAGAAAGTAAACATGACAGTTTAGTATGCATGATCGTCAAGTTAAAGAGTAGGATCTAGCTTCGTTGTCAAGCTAGATCAATTTAGGTGACGGATCTAGTTTCGTTGTCAAACTAGATCAAGTAGGCGTCTAGCCAGCTATCATTTCACTGACTAGTCTCTTTTACGCTAAAAACAAGGAAGTCGCCTAAAAACATGGCCCTACACAAGAGTTGGCAAGTTTCACTTGCCTGCAAGTACAACGTCTGAGCACACCGTCCAACGAGTCCAAAGTCACAATTACCCTACGTGCACAAGTCCACCGGCCTAAAGTCCATATTATTAATCTTGATTAGTGGATTTAAAACATTTAAAACATTTTTAAAACATCAATTTTAGTCTTGATTAACAGGCAATAGGTTGGGGGGTGCAAAGCGTTACCTCAACACGACGCGAAAGCTACACTGGCGTCGGGTAGCGACGCCAGGGGTTGGAATAAAATATCGCGCTCCAAGTCCTGATTCCAATATAGATTCCTCGCTGGAAAGTTCAAAGCAGCAACCGGAGCGACGATTCCAGATTCCAAAGCTAGCACGTGCGACGACGGGCTACGACGTGTCGCAACGTCGTACGCGGCAAATCGTCGGAGAAAACGCACCTAGGTGGTGTTGGGGTTTTGGCGGACCCCCAGAGCTCGGATCTGTATCCGTCCTAAGTCGGACGGACCACGGAGGCACAAAAGCGCAGCGGAAAAACCAGAAATCAAATTTCTACACTAGCTAAACTATTTAGCTAGGCTCTGGGGAACCAGAACCTAGCCCAATCTGTGCCGACTTGGAGTGGGTCTGACCACCCCAAGAAGGATCTACACTAAGCGACTAATTAAAATCTACGCTAGAAAACGCTTAACCACATACCCGGAATCTTGGCCCTGGAGCAGGCAAGATGTACCGCACCGTCTTGAGAAGCTCCTCGTAGCCGAGCCGCGTTGACCCGATCTCCCTGAGCTGCCTCGCACCCTCGCACCGATCCGCCCGAGCTGCTTTTGCCTCCGACCCGATCACACGCGGTAGAAAGTTTCACTTGAGAAGAACCCGCGCCTTAGACGTCTGGATCAGATCCAAACCCCCTTCGTAGTCGTGCTAGGACTACTCCGGAGAATAGGAAAATAGAGAGAGAGAGATTTAGTCGCCGATCGAGCCTGCTCTAAAATTCTGGAGCTACTCGATCGTTGACTGGTGTGTTTTTCAACGAGGAGAGTGCACCCCTATTTATATAGGGAGTGAGCACTCAACTTCTCGTTGCGGGCAATGTGGGACAATCCCCATGAAGAGAAAAAACAAATTAAGTCATTTGGCTTAATTTCAACTTTAAAGTTAGCCTTTCACAAAGTCAAACTTTAACGAATTAATTCTCCTCACATACTAAACTTCAGACACCAAACAAGCTATCAATCAGAAAAGCTTGGAATGGTGAACGCGTAGGAACTGACGGTGACGAATTTCGACTTCGTTTGACCCCTCAAACAATTGCTCAAAGTTTAGCAATTTACACTAAATTCGTAGCCGTCATTAGGGTTTTCAAAAACCCTAAATTGACTTAAGTTGCGGGCGCGCCCGCTAGACTTAGCGGGCGCGCCCGCCCAAGGGGGCAAGGGCGGGCTGCCCGCCCGCTGCCGCGGCGGGCGGGCGCCCGCTGCCGCGGCGGGCGGGCGCCCGCTGCCGCGGCGGGCGGGCGCCCGCTGCCGCAGCGGGCGCTGGCCCGCTGCGTGCAGCGGGCCACGCCCGCTGCTGCAGCGGGACACGCCCGCTGTGCAACGGGCGTGCGCCCGTTGCAGCTAGCGGGCGTTGCCCGTTTGCCTTTGCACATGGGCCTTTTGGCCCAGTGGGTCTAACCCACTTCCCCTTGAACTCTTTCTGCGTTTCTGGGCTCGTTTGAGCTCCGATTTGGACGCGGTTTGAACCTGTGTTTAGACCGGGACGATCCCGTCATCCAGGTAACCCTTTCCAACAAGTTTGTTCCTACAAAATTCGTCGTAACTAATTTACAACACGTTTAGTTAAAGTTAGCATCTAATGCAACGTTGTGCCCCTATTGCTAATGCGACTAACTTTCACAACTCAACTTGTGAATATCATCAAATGATATTTCTCTCTATTCTATATTCCTATTACTAAGACACGAATACTACTCGGTGTGAGACCCTACAGCCTGACCTTACTACAGGTTGGGGCTCGAAACCCCTAGACGACGGTCACTACGAGCAGTAGCTGTCGTCCATGTTTCAGAGTCATCATAACGTGATCGACCCTTTGACAAAAGTGTCATAGGGTTTGCATTGGCTGTGTCAGTGATGAATTCCGTTAGCTAAAATCCCTTCGTCAAGACTGTGTTATTATTGGCCTAGGGTATGGTTTACTGTCAACCCTATTAGACAACATTGGTCAGTAAACGGCGGTCTTTATTGTATACACGTTGTACTACTTGCAACGTACCCCGGCCGAGGATTAACATAAAGACCGTACTGAGCCTATAACACTAACTTCCCTTTAATGGAAGTGACGAATCCCATCTTAGTTACTTACTCACCTAGAGAGCTTCTGGTGCAACCCAACCTAAGATCTTTCATCGGGACTGGTCCTCGAAGCTAGATCATGGGTCTAAGCTATACCGTCCGCTCACAGGTTTGTACAGATGACTTCAGGTCTTAAGGATCAACTAACTTATCATCACCTTAGAGTTATTAAAGACAGATCATTAAAGTTAACCATTTAATAACTCTAACTTGGTCGTTCAGTGAACTCATTCTCTAATGAGCACCTGTGTCTCGTCTCCGACTTCGCCAAGTCGAATGACTATGAGATCATCATTACCCGAAGGTAAGACGAAGACACAGTGATCTATCCGATGTGTCGATATCCAGTTCTCGACACACCTATGATCACGAACCGTTTAAGACTTACGTTTCTATTCGGTCACTTACTTACTCATAATCGAGATCTCATCTAGATATGTAAGGACCTAACTATAAGTCTATGGATATTATCTAAGTATATTAATACAAATCTTTTTATACTTAGAATAATACGTACCATATACGGTATGAACAAGACGTATAATCAAGATAAATTGCCTTATGGGCATATATCTTCCTACATCTCCCACTTGCACTTAGGCTATTTATCTCGGTATCTCATACCGTTATAGCATATCAGTCACTTTGACATTTGATATGGCAAACCTAAGAATGGTTCTACTAATAAGTATCTACAACGAATTTTAATGGATTTGAAATTTCATCTCTTGATCACACAGGGTTGATCCTTTGGAAAATGATCTGGATCAATTTTCCTAACTTCGTATAGCTAACAGTTGGCTTATACGATTTAGATGTGGGGTCTAACATTTCCGTAAGTCAGTTCTAGCTCACTTCACTTTATTGTGTCAATATGTCAATTACATATTTGACACCCTAAGTCTCTACATATATACGATTAAATCAAAACAATTTTGACTTAATGATTTATATAGAAGATTAATTAAAGTGAAAAATCCTTTTTACTTAGTCCGAAAAACGGAACTAAGTATATGAGCTCGCTCCCACTGACTTTAAGAATTACCTGGTCAAATTTCTTCAACATAATATCTAAATCATATTTAGATTTATGTGCAAAATGTAACCTTTTGGTAAGTGCCTCAGATGGAATGTACAAGTGTCAGATTCGGTTTGACGAATGAGTCAAGTCAAGATCGTTTTAAGGAATCTTGACATTGACTCGTTCAATCAAAACGTCCTACACTGTACTTATTCCTTTAACCACATTTAGTATTAACTCTTTTAACAACTAAATGCAGATAATTAAGAATTAATCTTGATATGCGTATTATTGTGATCGCACACAATTTATACGCCCCCCCTGGAACCTACATTTAACTATTGATTGACTTCTAACATTTAGTCAGCTCCAAAATCAATATTATCGAAGCTATACACCATTATTCGAAAATATACGCAACCATCACAGAAAAAACACATCCACAGAATTTTAAGCCAATTCAATTTCAATTGCAACAAACGAGACATCCATTCCAAAACAACGGGTTCATAAAAGGAACCTTAATTTGTTTATCAAAAATAAACCTTGAGTGCAAAGCACTCATTCATTGTTTTCGATCCTTAAAGATGATACATTTTATTCAAATAAGAAAAATATCATCTCCATCACGATCAGCGTCTCCAGAAGTCTTTGAGCGGTCCCAGCAGCAACTGTTGCTTTAATTGCCGACCGATCTCCGTGCTTCTCCAATCTCCAGTTCTTATCAGCCACATGTATACAGTACACAGATGTCTATAAGTGTCTCACACTATATGAATGGAAATAATTGCATTTAATTGAATTTTAATTTGTACCTGAGGTAGAGGCATCAGTATGCCCCTTCTTCTTCTCTGTAAGATAGATCTTGCAGTTCCTCTTCCAGTGGCCAATCTTGTGGCAATGGAAGCACTCAGATTTCGACGGGGCCCCTTTGTTCTTCTTCTTCCCATTCTTAGCCTTCGCAGGTTGTGGGACCTGCCTCTTCTTCCCTTTGCCTTTCGGCTGGTCGGAAGTAGCAGAGCCAACAACCAGTGCAGTCGGCTTCTTCTCAATCTCCTCAAATTGCCGGAGCATATTGAGGAGACCAGGAAGATCCGTCTCAAGGCTGTTCATTATAAAGCCAGTTATAAAGGGCTTGAACTCGGGAGTTAAAGACTTTAGGATAATGTCTGTGGACATCTCATTGTCCAGGACAAATCCTAACTGGGCGGCGTCCTCTACGTACCCGATCATCTTGATAACATGATCTTGTACGGGTCCTGTCGTCATCTTCGTGCCCCAGAGGTTACTAGTAGCTTCGAACTTGGCAGCTCTGGATCGCTTGCCATACAACTCTTGTGCATTAAGGAGTATGCTCTGAACATCCATATGTTCATGTTTCCTTTGCAGCTCGTTGGTCATCGAAGCTAGAGCAAGGCATCTTGCCTTCTCAGCATCCCTCTGGTACAACTTGAAGGCTTCTTTCTCTTCGTGGGTCGAATCCTCATCGGGCTTATCCGGAGCGTCCTCGAACAATATGTATCCAATCCCAGCTAGGGAAGGGACCAACTTAATGTTCCTAAGCCAGTCTTTGTAGTTGGTTCCATCCAGCACGTTCTTTTCTACCATGTATTTTAGACCTAAGTCCATTCTGCATTTTATAGATACTTTAGTTAGTATATGTTCGTAGTATAGTTTTAATGGTTTTAATAAAACTATATTCTCCCACTAAATTTATTTAAAGCCACAATAATAAACAATTTATTATAAAATAATATTTGTGATAGAGGGATCCGACTACCCTGAGTCTGACAACCTTGAGTGTATCTCAACAAGTTGTCCGACTCTGCAGTCGGTAGACAAACTCGTCATCAATCATATTTACTATGATTCCCTATCGATTTTTATACCCCTAGTCATTTGTGATCATGAGTGTGCTCAACCGGATCACAATGGCTAGCCTAGTCGGACCCTTGTTTTCGTGTCTAGCCTGACTTGCCCCTTTGCTCGGTGTATGCACGACGCGCCGGTTTGGGTCAGGTCTTAGACTACATTCTTAGTTAGACTTACGTCGAAGCTCGAGGGATGAGACAACGGTTTCAGTCAGGTTAAGATGTCAATCAAGAAATCGGTTTCTATAAGATTGACATGTTACGGCTTGACTGTAGCTCAACAATCGGAACATGTTTCTTACAGTTGCCAACTCCTAAAACAAGGAGGGCTACGATTTATCTTGAACAAGATTATTATCGTATTGACTTAGGTATAGTCGATGGACTTACATAGTCATGAATCGACTCCTTGCGGTTCAGCGGACGCGGCCAGGGAATTGACTAAGCCAGGACCACTTGTTACCCATTCTAGCTAGGTTGGTCCAAAAACTTTAGCCAAGCACATTGACCGACATCATGATCCATTGAAGGAGTTGTCATCAATCTTATGTTTTCCAAACAACTAAATGGCTTTTAATTTAGAGAACTAGTTAATCCTTATCAACTAGTGGATCCTAAAATTCAAAATTTTCAGATTGGTTGAACAGCTTTTATTAAGTCCTTATCAACTATAAGGTTCTACGTTCAACTTGCTACCCCAATCTAATTAGGATTTTAATAAAACAATTCAACATTGTCTTTTTATGAAAATCATTTAATTGAACGTTTTAATGAAATGATTTACGAAACAAAAAGGACTACCCTAATCAGGTATTAGGTTCGATGTTGTTTTGTTTTATCAAACATAGCATGTCACTATCATGTTTTAATGGCTAACCTAACAAGGTTTGTGAATACATTATTCAACATGAAATGAAGCAACTAACTTTATCCGCATAAAAGAAAGTTTCATTTTTAGTGACATATAAAATGTATTTGCAAGTTTAAAAAATTATCTATATAATACAAACATGCAAATCTAAATTTTAACACTTAAAATTAAAGATTAAAAATTTTAAAGTCTTCATAAAAATTTTATCGCATAAAACTAGGTCGTACAAAATTATCTAATAATTTTAAACCTAGGCTTTAAAAATTTTAACCTTATTTCTAAAATTAAAATGTCACAAAATAATTTTAGAAACCTATATGTAACAAAAAGAAAATAATTTATGTTTCATCTCATGAAATAAAATCATTTCTATACTTACATATTTTAAAAACAATTTAAAAACCCTTTTTAAAACTTTTAGAAACCTTTTAGAAGCTTTCAAATAAAGTTTAAAAGATCTCTAACTTTATGTAACTAAAGAAAAATTCTTAAATTTCAAAAAATAAAATTTTTCTAAAGTTTACATAAACTTTAAACACTCTTTAAAATTTTTCATATCTCAAAAAAAAATTTATACAGTATTTAAATGTTGGATACCTATTTAAAATTTTATCGCATAAAGTAAATAAAATTTTCGTGTTGCATAAACAATTTTTAAACACACGAAACAATTTTAAAAAACTATTTAACATTAAGCAAAATAGTTTGTACATGAAAGCTAAGCATTTTTAACTATTTTAAAAAGTCGCTATAGTAGATCTATAGCATAACCGTGGCTCTGATACCACTGTTGGGGTTTTGGCGGACCCCCAGAGCTCGGATCCGTATCCGTCCTAAGTCGGACGGACCACGGAGGCACAAAAGCGCAGCGGAAAAACCAGAAATCAAATTTCTACACTAGCTAAACTATTTAGCTAGGCTCTGGGGAGCCAGAACCTAGCCCGATCTATGCCGACTTGGAGTGGGTCTGACCACCCCAAGAAGGATCTACACTAAGCGACTAATTAAAATCTACGCTAGAAAACGCTAAACCACATACCTGGAATCTTGGCCCTGGAGCAGGCAAGATGTACCGCACCGTCTTGAGAAGCTCCTCGTAGCCGAGCCGCGTTGACCCGATCTCCCTGAGCTGCCTCGCACCCTCGCACCGATCCGCCCGAGCTGCTTTCGCCTCCGAGCCGATCACACGCGGTAGAAAGTTTCACTTGAGAAGAACCCGCGTCTTAGACGTCCGGATCAGATCCAAACCCCCTTCGTAGTCGTGCTAGGACTACTCCGGAGAATAGGAAAATAGAGAGAGAGATTTAGTCGCCGATCGAGCCTGCTCTAAAATTCTGGAGCTACTCGATCGTTGACTGGTGTGTTTTTCAACGAGGAGAGTGCACCCCTATTTATATAGGGAGTGAGCACTCAACTTCTCGTTGCGGGCAATGTGGGACAATCCCCATGAAGAGAAAAAACAAATTAAGTCATTTGGCTTAATTTCAACTTTAAAGTTAGCCTTTCACAAAGTCAAACTTTAACGAATTAATTCTCCTCACATACTAAACTTCAGACACCAAACAAGCTATCAATCAGAAAAGCTTGGAATGGTGAACGCGTAGGAACTGACGGTGACGAATTTCGACTTCGTTTGACCCCTCAAACAATTGCTCAAAGTTTAGCAATTTACACTAAATTCGTAGCCGTCATTAGGGTTTTCAAAAACCCTAAATTGACTTAAGTTGCGGGCGCGCCCGCTAGACTTAGCGGGCGCGCCCGCCCAAGGGGGCAAGGGCGGGCTGCCTGCCCGCTGCAAGCAGCGGGCGCGGGCCCGCTGCGTGCAGCGGGCCGTGCCCGCTGCATCAGCGGGCGCTGGCCCGCTGTGCAGCGGGCCGTGCCCGCTGATGCAGCGGGCACGCTGCACCTGCCCGCTGTGCAGCGGGCCGTGCCCGCTGATGCAGCGGGCGCCTGCCCGCTGTACACAGCGGGCCACGCCCGCTGCTGCAGCGGGACACGCCCGCTGTGCAACGGGCGTGCGCCCGTTGCAGCCAGCGGGCGTTGCCCGTTTGCCTTTGCACATGGGCCTTTTGGCCCAGTGGGTCTAACCCACTTCCCCTTGAACTCTTTCTGCGTTTCTGGGCTCGTTTGAGCTCCGATTTGAACGCGGTTTGAACCTGTGTTTAGACCGGGACGATCCCGTCATCCAGGTAACCATTTCCAACAAGTTTGTTCCTACAAAATTCGTCGTAACTAATTTACAACACGTTTAGTTAAAGTTAGCATCTAATGCAACGTTGTGCCCCTATTGCTAATGCGACTAACTTTCACAACTCAACTTGTGAATATCATCAAATGATATTTCTCCCTATTCTATATTCCTATTACTAGGACACGAATACTACTCGGTGTGAGACCCTACAGCCTGACCTTACTACAGGTTGGGGCTCGAAACCCCTAGACGACGGTCACTACGAGCAGTAGCTGTCGTCCCTGTTTCAGAGTCATCATAACGTGATCGACCCTTTGACAAAAGTGTCATAGGGTTTGCATTGGCTGTGTCAGTGATGAATTCCGTTAGCTAAAATCCCTTCGTCAAGACTGTGTTATTGTTGGCCTAGGATATGGTTTACTGTCAACCCTATTAGACAACATTGGTCAGTAAACGGCGGTCTTTATTGTATACACATTGTACTACTTGCAACGTACCCCGGCCGAGGATTAACATAAAGACCGTACTGAGCCTATAACACTAACTTCCCTTTAATGGAAGTGACGAATCCCATCTTAGTTACTTACTCACCTAGAGAGCTTCTGGTGCAACCCAACCTAAGATCTTTCATCAGGACTGGTCCTCGAAGCTAGATCATGGGTCTAAGCTATACCGTCCGCTCACAGGTTTGTACAGATGACTTCAGGTCTTAAGGATCAACTAACCTATCATCACCTTAGAGTTATTAAAGACAGATCATTAAAGTTAACCATTTAATAACTCTAACTTGGTCGTTCAGTGAACTCATTCTCTAATGAGCACCTGTGTCTTGTCTCTGACTTCGCCAAGTCGAATGACTATGAGATCATCATTACCCGAAGGTAAGACGAAGACACAGTGATCTATCCGATGTGTCGATATCCAGTTCTCGACACACCTATGATCACGAACCGTTTAAGACTTACGTTTCTATTCGGTCACTTACTTACTCATAATCGAGATCTCATCTAGATATGTAAGGACCTAACTATAAGTCTATGGATATTATCTAAGTATATTAATACAAATCTTTTTATACTTAGAATAATACGTACCATATACGGTATGAACAAGACGTATAATCAAGATAAATTGCCTTATGGGCATATATCTTCCTACAGGTGGGGCCCACAGTAGTCCTAGGGACCAATAGGGGACCCACAATACCTCTGGAGAACTTGGGGGGGCCCACGGTGGCAAGTGATGCGACGGGTGAGGGGTTGCGACGTTTGCTCTCGGTCGGACACAGCCAAATGCGGTAGATTGGCTCGGTCGGACACTGGGGGTGGGCTTGCACAGCGCAGCAGGTCGGTGCAGCCTTGGTTCTCTCGGTCGGAGCGGGGAAAACCGTCGGTCGGGCGCCTTGGATGCGGGGGAACGGGGCGCTGCAACGTTGCAACCATTGCAACGTTGCGGGCTTCGGTCGGTGCGGAGATGCGGGCGACAGCAGGGAAATCTCTCGGTCTGACCGAGGGATTCTCTCGGTCCGAGTGGAAGAGCGGAGCGGGCGGCAGCAGCGGGGTGCGGGTGAGGCTTGGTGCGGGCTTGGCTATCGGTCGGTGCAGGCAAACGGAGGCCGTTTCTTCGGTCGGTGCGGGTGAAGTTCGTCGCAACGTTGCGACGATTCGTCGCAACGTCAAATTTGAGTTTTGGAAGCGGCTAGGGTTAATTTCTTGCGAAAATAGGTCTTCCTAAAGGTTGTTTATATAGCATAGATGGGTTGACTTGGTCTAGGGCTAATCCTAATGGGATTAGGAGTTTAAAAATATTTAAAATTCTAATCTCACCATTTCCAACTCACCCAAGGCTAGGGTGCGGCCCAAATGAGCTGGAATTCGGCTCAAAAATTATTTAAAACGTTTAAAACTCCAATAAATTTTATTTGGCCGAAAATAATTTAAAACTTAATTATTAAAAATATTATTATCCTTGCTAAAAATATAAAAGTGGTCAAATAAACTCCAAAAATTATAAAATAAATATCGGGGTGATCGTGATGACGAAAGTGAGCTAACTAAGAAGACGGATCTCAATTTTGACGTCGGACGACGAAACTAAGAATAGAAACGTCTCCGGTCAAAAGTGAAAATCACAACGTCTCATCGAATAAGATTAAATTGTGGGAAAACGACTCGAGAAATGTCATTCCAAATTAGTGCCACTATTTAATACTCTTAGAGACGTTCACAACGGCATATCACAACAAAGTGTTCACAAACAAACAAAGTCTAAAATAAACACGTGCACGGCCAAAAGCACGTGCACGAACAAAGTACAACGAATAGTGGTCGTTACACTTCCTCACTTGATCGAGGCTATCATATGGCTTTCCAAGCGAGCTAGACTTGTAGACTATGTCGGTGAACCTCGCATACATCTCTGATATGCTCTCTGACGGTAGCATGCGAAATCCCTCGAACTCTGCACTCAAAAGAGATAGTCTAGACTCCTTTACCTGTGACGTTTCCTCGTGCGTCACCTCCAAAGTATGCCATATTTCATGCGCAGTTAAACAATGTGAGATTCTATTATATTCAGATTTATCAAGTGCACAAATGAGAGCATTCATAGCTTTAGCATTTAAAGAATAAGATTTCCAATCATTATCATCCCATTTGTCATTTGGTTCTTCAATCTCAACATTTTCTACTTTAATTACAGGCAGTTTATATCCTTTTTCAATTATTTGCCAAGCCTTGTAATCTACAGAAATGAGTTAAATTTTCATTCGATTTTTCCAATATGCATAATCACCTCCATTAAATCTAGGGGACGGGAAACAGACTGACCCTCAGCAAAAGCACTATCCATATGGTTATTCATGGTCAAACCTAGGCTAGATCCTAAAACCTGCTTTGATACCACTTGTTGGATCTGGCTCCTAGCCTAGAGGGGGGTGAATAGGCTAATAAAATAATTCGTGCAACCCACGAACAAACACACGCAGTTATAGCAGCACAACCAGAGTAAAAGATAGACAATCACAGAGTACGCACAGATATACCCTGGTTCGGTCGTCCCAACGACCTACTCCAGCCCCCAAAGCAGATACTAGTATTGAATAGTGCAATAGGTACAAAACCACAAGTTAGAGCACGCTCAGAGCACCCTCTACGTCTCTACACTCGCCAGGCTCTCAGACCCCACTCACTGTGTTTCCTCTCACTATCAATCCTAGTAACGCTTTCTACCAGCTAGTCTCAAACTAGCTGGGTCCCTCTTGTCTAGCCCCAACCAGACAAGTCCAAAAATAGTCCCCAAAATATAGATAAAGTTTCCCCTACGAAGATCTAGCAACTACTAAACAAAATAATAAGCATCAGAGTTTAGAAGGCTCAGTTTGTGTAGTGGCGTCGTCTTCGTCAATCAGCACAAGTCAGATCTGAGTCTGACTAAATGTCGATGGCCCCTCGTCTCGTCAGCAACTCAAGATGCTCTGAAGATACAGCTAGCAATGTGTACGTGCACAACTCCCCTCAATAATTCGGCTCCTGTATGCGGCTTAGGGATTGGCAATTAAAAAATTTTCTCCAGCTCTTAGCAAAGTTTTTCCGCAACCCTCCTCTTTGATGATCTCGGCAACAAAAACAAAACGGCCCCCTTTGAATTAAGTGCGGCTCTGTAATATTTTTTATGTGGGAACTTTAAGCACCAAGAATTCTTGTACGTGACCTGCAAACACAACAAGGGGATTAGTTAATTAATTAACTTATGATTTAGACAAACTAACCTTTTTCAAAATGATGATGCCACAGCCTAGATGCTCTCTGCATGAATTAAATCACGGCTCTTGTTGATTCATTGAGAAGAATGCGCCGCTCTTTGGAGAGTTTTGTGGCCTCCGGCTCTTGGAGAGTGCTTCTCGGAAAGTTATAGCATCCCTTAAAAATATGAAGCCCTGAGAAAAAATGCGCAAGCTCTGATCCTTTTTAATGCGGCTCTACTCAAAAATTTGTGATGAAAACAAAATAAAAACTGTCAAAGAAATTTCGGCTGCTGCTTTAGGTTTTCAAGGGGAGGGGCTCTTGTAATTCTTTTTGGTAGGGTCCAAGCACTTGGGAAAGATTTGATTGGAAGGAGAATTTGTGCGGCTCCACAACCCTTTTTTTGATGATATCCTCTACTTCTCGTTCCTCTCCCAAATCTCAGAACGAAGAAACCCCAAAGCTAATTGGTCTACAGACGTGGCGTTTTTTGTTCTCCAAGCAAAGGATATTAATTAGGGTTTTAGAATGACGAGGTTGGGTTTATCAAAAGGGAATGAAGAAAAAAATGGCCGTGATTTCCAATGGAGGGTCAAAGATTTTGCAACCCCACACACAAAAGAATGGTGGCTGTCTCTCTTGTTTCTTTTATTGCGGCTGCAGCAAATATTTTTGGTGATTCCCTCTTGTAAGCATGCGGCAGTTCTAAGGGGTTTAGGGATTGAGCTCTAGAAAAAGTAAAGCCGTAAAGGGAACGGCCTTTGGAGAATTTGGCCACCTCACTTTTTGTTCTATGCCGCACACGCTTTCAACCCTAGAAGAAGTTGGGTATATATAGGACAAGGGTTTCTTTTGAATATGGATTTTGAATTGGATATGAAGATTTGCAAAGATATGCAATGGGATTTGATAGCAATACAAATTGGATATGGAATAAAAAGATCATTGCAAATCTTGCTAATTGATTTGACCACATCCATCTCATCCCATATAGGACCAAGTCCAACTGCTTTAGCCAAAGCTCTCTCTCTCTCTCTCTCTCACCCAAATAGCTATATGAATAGCAACTCCTCCAAATATAACGTTTCGTCAATCCTGAAACATACTAAGCACACACGTCAGATATAACGACACATTTGTCATCATCAAACCAAGATCCTAGATCGTTGCTTCCAACAGAAATGTCGATCGCCACTGAGCTGGGATGACATTGGAGACAGGGAGCTGTTAGGACCAGAGATTATCGTGGAGGCAGTGGATGTTGTGGAAAACATCCGGGAGAAGCTGAGGATCGCGCAGGACCGTTTCAAGCATTGGGCTGATGCTAAACGGAGGCCATTGGAGTTTCAACCTGGAGACCACGTCTTTCTGATGATCTCTCTGAACTGGGGAGTTATCCGATTTGGAAAGAGAGGCAAGCTGAGTCCAAGATACATTGGGCCATTGATGTCCTAGAGAGAGTTGGAGCGGTGGCTTACCGCTTGGCATTGCCACCGTCACTGGAGGGAGTTCACGACGTGTTTCACGTATCTCAGTTACGTCGATACGTCGGTGATCCGTCCCATGCTGTGGATTTCTCAGAGATCACGGTTCGTTCGGATCTTACCTATGAACAGCAACCAGTGGAGATTCTGGACCGACGGTGGAAGCAGCTGAGGAATAAGACCATCGACTTGGTTAGAGTGCAGTGGCGTCATGGTTTCCCTGGGGAGTCCACCTGGGAGCGCGAGGATGACATGAGAGAGCGCTTCTCACACTTATTTCCAAGTAGTGATTGATGTTGATTCCGAGGGCGGAATCATTCTTAAGGTGGGTAGGATGTCACGGTCAGTTTTCGATCGTACTTTCTTCGTACGTGTACTCTTGTTCATGCACGTATTTATTTTAGACCTTGTTTGTATCCGAACCCTTTGGTGTGATATGCCGTTGTGACCCTCTCGAAGAGTATTAAATTGTGGAATTATTTTAGAACGTCATTTCATGGGTGGTTTACCCACAATTTGATTTTGTTTGCAGAGGCATCGCGACTTTCACTTTTGTCGTGGGACCTTGTTATTTTTAGTTTCTTTTCTCGTCGCCTAACTCGTGATCCGTCTTCTTAGTTTTGCTTCTATCGTTGTCACAGTCGCTCCAGTATTTATTTCATAATTTTAGGGCTCCGTTTGACCCACTTTCACTTTTTCCCCAGTCTATATATTGGTTAACCCCAAGTTTCACTTGGCTTCTATCCCCTAATAATTTTTTATAATAATATATATATATATAAAGAGGAACTGCCCCACTTATTTTTCACAGGCCGCACACATCTATGAGGAGAGATGGATCTTTTTTTTGGTTAAAATCAAATAACCCTAACTAACCTGTACCCTACCCCACGTGACCCAGCCCATATCCTATAAAAATTAGCCCTATGGAAAGTTTGTGTTCACGCATTCAAATTCACTGCATCACAAAAAACCCGTCGCCCCCGAATATTGCTCACGCCTTCTTCCTCAGTTCGCCGCCGACCGGCCCTAGGACCCCACCCCGACCTTCTTCCGACCTCTGTGCCGTCGTGGCCCCCGACCCTCGCCGGAGTTCGCCCCCGTTTACCGGTAATGCGCTGCGTGAGTGAGTTGCAGCAGCAGCGGATCCCGCCGCTGCCGCGCGCTGTTCCGGCGCCGTCGCCACCGTGAGTCACCCCCGTGGACCCCCTTGGACACCCTGCCGCCGACGGCAGCCCCCTCAGGCCGTCCAAGCCTCGAAACAATGAGTTCTCACTGTTTCGCGTTCTAACGACGTCACAATGCGTCGTTGCGTATATCATCGCTCTCTCTTGCTGTTGGATCGTTCTGGCAACCCCTACCTCGCTTAGAGGTGTTCCTCGACATCATGATCAGCCTCTATGACGCACAACATCGTAGTCTTAGTGTGCGTCGACCCCTTCGTCCACGTTCATCGTTACGACTTCCTGTGAGCCGTAGATCTTCAACCATCCACCTTGCTCGTTGATTTGGACTCTCCTCACTGATCTCGTCGCTGTTCAAGGATTGGCGATCGTGGATCATATTTTGGATCTGAATCAGGAGCGCTATCTATATTCCAACCCCTGACGTCGCTATCCGATGTCAGCGTAGCTCTCACGTCGTGCAAGGGTACATTTCTGATCTCTTAGGACCCCCAAACAATGCATGTTAATCAAGATTAAAATCAGTATTTAAATTGCTTAGTAAATCACTAATGAAGATAATCTAATTTGGGACTGTATGTTGGTGAATCCGAGCACATAGGTAGATTTAACTGATTGAATGGTGTTTCCAGAACAGCTGATTATAGGCAAGTGAAACTTGCCAACTTGTGTTTAGGCCATGTTTTAGGCCATCCCTCGTTTTTAGCGTAAAGGAGACTAGGCGACGAAATGATAGTCTCCTAGACGCCACTTCGAGATCTAGCTTGACAACGAAGCTAGATCCGACACTCTGCCATGCCATTCATACATTTTTCCTGTCACGTTTACTTTCTATATCTGTACACACTTTATTTGTACTCTTGCCATGCCATGCATCCTAACATGTCATTCCATGCTTGAATGTTTGCTTTCGTAGCACACGCTACTTGTACTTCCTTGTTGAGGCTAGGCACCTGCATTGCAAGCACAATCCTATGTCAAGTACACTTCCTGGCTCGTGAACCAGAAGCAGGCTACGTGTGTTGGTCAAAATCCAATGCCCAATTACACGTGGAGCGGTAGGGTTAAGCGATCACTTGAGTGTAGGGGTTGGCCCGTACAGCCGCTCCAGCCAAAGGGCATAAACTCTGTGCACGATGTGCTTACTTGTCTTGTAAATCCATGTGAATGTTTTAGTAGCTTTGCTACCCTTGCCTTGTCATACTTGTTGCACTTCTTACTTGTTGCATCCATGCCATAAACTGCCATGTCATCGCATATTTTAGAACTGCTAGACTGTTTTCCCTTTCTTTTAGTTTCCTTGCACAAAGTCTCTTGTAGACTTTGCTGACATGCGCCCTCGTCTCTTTTGGGTGTCGCATGTTAGTTGCTGAGCCAGAGCCCGTTGCTGAGGACGAGGTGTTTGCTGACGCTGAGCCTGAGTCCACTGTTGACATGGAGTTCGAGGACACTGGCGACCAGTCGTAGAGACTTCTTTCTGTGTTGCTTTCTGCTTAGTTCTTGTTAGGTTGTTGGTGTGTAGCGCCTTTCCCTTTTCTGTATGTTTATTTCTGTTGGCCATGCTTGGGGCCTTTTTAGACTCTTTTATGCCGGGTGGCTTTTCTGCGATGTTTGAACATTATTTGTGGACATTTTGAGATTGGAATAACATTATCTATCTCTCCTTCTTTTATTATTATTTTTGTTCTGTTTCGCAATTACAAGGACCTTTACTTGGTTATACCAGACGCTTTACAGACTGTAGCCTCACAGTTTCAAGTCTGAGCGGACTTTTCACGCCTCGCCTTCCGTATTTGGGAAGCGGGTCGTGACATATGGATCAGTCGACTGTGTTTGCTGCAACAGTCGTTTGTCTGTGAGCCAATTTATTGACTCAGCTCTCTGGAAATTCTCAAGGTATTTGACAGTCATCTGTATAAGGATTTACAGTCGCCTGTTCAGATTAACAGTCGACTGTATTATCCTCATCAGTCGTCTGTCCTGGTATCTTACAGGATTTCCAGATTTCTTCAACTTACCATTCTTTCGGCCAGTCGCCTGTAGAAGTAATTGTAGTCGCCTGTTGATTAAACAGTCGACTATCTTTGCTTCATCAGTCGACTGTCCACGTGGTAAGTTACCGTTATGAATTATTACCTACCCATGCTGACTGTGCAACAGTCGACTGTGGTTTCTTCAACAGTCAACTGTCACGAGTATAGTTTCTATCCGTTGAGAATTTTCTCACAGATTCCAAAAGGGTTTTTGCCTAAACTGTTTTGTGGATTTGAGAAACCTATAAATGGGGCTTCTACTATTCCATTGAGAGGTTACCAATTCTTCCAAGTTTTCTCTCAAGCTTTCATTCTAAAGTTTAAAGCTCTCAAAATCCAAAGCCCTAAGAATTCCAATCTTTGATCTCTTGCTCTCCAACCTAGAACCAAAGAGTGATCCTCTAGGTATTTGGTGCAGTCAATAGAAAGGGCTTTCTCCTCTCTTCCAAGAGAGTCTACAACACACAACACACCACTCCTTCAAGTTCTACTTCAAGGCATAGGTGATTGTAAGTGTTGCTTTCATTATTTCATTTCTTTCGTAAATTGAATTTGCTCTCGGGTTGTGAGAGCGGTTTGCTTGCTCCCAAGTTGTGGGAGTCAATGACATCGATTGTATTCGATTTCACTTGTAGGGTTGCTACAAGTGGGTTTTAAGGAAACCTCAAGTTAGGGTTCTAACTTGAGTATCCGGAGGTATCCAGGTGGAAGGGACGTAGGATTACTAGAAACAAGTCGGGAAGTGACTTGGGTAATCCGAACCCTAGAAACATAATTGTGTTTGCATTTGTTTCTTATTTGGGTTTAATTCTAATTCCGCACTATATTGTTGGTTAGCATTTTAATTTGGTGTAACTGTAACGACTGGTTTTCATGTATCTGGATTTATTATATTATAATATATGTTTTGGTGGATTTTCTCCTCATGTGTGGTTTTCGTCTCCGTGACTTTCATTTTCGATCGTTTCATCGTGTTTTCTCGTTTCTTCCTTAGGATCGTCGATTTCGGAGTAAGTCATTCGTGACGGGCTTCATAACGGTCGTATCTTACTATTAGATCAAGCCTAGGAGTCTTAGGAATCGATCCCGGAGCTCCGCGCTCCGTATCGGAACTTTTGGTGCTTATTAGCCGGTGTAAGAAGGGGCACCGACCGACTAGATGATGATCCAGTCGGTCGGAAATCCTTCTTGGACCGACTAGTTAGCTTTCTAAATTTCTCAGGAGTTACTGTTTATCGTTAGTCGGTCTAAGAACGTTGGTTGACCGACTAGGTTGCAAACTAGTCGGTCGGCAATGCTTCTTTAACCGACTAACACATCATCTAAATTTTAGTATCTGTACTGTTCACTCTTAGTTGGTCTAAGAACGTTCATCGACCGACTAGATGTCAAACTAGTCGGTCAGTAGTTGTTCATCGACCGACTAAATCCAAATCCTATTTTCGTTCAGAAGTTACTGTTTACACTTAGTCGGTCTGTGTTGGTCGACCGACCGACTAGTTGCCAAACTAGTCGGTCAGTGGTTGCTCTTTGACCGACTAATCTGTGTTAAAACCCTAATTTCTGGGCAGCCGCCAGCCCATCCTATTTAAACCCCTCCCAAACGTTTTCTTCTTCCTCCACTCGACCCAAAACCCTAGTTTCTCCCCCATTGAGCCCCCTTCTTCCCCAAACCCTTATTCCTTCATTCCAAGCCCAAGATCCATCATCCAAACCATCCCTCAACACATTCTACCCCTCATCTTCTCCAAAATCTCATCAAATCCCCAAAATCCCCCAAAAACCCTAGTTCTCCAAACTTCTCCATTCGTTTCCAGATCTGGTCCCTAGGTTCTCCGGAGTGTTTCTTCCGCCTCCTCACGGTAAGAAATCGATCTCTTGATGTTTTCATAACCTATTTGTATTTTTATGAAACCCTAATGAAATGAATGTTGTTTTGATGATTGATTCCTCATAACAGCGATTTCCCCGTAGATTAGCATCCGCGAGACGAACCCTCGTGATCGTCATCCCCGGTGCTAGGCAAGTGAAACTTGCCACTTAGGGTTTCGGCCATGCTTTAGGCCATTTGCTTGTTGTAGGCGTAAAAGAGGCTAGGCGACGAAATGATACTCGCCTAGGCGCAAATTTAGGAACTAGCTTGACAACGAAGCTAGATCCGACAATTATCATGTTGCACAATTACCATGTCATGTTTAAATTCCATTAACGATACGCAAATTAATTGTCATGTCATTGCATTCTTTAAGTGATCACGTGATTGCGTAGCATCGCTACAATACTTGTGTTTCCTGGCTCGTGACCAGAAGTGAGCATAATGAGTTGCTAACCCCAACGCTCGATATTGAATTGTGAACTAGGAAAACAAGCTCCTGTGCGGGGCAACCTTGGCTCATTTACTGGGCTCATGTACAGGGACCCTGGCTTGTTTACGTGTGGGATGGGGTAAGAGTTAAGCGGTCATTCAACTGGGGGTCTGCCTGATCAGCAACTGCAGTTGTAAGGCGTAAACTCTGGGGTGGGGTAGTGTTTAGCGCCGATCGGCGTGAATGTTATACCATTTAGCTGAAGGGCGTAAGCATCTACAAACAACAGTGAAACGTGAATAGTGAATTGATTGAGATTGTTAGTAGCTTGGCTACTCTTGTCTTGTCCCGATAATTGTTCTCTTGTACTTATTGTTCACCATGTCTTGCCTGTGCACTCGTGTTATAACTGCCATGGCATGCATACTAAAACTGCTAGGTTGCTAGTTGCCTTACTTTCCGTTTCCTTTCCCAAGTCTTTTAGACTTGCTGACATGTGCCCCTTAACTCTTTTGGGTGACACATGTTAGATACTGAGCCTGAGTACCTTGTTGAGGACGAGGTGTTTGCTGACGTCGAGCCCGAGCTTGTGTTTGACGGGGAGTACGTGGACACTGGGGACCAGTCCTAGTGTCTCCGTTGTGTCTTCCCTTTTGTTTAGACTGCTGTTTTGTTGTCGGTGTGTAGCACCTATACTTTGTTTCGTTGTTGCTTTTGTTGGCCTTGTTCTGGGCCTTTAGACTCTTTCTTTTAGCCTGGTGGCTTTTCTGGATGTTGAACTTATTTTCATGTTGGACAATTTATGAGATATGAGATTTTTATTTCTGTCTCTCCTTTTATTATTATTGTTGCTCCGTTTGTGGTTACAGGGACCTGCTTACGTTTTATTGACGCTTATCGGGTTTGGGGCTTCACAGCTCCACTCCCGTGCGGACCTTTTCACGTCTCGCCTCCATTTTAGGGAAGCGGGTCGTGACAGGTTTTGTTGGTGGCCCATGCAGGTCCTTCTGTAACTGCGATTATCGGAGTGACGATAATAATATTAGAATGTACAATAAACTAAGTTCGACGTCCGAGTCATAAGCTATGAGTCTAATCTGATTCGTTTTCTGTGTCATTAGATGGCAGGAAGGCGATTCACCCGTGGTGGAGGTAGTGGTGCGCTCCCTCATGATGAGGAGCCTGAGCGGGAACCCACCAATGGGGAGATGATGCGGATGATGCTCCAGATGATGCAAGTGCAGCAGGGCGTGCTCCTGCAAGTCCAGAATGCTCCACTTGCTCGAGCTGCCCGGGCTCTTCCGGATGCCCCTCGCTCTGAGCCGGGAGCGAAGCAATTTCGGGAGCTGGGTCCCGCATATTTTGATGGTTCTGAGGGTCCTCTGGCTGCCGATGAGTGGATTTGGAACATTGAGGATAACTTGAAGATGGCCAAGATCACCCCGGCTGGATGGGTTGATTTGGCGAAGAGGCAACTCAAGGATAATGCTCGGAACTGGTGGGATGCGGAAGAAAAGATGTTGGTGGAGCCGATAGCTTGGGCTACCTTTAAGTCCAGGTTTGATGAGGAATTCTTTCCGAAGGCTGCGAAGAAGGAGATGCTGCAGCGCTTCATTGAACTGAAGCAAGGGAGCTTGACGGTGGACCAGTACCACCAAGAGTTCATTAGGCTGAGTCGGTTCGCACCGAAGATGGTGCAGGATGCTGATGAGAGGGCTCAGAGGTTCCTGTAGTGACTTGCTTTGGAGCTCCAGAGTTTTGTGTCTTCCTCCGATCTGGACTCTTATCAGAAGGTTTTGGTCGCTGCCAGGAGGCAGGAGCTGAACCTGAGTCAGAGGAGAGGGCATGTTTCTGGTGCTGGGAAGAGGCCTATGGAGCAGGCCAGAGCGGTGGTTAGGCCTGGTTTCAAGCCTAATCAGCCAGCTCAGTTTAAGAGGCCGGGAGGGCCTATTCTGAAGACTTGCCATTTCTGTGGCAAGCCTGGCCACATCAAGGATCAGTGTAGGAAGTTTTTGGGCCAGTGTCTGGTTTGTGGTGATGCTTCTCATCTCGCGAAGGATTGTCGGCATGCGAGTCAGCTGCGGAGGGCACCCGTTGCAGCACAGCCGTTGCAACAGCGAGCGTCTGTTCATGCTGGTCGTGGAGCAGCTCTTGTTCCACAGAGGCAGGCTTTTCAGCAGGCTGTTCTGCCGAGGAGGCAGGCTTTTCTGATGACCGCTGTGGAGAGCGAGGCTGTGGATGAGGTTATCGCAGGTAATCCTCAATCTAGCTATTACTTTCCTAGCTGGTTTGAATGTTAGATTGTGTTGTTTGCTTGAACATGGTTGTTTGCTAGACTAGGGTTTGATTGTTAATTGCTTGTTAGGTGTGGTTTTGGTGTGCACATTTTCTGCACGAGTCCTCTTTGACTCTGATGCATCGATGTGCATAATTTCTCGGAGCTTCGTGGAGAGGCATTCCTTGTCGACGTCCCCTCTTCCCAAGAGTTGGAATATCGTTACAGGGAATGGCGTGGTCTCGGTGCATCGTGGTTGCAATTCTTGTTCGATGGTGGTCTGTGGACATGAGCTTTTCGCTGATTTCATTGTCCACGACATCATCAACTATGATGCAGTTCTTGGGATGGACTGGCTTGCGAGCTTCTATGCTACGATTGAATGCAGGAGGAAGAAGGTGGTGTTCGAGATTCCCGGACATCCAGTATTTGAGTTCAGTCGTGGTAGCAGTTCGCTTGGTCCTGTCAGGTTTCAGGCCAGGCCAGTGGAGGTTGTGGCTTTGCAGATGGAGTTGGAGTAGCCAGCTGTGGTGCGTGATTTTGGCGACGTCTTCCCCGAAGAGATGTCTGGTTTGCCACCTGATCGAGCTCTAGAATTTTCTATTGATCTTATTCCAGGTGCGCAGCCGATTTCGAAGGCGCCGTATCGTATGGCACCTGCAGAGTTGGAAGAGTTGCGGAAGCGGTTGGATGAGCTTTTGCAGAAGGGATATATCAACCCTAGTGTGTCTCCGTGGGGAGCACCGGTGCTGCTGGTGAAGAAGAAGGATGGTTTGCGTCGCATGTGCGTGGACTATCGGGAGCTGAATGCGGTGACCATTAAGAATAAATACCCGTTGCCTCGCATCGATGATATTTTTGATCAGCTTGGAGGTTCGAGGGTGTTTTCTAAGTTGGATTTGAGGAGTGGTTACCATCAGTTGAAGGTGAAGAAGGGAGATGTTCCGAAGACAGCGTTCAGGACGAAGTTTTCATGAATCTGATGAACCTGATTTTGTGGTTATGCCTTTCGGCGTAACTAACGCGCCCGCAGTTTTCATGAATCTGATGAACCTGATTTTCTACGACTTTTTAGATAAGTTTGTCGTTATCTTTATTGACGACATTCTGATCTATTCGAAGTCGGAGGAAGAGCATGCATCGCACATGAGGACGGTATTGGAGATCTTGAGGAAGCATCGTTTGTATGCTAAGTTTTCGAAGTGCGAGTTTTGGCTGGATAGAGTTGCTTTTCTCGGGCATGTGGTGACTGGAGATGGTATTTCAGTGGATCCCGAGAAGATTAGGGCCATCAGAGAGTGGCATGTTCCGTCGTCTGCGTCTGAGATTCGGAGTTTCCTTGGGCTTGCTGGTTACTATCGGCGTTTCATTAAGGACTTTTCTCGTATTGCCGAGCCGATGACCAGGTTGACGCGGAAGGATGTACCTTTTGTTTGGTCGGGTGATTGTGAGAGTGCTTTTGGTATTCTGAAGGAGAGGTTGACGACTGCCCCTATTCTTGTTGTGCCTGATCGCAGCGGTGGATTTAAGATCTTTTGTGATGCTTCTGGCAAGGGTCTCGGTTGTGTGTTGCACCAGCATGGGCATGTTGTGGCGTATGCGTCTCGTCAGCTTAAGGTTCATGAGAAGAATTATCCGACGCATGATTTGGAGTTGGCTGCCGTTGTGTTCGCTCTTAAGATTTGGAGGCACTTCCTGCTGAGTGAGAAAGTGAAGATTTTCACCGATCACAAAAGCTTGAAGTATATTTTTACTCAGAATGAGCTCAACATGCGACAGCGTCGATGGTTGGAGCTTATGGCGGATTATGTGGTTGATTTGCAGTTTCACCCTGGCAAGGTGAATGTGGTCCCTGATGCGCTGAGTAGGCTTCCAGCGGTGATGATTTTGACCTCGCAGTGGAGATTGCAGTAGGATTTCTGCGAGTCTGGTGTTGAGATTGTCCTTCCTGGGGAGGCTTCATCGTTGATGTACATGCAGGTACATTCGAAGATCGTGGATCGGATTAAGGCTGGCCAGGCTGAGGATCCGAAGCTGGTGAAGATTCGGGAGCAGGTGGAAGCCGGTCTGCGGACTGACTTTTTGATTCATGAGGATGGCTCGCTGAGGTTTGGAGCCAGGTTGTGTGTGCCTGCTGGAGATATTAGAGAGGAATTGATGGTGGAGGCACACAGTTCGCCGTATTCTGTGCATCCTGGTGGCACCAAGATGTACCAGGATCTTCGTCTGAATTATTGGTGGCATGGTATGAAGAGGAGTGTGGCTCGGAGTGTAGCCAAGTGCTTGGTTTTCCAGCAAGTGAAGGCGGAGAATCAGCGTGCGGCCGGGTTGCTACAACCGCTTCCGATTCCGGAGTGGAAGTGGCAACACATCACTATGGATTTCGTGACTGGACTACCTCGGAGTCCGAAGCAGAATGACGCGATTTGGGTGATCGTAGATCGATTGACCAAATACGCGCACTTTATTCCATTCCGAGTGGGACAGTCCACTGAGGCGCTAGCAAGGAGATATATGGAGGTAAAATTCTTTTACTCTCCATTTTATTTCCTTTTCCTAGTTTGGATAGTGATGTAACGTGAATCGTGCAGGAAGTCGTGCGACTTCATGGAGTCCCCGTGAGTATCGTGTCAGACAGAGACACGAGGTTCACATCTCAGTTCTGGCAGAGTTTGCAGAAGAGCTTGGGTACGCGTCTAAGTTTCAGCACGGTGTACCATCCGCAGACGGATGGCCAGTCCGAGAGGACGATTCAGATTTTGGAAGACATGCTGAGGGCGTGCATGTTGGATTTCAAGGGTTCGTGGGAGGACCATCTGCATTTGGTTGAGTTCTCCTACAACAACAGCTTCCAGGCGAGTATTGGCATGGCGCCTTTTGCCGCTCTTTATGGGAGGAAATGTCGATCGCCATTGAGTTGGGATGACGTTGGTGATCGGGAGTTGTTGGGACCTGAGATAATCGTGGAGGCCGTGGATATTGTCAGGAACATTCGGGAGAGGTTGAGAATTGCTCAGGACCGTTTTAAGCATTGGGCGGATGCTAAACGTCGTCCTTTGGAGTTTCAGCCGGGCGACCATGTGTTCTTGAAGATTTCCCCGAATCGCGGTGTGATTCGTTTTGGGAAGCGAGGGAAGTTGAGCCCGCGATACATTGGACCGTTTGACATTTTGGAGAGGGTTGGCGAGGTATCTTATCGCTTAGCCTTGCCGCCATCTTTGGAGGGAGTTCACAATGTTTTCCATGTGTCGCAGCTTCATCGATACATTGGCGATCCATCTCATGCTGTGGATTTTTCGGAGATTACCGTTCGCCCCGATATGACGTATGACCAGCATCCAGTGCAGATTCTGGACAGGCGTCAGAAATCGCTTCGGAACAAGATTGTCAATCTTGTGAGGGTGATGTGGCGACACGGCTCACCTGGAGAGTCTACTTGGGAGAATGAGGATGAGATGCGAGAGCGTTTCCCACTTTTGTTTCCGGACACGTGAGTGTTTGGAAATTCCGAGGACGGAATTTTTCTTAAGTTGGGGAGGATGTAACGACTGGTTTTCATGTATCTGGATTTATTATATTATAATATATGTTTTGGTGGATTTTCTCCTCATGTGTGGTTTTCGTCTCCGTGACTTTCATTTTCGATCGTTTCATCGTGTTTTCTCGTTTCTTCCTTAGGATCGTCGATTTCGGAGTAAGTCATTCGTGATGGGCTTCATAACGGTCGTATCTTACTATTAGATCAAGCCTAGGAGTCTTAGGAATCGATCCCGGAGCTCCGCGCTCCATATCGGAACTTTTGGTGCTTATTAGCCGGTGTAAGAAGGGGCACCGACCGACTAGATGACGATCCAGTCGGTCGGCAATCCTTCTTGGACCGACTAGTTAGCTTTCTAAATTTCTCAGGAGTTACTGTTTATCGTTAGTCGGTCTAAGAACGTTGGTTGACCGACTAGGTTGCAAACTAGTCGGTCGGCAATGCTTCTTTAACCGACTAACACATCATCTAAATTTTAGTATTTGTACTGTTCACTCTTAGTCGGTCTAAGAACGTTCATCGACCGACTAGATGTCAAACTAGTCGGTCAGTAGTTGTTCATCGACCGACTAAATCCAAATCCTATTTTCGTTCAGAAGTTACTGTTTACACTTAGTCGGTCTGCATTGGTCGACCGACCGACTAGTTGCCAAACTAGTCGGTCAGTGGTTGCTCTTTGACCGACTAATCTGTGTTAAAACCCTAATTTCTGGGCAACCGCCAGCCCATCCTATTTAAACCCCTCCCAAACGTTTTCTTCTTCCTCCACTCGACCCAAAACCCTAGTTTCTCCCCCATTGAGCCCCCTTCTTCCCCAAACCCTTATTCCTTCATTCCAAGCCCAAGATCCATCATCCAAACCATCCCTCAACACATTCTACCCCTCATCTTCCCCAAAATCTCATCAAATCCCCAAAATCCCCCAAAAACCCTAGTTCTCCAAACTTCTCCATTCGTTTCCAGATCTGGTCCCTAGGTTCTCCGGAGTGTTTCTTCCGCCTCCTCACGTTAAGAAATCGATCTCTTGATGTTTTCATAACCTATTTGTATTTTTATGAAACCCTAATGAAATGAATGTTGTTTTGATGATTGATTCCACATAACAGCGATTTCCCCGTAGATTAGCATCCGCGAGACGAACCCTCGTGATCGTCATCCCCGGTGCTAGGCAAGTGAAACTTGCCACTTAGGGTTTCGGCCATGCTTTAGGACATTTGCTTGTTGTAGGCGTAAAAGAGGCTAGGCGACGAAATGATACTCGCCTAGGCGCAAATTTAGGAACTAGCTTGACAACGAAGCTAGATCCGACAATTATCATGTTGCACAATTACCATGTCATGTTTAAATTCCATTAACGATACGCAAATTAATTGTCATGTCATTGCATTCTTTAAGTGATCCCGTGATTGCGTAGCATCGCTACAATACTTGTGTTTCCTGGCTCGTGACCAGAAGCGAGCATAATGAGTTGCTAACCCCAACGCTCGATATTGAATTGTGAACTAGGAAAACAAGCTCCCGTGCGGGGCAACCCTGGCTCATTTACTGGGCTCATGTACAGGGACCCTGGCTTGTTTACATATGGGATGGGGTAAGAGTTAAGCGGTCATTCAACTGGGGGTCTGCCTGATCAGCAACTGCAGTTGTAAGGCGTAAACTCTGGGGTGGGGTAGTGTTTAGCGCCGATCGGCGTGAATGTTATACCATTCAGCTGAAGGGCGTAAGCATCTACAAACAACAGTGAAACGTGAATAGTGAATTGATTGAGATTGTTAGTAGCTTGGCTACTCTTGTCTTGTCCCGATAATTGTTCTCTTGTACTTATTGTTCACCATGTCTTGCCTGTGCACTCGTGTTATAACTGCCATGTCATGCATACTAAAACTGCTAGGTTGCTAGTTGCCTTACTTTCCGTTTCCTTGCCCAAGTCTTTTAGACTTGCTGACATGTGCCCCTTAACTCTTTTGGGTGACACATGTTAGATCCTGAGCCTGAGTACCTTGTTGAGGACGAGGTGTTTGCTGACGCCGAGCCCGAGCTTGTGTTTGACGGGGAGTACGTGGACACTGGGGACCAGTCCTAGTGTCTCCGTTGTGTTTTCCCTTTTGTTTAGACTGCTGTTTTGTTGTCGGTGCGTAGCACCTATACTTTGTTTCGTTGTTGCTTTTGTTGGCCTTGTTCTGGGCCTTTAGACTCTTTCTTTTAGCCTGGTGGCTTTTCTGGATGTTGAACTTATTTTCATGTTGGACAATTTATAAGATATGAGATTTTTATTTCTGTCTCTCCTTTTATTATTATTGTTTCTCCGTTTGTGGTTACAGGGACCTGCTTACGTTTTATTGACGCTTATCAGGTTTGGGGCTTCACAGCTCCACTCCCGTGCAGACCTTTTCACGTCTCGCCTCCATTTTAGGGAAGCGGGTCGTGACAGTAACTATCGTTTTAAATTGCTTAAACACTATTCAACCCCCCCTTCTAGTGTTTTCTCCGTAGACATGATCCTTACAGTTGGCGCATCATCCCCCCTGCGCCCCCATCAACTATCACTCCAACCCCTCCCGAACGTCTATATATCAATGACGCAGCATATGACGTTACCTTTCAAGACACTGACCAGGGCGACCAGTTCATTTCCATGCTCCTACTTATAGAATCGGGGGCGGCACTACTCAACAGTCAGTCGAGCAGGACCTCCCTTTACTTCGCAACCTAGTTAGGCACTGGCGCTCCGACCCTGTCGTCGAGCCACTGCCCTCGACCGTAATCTCTGGTCCACGGCAGAGGGCCCATCACCACCTCCAGAGGGTGGTGCCCCTGCTTGATGCTGTCCCTCCACCACTGTTTGCTTCCCTCTCCCTATTTTGTGCCCATCTATCTTTAAGGGGCCCTAGTCGTACACAGCTTGGGGGAAGACACACCATGCATCATTCCATGCATTTCCATCATTATCTTATTTTTGCATCTTATACCTTTTTCTGCTGTTTGCATATATTTATTTTTCGTCCACTTTTTACCCCCTTACCCACCCACCCTAGCATCATTTCCCGCTTGCTAGCGTGTTCTCAGCAGTGAGGACACTGCTACGTTCAGCTTGGGGGTGAGCGCTATCGCTTTATTTTTATCTTTCTTTTTATTTTTATTTTTACGTCTTTTCTTTCATTTTCCACCCATTTTTCACATTTTCATCTTTTTTCTCATTCAGCATCACGTTTTTCACTTTTTGCCATGCTTGCATGCCTGTTTTCATTTTCTTACTTTCCCCGCCTTTCTTCCTTTTTGCTAGAGTTATTCTGCATGATGATATCTCTCATAGTCCTCAGTAGCTATTCACGGTGCTTATATTTGATGACATGCTATTTAGGGTAGTTTCAGTTTTACTATTTATATGCTTGCATATTCTCCTGCTGATCTCTCTAATTTAATGCTTGATATGAATTGAAATCGAATGCATGAAATAGTATCTAGTATGTGCTTTGTTGGGTAATACACCTAGGTTCACGCATCATTAGAACATTTGGAGCACCTATTTGTTATATTATTCACTTCTGTTTGCATGCCTGATATCATTGTGCTTTATACCGCATGTTTTCAATATTCATTAAAATGAATGAAAATATCCATACTAGCTATGAGTTTAGTTAAAGTATTATCCCATTGAATCGTTGTGCACCTCTGATGAGTGAACCGAGTGATTTATTATTTTCCTTCTCCACATATCTTTATGATTCTCTACATATCATTTGGTTTCACCCCTTACAGCTACTTCTACCGTATCTACTTCCCAAAAATCCCAAAAGAAAAAAAGATAGCTTCCAAATAAATAAAAAATGTGAAAAAAAGAAAAAGAAAAGAAAAGAGAAAAGAAGGAAAGAAAATTATTTCATATCCTTTTATTAGAAGCTATTACAAATACTTGGGAAAAGACAAAATTTTCCATATTGATTCGAGGTGAAAAGTGTATATTTATACCCCCTAACTACCCCTATTTTGTGCTAAAGATTAGGCTTAATCTTGCTCTCTTAAGTATATTAGCACTTTATGTTTCACATTAGAGCTTATTCTCATTCTTTGCACAAATTATAGATTTTATCGTCCATAATGGCTTCCTAACATTTTTCATATGCTCCTGGCATTATTGTGATCACATCGCCAATTTTTGGGAATTATTTGAGCATGTGAATAATGTATATGGATTAATGGAGGTCAATATTGTTTTATAATAGCCATTATATTTATTATATCTTGATATGGACTAATTTCTCCTTTTTCCTATTTTTCCTATTTATTATATCTTGATATCGAATTTTCTGGGATTTTTCTGAGCCTTCTAGGTATTTTTCTGCAATTAATTGGAAGAGAAAGGGGATTTAAAACCAGAAAAAGAGAATTATTGGGAGGGCACCGCGTGGCGCAATCACGCAGCACCACGTGGCTCTATCATACAACCGCCCAAGCGGGCGAAGGTTTTTGAACGCGGGGGCACGCAAAAGCGTGTGCCCCAGCGAAGCGGGCAGCCCGCTTGGATCTAATGCGGAAACAAACCCGCATTTGAAGCGGGCTGGGGGGACGCTTGATTTATTTGCGGGCTGAGAGCAGGTCGCTTGATTTAATAGCAGGATTTGATGGCCCTCTCCGCTTTGAGGCAGCCCAGGCGTGCGCACTTGCTTTCGTGCGGGTCGGGTGCCCAAAACCCCGACCTGCAAGCCCACAACCAGACCCGTAATGCAAATTAGCCCTATTTTTGCCCTGTTCGAATTCCAGCGGACACATCCAGCGTTTTACTGTTCCATTAGGAGCAAGAGAGTGGAAAGCTTGGGTTTCTAGTGCTTTTATTGGTGATCTATCTCCTCTCTTGTAAACATTTGGTCTCTAAATGAATTGAATGTATATTTGAATGTTTATTGAATGAATGTGAGAATCATTAAATAGTTATTTGATTATTGCTTGTAATGAAGATTGGTGTGTTCATCTTGCATGATTATTACCATATTTTCATTATAAAGGCCCAGAGCCATTTGTGTGTGGAATTGGGATTAGCTAGGGTTTGTGAAGTTGATTGTGATAATTCATTCCTTGCAATTAACTGGATTAGCATACCTTGAAATGGGTGCTAATGGTGTTGATTCATGGGTTATGCCCTAGATTTCATTGAGTCGTGCACCACTCTTGGTGGGACCGTAGAACGATGGTGTACCATAAGGGTCACACCTACGTACACCATCCTTGCATTCTATTTACATGGATGCAAAGATTGACTCATGAGCTTAAGTTAGGGATTCCAACTCACTAATTAACATACGAATGAATCGTGCATTACCCTTGGTGGGGCCGTAGAACGGCGGTGTGCCTTAAGGGCATTACCTACGTGCACAACCCCGCATACCTTGAAGTGGATATGAGGGTTGATTCATTGGGAGTGAACCTATTGCTAATCAACTCACAACCCTAATGACATCCCATTCCACACAATTCTCCTTGCTTGACTAGCTCCTACCTTGGTCTCCACCCTACCTACCTTGGGTTTGGCTCGACATTGTCACCCACACTTCCACTCACCGTACGTGTTAGTTTAGTTGGTTGTACCAACACCTTTAGCCTTTCCTTAACCAATCGAAATTGTGAAAGTGAAACGAATTGTCTCTGTGGATTCGACCACGTACTCACGGGATTATATTGCATTTGACACTCCTACCCTTGGGAGGCGAGCGTGTGCATCCTACTTGGATTGTGCACACCTTGCGGTCAATCACATATCCTATTCTTAGATGCGACGCCTCAAGCTAAGCTTGGGGGTACACCATTTGATTATATGAGTGAGTATAACATTAGAGTGGAGATGGTGCACAACGGGGAGATTCGATAATACTTGAACTTTACAAAATATTTTAGTTTGGAGATTTTTCATGATTTGAAGTGAATACTTGAATGACGTGATCTCTTTCCATTCTCTATTGCATGTTGGTGTGATCTAATTATGCTCCACTTGTGTCTATTGATTGAAAAGTGCATTGCTAACTCTTTTTATACTAGACTCTATAGATTGCATGAGATTGATATGATTTGACGGCATGATTTTAGAAGATCCCTGTTTTTGCCTTTATTGCATGCTAGCCATATGATTAGTAAGACTTCAAAATACTATTAGCATGTGTTTTCATCATTCGAGGCATCGTGATACACTGTTGAGGCTTAAAATCTGATTAAACACTTTAGCACCCCCCCCCCTTCCATCTCTTATCTCTTTTAATTTCTTTTGTTTATCGACCGGCATACCTAGTATTCGTCTTCCTCGAGGACGAGTAAGAGGTGAGCTTGGGGGATTTTGATGTGTCCATATTTTCTATCTTTTCATAGCATCATTCCATTGCATTTCATGTCATATCCGCATCCAAATCCCGCATTTTCTTACGATATTGCACTTCTAACGCCATATTCGAGTTTCGTAGATTTTTGTGGATTTTCAGGGATTTTGGGACGATTCTGGACCTCTTTTGGATATGGACACATCCAGCATGCCCGTGAGCCTGTTGGCAAGGCTCTACAGGAGTTCGCCAAGGTTCGGGAGATTATGAGAGGAGTAAAGGAGAATCTGGGAAGAGAAAGGAATCATTAGGGCTGTTTCCCAGGCGACTCGACTGAGTAGCACAAGCTACTCGGTCGAGCTGACACACAAGCCCAGCAGAGCACACATCTTACTCGACCAAGCAGAATGGCGACTCGGTCCGAGTCGACCCATTTTCGAGCTGCATCCCACCAATATCCTGCTCGACCGAGCATGACCTACTCGACCGAGCCAGCAGACAACTCGACCGAGCAAGGCCTACTCGGGCCGAGTAGGCAGAGCAACATTTTGGAAGGAGGCTCTGATCTACTAACAGCTCGACCGAGCAGCCCGGACCCTTCGCCCAAGCCAAGAGCAGTGCTCGACCGAGCAAGCTTCTGCTCGACTGAGTCACTGACTCGGTCGACGAAATGCGGGCTAATTTCAGAATTTTTTCGTGGGGCCCCAGACTAATGTATGAGAGCAAATTTTTACTGACGTGGGAGGACAGCTTTTCATTAGTATGTTGTTTTGGAATTGAGCTGAGAAGGGAAGGAGCAAAAAGAGGATTGTAGATCTAGATCTAGGTTTTGGAAATTGAGTTGTTTTTGGAAAAAGATTATATTTTTATTATTACTTTTGTCTTGGAATCTGCGGGAATCCTTTGATCTCTATTGGCTATTGCTTCTTTCTCATTCGCGGTATGTAAGATCTTAATCCCTCGCTTGATTTTATTGCTATGATGTTTTCTACGGTAGAAATTATGTTTTTGTGCATTGTAATCGCCATGTGTGAGTAGTTTTCCCTAGGGCTAATGGGTTAGCCCTAAGACTCTAGGAAAGAGATGTAGATCTGGAATCTTAGGTTGTGTTGGGAATAAAGGGGGATTATTTGGGTCGATCCATCCAAATCCCTAGGAGAACTCGTACTGAGATCATTCCCATGGTCGGTGGAATTGATGAGCTTAAGGAGTATCTTTGGGATTTAAATAGGGAATTAGTGGATCCAACCAAGGCTCGTGACCATGTCCAGCTCGTGTCTTGAGGGGATCCACCGACGAACTATATCGCTACATCGACGGCTACCACCATTGCGTCAATAAGAGCCACCGAAATACCTCAAAATTCTAACCCATGAGAGTGGTATGAGTTGAGAGATCAACCCCCTAAATCCAATGCAACGTAAAGATCCCATTCTAACATCAACCTCTGACAGTCTTAGCGGTGGTCCCTAAGGCCCTAGCTTCTTTTATTATCGAACCGACACCATCACAACAAATCTTTCCAAACCGACTGCTATCTCATTCTGAGATTTAAAGATAATCTGAGACCCCAATACACTGTCACTGTCTCTGTGGGATTCGACAATCTTTTATACTATAATTTGACACCGTCCGCTTGCGGATAGAGCCTAAAGCTGACACCTAGGAACCATACTACACCTAGCGACTGTGACACCGCTAGGTGGATTTTAGGTGTAAGTTCGGGATGCGTCATCTGTCATAAGGCTAGTGGCCATTCTCCCCACAGGCCTAACTACTAGTCCACCGTAAGGCTGGGGGCCACTCCTCTAGCAGGTCGACCTAATCTCGATTGGCGATTAGTCGAGGGGCCACTCCCCTCGTAGCTAATCAAAGATTTGGTCCGATGTAAGGCAGGGGCCACTCCCCCGCAGGCGACCTACTAATATGCCGTAAGATTGGGGGCCACTCTCCCCAGCAGGCCAACCTGTTCCTGATTGGTTGTTAGTCGAGTGGCCACTTCCCTCACAGATTATCAAAGACATGGTCTGCTATAAGGTGGGGGGCACTCCATTCGTATGCTGTAAGGGGTCATTCCCCCGCAGGCTGACCTATTAGTCTGTCATAAGGCTAGGGACACTCCTCATGCAGGCTGTCCTGTTCCGGGTCGACCATTTATCGAGGGGCCACTCCGCTTCTGACCGATCAAAGACTTTGTTCGTCGTAAGGTGGGGCCACTCCCCTCGCTAGTTGACCTACTAGTCTGACACAAGTCTAGAGCCACTCCCCCAGCAGGCCGACCTATTCCAATCAGCCATTAGTTCCCTCGCACAACAACCGATTAATCGAGAAGCTACCACCCTTGAAGACAATCAAATACTTAATGAGGGTGCTGACATGATAAACACAAGTTTTCATACCTCGTGCTTCCTACTTTCCAACTCAAGCCTTAGCTATGGAGGGGGCCCGCATGGCACCATAGTAGAACTTGGTTTGGTTCTCTACTCTGTAGTTCAAAAAATAGTTCAACAATGGTTGAGTTCATCCCAAAAGCCAAAAGAGATACAAAATACAATCTATGAAGGCGGAGCTACGGGAGATGAAGCTTCAGGATGGGCCTCTCCTACAACTCATGGCTCGGTAGTTGTAGTACCCTTGGCAATAAGGAGGTCAATATCCTCACCTTCATTAGGGACCATCTCAAGTTGTTCGAAGATGACCGCTGAGATAGAAATTTTCGCTGAATTTCTCGTCGACAACAGAGAAACCCAGCTCTGAATAACTAGGACATTTGAGGAGCGACAAAGTCTATGGAGTGATTTTATACGGCTTCCTTCACGATCTTATCCATATCTACTCTCTTTAACTCATTGATCTGGACTTGGAGAGCGACGATCTGATCATGAAGGTTAGCCCTCTCCATCTCGCTCCTTAACTTCTCCTCGTTCAGCCTGGCTTGGAGATCAACCATATTCTCCTCTGAAATCATCAATCATTCACAGACTCTTTTTCGAAGGTTTGCTTTAGCTTCTGCACTTTCTTCGACGAGCAATCGGGCAACCTTCTCCTTAGTCAGTGCCTTCTCAATCTTTTCTTCATGAGAAGATAGCTCGGTGATTTTAAGCGACATCGCCCTCAGTTGAACCTTGGCTTCCTTGGCAATCTCTTTCACAGCATTCACTTCTACAAGCTTCTGAGCAAGATTTGCCTCAACATATGCAATGGTTATTGCTCGGTGCCGCAACTCCACACCCACTGAAGACATCTACATTAAAAGGAGATAATGAGGCTAACACCAAATTCTATGACCATAAATAAATAAAGGGAGAGAAAGAATCGTTACATGCTGACCATGGCACACTACGAAGCTGGATAATCTCTTAGTTTCCACCATTTGCAAAATTGAGTGGCCATGTGGCAGATTGGAGTTCTCGGCCAGCTGAGCTGCAACCCACAATAGGAGCAGATGGACTCTTCAAGCCCCACCTAATATGTAGACTTAAAGATATCATCCTTAGATTGAGGAAGGTCCATTTCTGTTGACATGAATGCCCTCGTAGCCAGTTCATATTCAAAAGTGATCGAGTTTGGCATCGACCTAGGAGGAAGGAGACCTCTCCATGGCCTCCTGCCTTGATAGCCCACAGATCCAAAGGGGTGTCATCTGGACTTCAGATGCTGCAGCTTGGGCAGTGGGAGCATCATTTGTTGTTGAGCTTGGGAGGCTAGCCTTGCCTTTTTTCTTCTTCATCTCAACTCTGTCGAACTCAACTAAAGGCCGGTCCCTTTTCTTCCATAAACCACTTGCGATTTCTAACAGATCCCATGCGACTTTGGTCAAGACCTTAACGATCTGGATCGAGCTATCAACCGTCTTAACAAAGTCTCCTCCAACCACGGCCGAGCCACCAGTGACTTTGACAGTGCTTCTTGCAGTTGAAGCCAAGCTAGACACCTTCGATCGGACAGACGGGACTTCCCCAGACTCCTTAAATCCAACCTTAAAGTGGGAGGTCGTCTTAGGATACGACTGTTGATGTTGTCCAGTAATATCTGCAAAAGGGGTTAAGGTGAGCAAGAACAAATAAAAGATCGGATGGTCGGATATACCTTCTGCTGACAAAATTTTTCTTAGATTCTCGTCTGACAGAAGAAACATGACAAACCTCTCAGAGTTCGGTATTAACAACAATCTACTAGTCGTCCCAATTTCGATTTAGTGAGGCTCTTTTCTTTTGAAACCACAGAAATGAGCGACCCCAATGGGTGAGAAAGTTTGCTTCATCGGGGAGAGGTATGAATACATAGTTCTCCTTCCCGCCCTTGACAGAGTTCGGGAGTCCCAATACAAGGTTCTTCTTCCTCTTGGTGGTTATATAAGACCACACGCCAAACTTATGAATACTTGAATGGAAGAAGGAAAAAAAATTGGTAAGGTCAGCTCTATTCCATTAAGTACGTATAACACTGTGAAGTCAACCAAGGTCCTAACAAAATGGTAGTGTGTTGGCAGAAGGAGAGTTCAAGAAAAGAAAGGACATAGAGAATGAATGGATGAATGGGAAAATGAAGACCGTGCAAAAAAGTTTTCACGTATACCATGACCTCATGCTTTTCAGGGAAACAGATCATCACATTATGACGAGGGACCCTAACCCTAAAAGAAGGTTGGATGTACCTGGACTAGATCACATGAATTGAAGAAGCAGGAACTACAGAGACCCGGTTCCTCATCTTCTCATGCACCTGATACAGTTTGTCCACAGCTCATAAGATCGAAACATTGGGGCTGGGGGATTCGAGGGCCAAGGCGGCTAGATTGTAAGATCGCTCTAGCTCTGCACGATCCATCTTATCTATCAACCTACTTATCTCAAAATCAGAAGATGATGATGATGATGAATGCATAGAAGGAAGAGCTACCTTGCACTAACAAAAGCAGATTCAAATAAATAGAAGGAAGTCGACAACTAAATGAAGCACAAATACCGCTGAGAAGCAAGGAAAGGTTTTCTTTCATCGACAATCCCTATTTGTATAAAGCCACACTTTCGTCAAGCCGTGCTCGATCGTCCAATCTTGGATGCATGTCAACATATCAAAATAGTGTCTCTTCGAGTTCTATGCTCGATTGGCAGGAGAATTTTGGTGTTCTGCACCTTAATGGTCTACATTAAATGCGTCGTCTTGACCACCGGGCCCGCCCATATGCATCATATCACCCGACCTTGAATCTCATGATGGTTGAGCTCGGGAGCTAGGGACCATTGTCACAATATTAGGTCGGCCTAGACTTAATTATTTATCTGATTTGGCTAAGGCTCAAGGGCCAAGAAGAGCCAACGGTTTCAACCCGACAACCCCGTGACCCACACGTAAGACGTGGGCCTGCTCCTTTTAAGCGCCAACCGAGTTGAACGTTAAGATCCTTAATCAGCTCTGAGTGTAACACTCTTCATCAATGATGGCATTCATGATTAGCCATTTTGGCTTTCCATCAAAAGCGCCAGCTCAAGTCAAATGCAATAAGTGCCATCAATGCTTGGGTGTCACTGCGGAACACACCAATGGAACCATCGCCTATAAATAGTCCCTCTAACCGGGAGGGACGGGACAAATATCTAAGATCTGATACTCATGTATTCCTACACTCATAATCTGCTCCACCAAACAATATATTCCTCCTTATAGTCTGCCTGAGAACTATAGGATGACCTACCAATAGGTTGGACATAATTCCACCGAGCCTTCCTTAGCCATGCACTAACTTAAGAATCAGATGTGATTTGTTCGGAACCCAGATCTGACCCCCTGACGAGCTTCATGTGTTGTAGATAGCTGGAGAGATAGCTTGGTCATGACTCGGTCTGACATCCATAACTCAGCCCAGAGTTCATTCACTTGAAGCTAGCTTGTCTAGCGCCATAAAGGCTGCCCACGTCTTCTGCGACAACGACACCCTTTGGGCCATCCTTCAGCACACCTGTGGTGTGGTGAGAAGACACCCTGAAACACTCATGATTACTGTTAACAAGTTGCGTAAATGATATCTTATGGAAGATAAGTTATGGTATTATATTTTAACAGTTCATTCCTTAACCTGTTTAGCTTTTCCCATTTACGGCTTAATCTTATGCCATCAGATAGAAAAGTAAGAAGTAAATAAACAAGATTCAGAGCCAAAGAATTGTATAAATATGAAATCAAATCACATTTTAAGCAAGAATTGCTGATCTGATCAAATAAACTAAGTCAAAATTATTTGGGAAAAATATGAGTACATCATATCTTAATCTAAAAACAAGCGACAATTCAATCCGAAAGAGAGATGTGTTACCATCTAAAGATTGCGTTTGGATTTTATTTTGGAAGGAAAAAAAGAAAGATAAAAATATTGAGATTGTTATCAATGGGGGAGACCTTTGGTGTCCACCCACTAACCATCCACCATTACGCCCACTTAGTAGTGGGTGTCCCTTGGGATTCATATGAATGTAACTCCTATATGAAATTATATTAGTATGGCTATGGTTTACACCATAAGCTACTTCTTCCAACTTTAACATGTTATTATGCACAATTGCCTCTAGATAATTTTTCTTTACAAAAATTCTGTCCAGCGAAGGACTCTTATATCTGTTGGCAGATCGTTTGCCAACATCGCGAGGAGTTTTGATCGTTTGCATAGCTGCCGATTTTCCTACGTTCTCAAGGAGCGGGATTATTTTCTGCGGATTTTTCGCTCTCCGATCTTCCCTAGACCTAACGGATCTAGAGGTAAATACTAAAACTCCTAGATCTAAACATAGTTTTTATATATTCATTATGTTTAGATCAAATTACATGGACCAATTACATGGTGTTTATACATATTCTAATTACATAACAAATCAAACAAAACCCAAATCATTCACCTCCTGAAGCCATTCTCCTTCCCGACCTCATCCCCAAAACCCATCCTGAAGCCTTGATCCGGCTCCCCCCGAAGGGGATTTTTTATTAGGCGTAACCCTCCCCCTCCCTCCCCCTCCCCGTCGGGGGGCCCTGCCGCAGCGCCACCCCCAGTCGGGGGGCCTTCGGTTGCACCGCCCCCCCCCCCCCCAGTCGGGGGGGCTCCTAGCTGCGCCCACCCCAAGTCCGTGGGGGCTTCCGAATCACCGCTGCCCCCCTGTCAGGGGCCTCCTCGCTTCTCTCCCCTCCGGTCGAGGGGCCCTTCCATAGCCCCGCCCCCCTGTCGGGGGGCCTCCTTGCTGCGCCACACCCCTTAGTCGGGGGGGCCTTGCCTCGGCTGCCGCCTCCCCCAGTCCGGGGGGTCTTCCTTGTGCGCCATCAAAGGACCTCATATATAATATTCGGAGGGGGCACTCGCCAGATCTCCACCTCCCTGAATAGGAGGTCTCACATGACGGTAGCCTCCCTGAAGGGTGTGGCCTCTTTTTCTTTTGGGACTGGACCAAATCATAAACCCTAGGGTTAGTATTATGGTAATATAAGGCTGTACTTAACACATGGGCTATTGGCCCATTAACCCCTTTATTAAAAAACAATGTAAATAAAATTTTATGGATGTTGGACCTGATGCCCACAGCATGTCTAAGAGGCCTCAGGCCCGTAGGCTATTAATAAATAAATGGGGTATATCATACTCTGTTTTAAATATATATTTAAATCAAAAAAATTTCAATAAATATCAGAAAAACACCAGAAAATTACTGGAAAATTCTGAAAAATTCTAGATAATTGAGATAATAATGTGTGGCATTAATATATTACTTTAAGAATGGTTTTTGTTAATAATATTAATTATTGGTCCATATTCTGTTAATTTCAACATCTTGCAATTTATAATAATTGGATTAAAATTTTATTATTTCACGATTTAATAATTACAAGGATCCTAACAGGTAATGACGTTTCCCCGTGGTCCAAGTAATTATTAAACGTAAATTTAATATATTTCTCCAATAAAATTCATTGCGATGTTGAATAAATTAAATTTTTTATGCCTGTGATGTTGCATAATTATTTATATGTTATATAACCTGCCTAGAATGTTAGTAAGACTGTGTTGTGGTTTTTGGTTCGGCCGTTTTTAGTCACCACTATTTATTTTCCTCGCATTTTTTCTTTTGAGTGAAAATATAGTGATGAATTAATTGTAAAAGCCAAAGCCCGGAGATACTTACCCTGAAGACAGAGGCAAAATTGCTAATGCTTGGACCCCCCAAGGGTTTCCAAGTTGTAATTTTAATTTTTTCGTACTTCGGATTATATAATGGACTTTGGACTTTTATTATTTTTTGTGGTGACCGGCCGATCCCCACAACTATTTTTGTTTTACTACTAAGCATGTTTAAATTTTTGAAAAAATAATTATTTCATGATTATTTCATGCTTAGATAAATGGCAAAGATTGCAAGCGTCGATTTTGATGTTCTCGATGCGGCTGGCAAAAATTACTTGAGCTGGCAGCTGGAGCTGAAGTTCCACCTGCGCTCACATGGCCTAAGTCACACAATTCAAGCTACAGCTACACCTGTGACATCTGGTGAAGGGACTTCTACTGTTAGAGTCTTCGATATAGAGAAGGCGAAGGCCATTATCTATATCAGGAGACATATTGATCGGACCCTAAAGGCCGAATATCTAACAATGGAAGACCCTCATGAACTGTGGGCAGCACTTGAGTACAGATACAAACATCAGAAAGATGTGATCCTCCCTCATGCATGTTTTGAGTGGAAAAATCTCCGACTTCAGGACTTCAAGTCCGTAGCTGAGTATAACTCAGCTCTCCATAACATCACATCACACCTGAAGTTGTGTGGTGAACAAGTCTCAGATACCCGCATGCTTGAGAAGACATATACATCCTTCCATGAGAAGGATGCTATTCTCATGCAACAGTATCGTGAATGCAAGTTCACGAGGTACTCTGATTTACTCTCCTGCCTTCTTATGGCAGAGCAGAACAAAGACCTCATACTGACCACCCATAACTTATGCCCTGCTGGCGCTGCTCCTCTCCCTGAGGTTCACAAAGTTTCTTTCCAGAAGATGAAGAACAAGCACAAAGGCAGATTCAACAAGGGGAAAGCTGCGAAGAAGCAGACCAGAGCTCCTCCCCAGAACAACAATAATGAGAGGAAGAAAAAAGAATACGTGGAAGAGGAATACCTCTGGCCAGACGTCTGCTCCCAAGAAAAACTGGGAAGACAAATGCCACTGATGTGGCATAACTGGACATTGGTCCAGGGTCTGGCGTACTCCACGCCACCTCCAAGATTTGTATATGGCAAGCCTAAAGTCTTCCGCTGAGACAAATTTGGTGGATATATAGCCTCCTACTCGGTTCACCATCGAGGATTTTGAGAATAACGACCTTCTTGACTGAAGCTGATTTAGTTATCTTTAAAGCCTTTTTCAGTAATGTATGATGTATCTTCAATTCTTTATCTTAATTATGAATCGAATGTAATTTTCCTTTTCATAAAAGTTTTTACATTCTTTTCTAGAGATGAAGTGTGAGTGCCTAGTGGACAGTGCCTCCACACACACGATCCTTCGAGATAGATGCTATTTTAATAGCATCATTAATTATAATGGTCCCGTCACTACAATTTCGGGACTATATAATATAATAGAAGGATAAGGTGAAGCAATTTTATTGCTCCCAAACCAAACACAAGTTATAATACAATATGCTTTATTTTCTCCAAAATCAAACAGAAATCTACTAAGTTTCAAGGACATCCGTTTAAACGGATATCACTTGGAAACTGATGATTTTAATAGTATTGAATATTTGTATGTTACTTGTTATAAGGATGGTATTAAAACCATCCTAGAACGTTTTAAAGGACTCCCGTCGGGCCTTTATCAAACATACATCCAACCTATAGAATCTAATTTGATGGTGCACCAGCAGTGTTCTACATCACCAGAATTCAATCTCTGGCATTATAGACTATGTCACTCAGGACAGTAATGATGTACCGCATCATAACCCAATCCCGTGGACATAATTTGAAGAACATGAAGATTCTTTAAAAGGGTGATTTTCCTAGTCCCTCATGTTATAAGGGTAAACTAATCACGAGACCATTCCACTGAAAATGGGGTTTGAGTCTCCTAGCTTCTTGGAGAGAATACATGGAGACATTTATGGGCCAATTCACCCATCAAGTGGTCCATTTCGGTACTTTATGGTACTGATAGATGCATCTCCAAAATTGTCATTTGTGTGCATTTTGTCCACCCGCAAACTAGCTTTTTCAAAGCTATTGGCATAAATAATAAAGTTGCGAGTACATTTTCCAGATAACTAGATTAAAAAATATGTCTGGACAATGCTAGGGAATTCACTTCACAAGTCTTTCAAGACTATTGCCAAGCAACTTGCATTGAAGTTGAACATCCAGTAGCTCATGTTCACACCCAGAATGGGTTGGCTGAGTCTCTTATAAAGAGACTGTAATGGGTTGCTCATCCATTGTTAATGCAATCACAGTTGCATGTGGATGCATGGGGACATGCCATTTTGCATGTCGCTTCGCTTATCAGAATACGACCCTCTGGTGGTCATATTTTATCGCCGATGCAGCTTGCATATGGTGTACCTCCCAATATTTCTCACTTGAGATTATTCGGTTATGCAGTCTATGTTTCCATAGCACCTCCACAGAGGACTAAAATGGGTCATCAATGTCATCTTGGTATCTACGTAGTGTATGATTCACCCTCCATTATTAGATACCTTGAGCCTCTAACAGGCGACGCGTTTAAGGCTCGTCTTAAAGATTATGAGTTTGACGAAAATTCTTTTCCCAAACTTGGCTCACAAATCAAGAAGCCTGAAGCTTCAGAGACCATTTCTTGGGACACTAAGACTTTGTCTCATTATTGTTGAGTATTAGACTTCTCCATACTTGGTGTTAATCATGATCAAACATAAATACGTGTAACTAATCCCTTATTTGCAGTTAATCCATTGCCTAAGCTTATTATGAAGATCTATTTGCAATGGATGACACTCAAAGATCATTGAAAGCAAATGAAGTGGATTGGATGATCGTAGATGGTGATTGAAGATCCTAGAAGACTTCAAGCTCATGCGTTGGAAAAAAGAGAGAGTTCATCAAATGTAACTTTCCTGTTTCTCTTTTAGTATGTTGCTTAGAAGTAGAACCTTGTTGGAGCACACACACATCTTCATTTCAGTCTTAGGATATCATTAAATCAATATTCCTTAGACTCCAATTCATTTCTATCTAGATTGTGCATGTCATGTTTATAACAGTCGACTGCTGAACGATTTACAGTCGACTGTCTCAAAACAGTCGACTGTGTTTTGTTCTACAGTCGCATGTTATGCACAAACTTTTTCAGTCTAGTTTTTGGGCTTCTTAGCTTTAACTCTCACGGGCGACTTATGAATAATTCACAGGCACCTGTCCAAGTGACAGTCGACTGTGTTTTGTTATTCAGTCGCATGTCTATCTCTGGCCCAAATTCTATCTCTCTGTTTAATTTGGCCAGTCGACTATTGTTGGATTTACAGTCGACTGTCCAAAGGAACAGTCGACTGTCAATGCTACAACAGTCGTCTGTCTTTGAGCCTATTTGATGACTCAACTCTCTGGAAAATCTCAGGGTCTTGACAGTCGTCTGTAGAAGGAATTACAGTCGCCTGTTCAGTTTAACAGTCGACTGTCTTCTCTTCATCAGTCGTCTTTCCTATTCTTCCAGACGTTTTTTAGATTTCCTAAAATTACCCTACTTACGGCCAGTCGCCTGTAGTAGGATTTACAGTCGCATGTTGGTTCAACAGTCGACTGCCTATGCCTCTTCAGTCGACTTTTCACGTGGTAAATTACCGTTATGAATCCTCACATACCCTTTATCACTGTGCAGCAGTCGACTATGAGTTCTTCAACAGTCGACTGTCTCGGGCGCAGATTCTATCCGTTGAGTTTTTCCTCATGGATTTCAAAAGGGTTTTTGTTGATTCAGTTAGAAGTGTTTAAGAAACCTATAAACGGAGCCTCTACTATTCCATTGAGAGGCTAGACTCTTTGATTACCAAGTTGCTAAATCATTCAAGCTTTCTTTCTCTCAATATCAAAGCTCTCAAATCCTAAAACACTAGAATTCCAATCTTCAATCTCTTGCTCTCCAACCTAGAACCAAAGAGAAATCTTCTAGGCATTTGGTGCAATCAAGAGAAAGGGCTTTCCTCTCTTCCAAGAGAGTCTTTCAACACACAACACACTTCTCCTTCAAGTTCTACTTCACAGCATATGTGATTGTAAGTGTTGCTCAATTTCATATTTCATTACTTTAGTTATTTGATTTACTCTCGGTTTGTGAGAGTGGTTTGCTTGCTCCCAAGTTGTGGGAGTCAAAGTCAATCGATTGTATTTCGATTTCACTTGTAGGGTTGCTACAAGTGGGTTTTAAGAAAACATCAAGTTAGGGTTCTAACTTGAGTATCCGGTTGTTAACCGGATGGAAGGGACGTAGGATTACCGGGAACAAGTCGGGAAGTGACTTGGGTAATCCGAACCCTTGAAACATCCTTGCGTTTAAATTTTTTCATTTTGGGTTTATTTCTATTCCGCATTATTTGTTGGTTAGGAATTTAATTTGGTATAACTATCTTTTTAAATTACATAAACACTATTCAACCCCACTTCTAGTGTTTTCCTCATAGCCAGGAACCTTACAATTGGTATTAGAGCGCTGGTTTATAGCTATGGCATCCAACAACAACAACATTCCTCCACCGTTTTCGTACAACAATCACAATCGTGATGGAGCGTCCACAGTTTTCGAAGGACAATTAACGGTGCGTCCTCCGCATTTCAATGCCACGAACTTCGGCTATTGGAAATGCCAGATGGAGACGTTCCTAAGGCGTGCTTCCCTTTGGAGAACCCTCCATAAGGATTACGTCAAGCCCACCGAAGAGGATTTCGAAAAATGGACGGCTTCCGAGAAATCCGCCGAAGTCAACAACGCAAAGGCAATGAACGCTCTTCATTGTGCGTTGTATAGGGATCGTCTAACCCTTGCAATACTAACAACACACACTAGAGGGGGGGTGAATAGTGTAATGGCAATAAAATTGTCCAAATAAAATTTAACTTGCAAATGCGGAATTATAAATGCAAGAGGAATTAAATGGCACAATCAATCCAAACACAAACACAAAGTTTTACCCTGGTTCCCCAAACTTGGGTACATCCAGCCACACCAATATTCACTATATTCCCACACAGAGAAGTGAATACAAATCTCACAAGTAGATACTCCACAAAGAGGATTTATGCCATATACAAGGACCCAACCAATCCTACACAAGGATCAAGACTCCCACACAGAGAATCACTAACTCCCACTCAGAGAATTAGGGTTAGCCCTACACTAGGACACTCGAACTCCCACAAAGAGAGTCAATTCCCACAAAGAGAATTCCCTAGTCCCACAAAGAGACAACCTCTCACAAAGAGAGAAACTCCCACAAAGAGAGTATCCTAATCCCACAAAGAGAAATAGGAAAACAAATTACACCCTGTAAAGTAAATACTCTTACCTATGCCTTGAGATGCTTACTTATGAATGAATACAAGGCATGGAAGAGGATCTCCAGTGTTGGAATATGCTTGAGAGCACTTGGATGATTTCCCTTGAGCTGGACTTCAATGCATGAAGGAAGATGAATGCTCAATAGAGGGAAATGAGGGAGCTTGAGAGTGGCTTAAAGATCTCTTGAGATTTTCAATAGAATCAAGAGTAATCAAGAATCAATCAAGAAGTTTAAGCATAGGCAGCACACTCATATATATAGGAATCATATATCAAGCCCAAAAACCCAAAGAAACAGCCAAATAATCAAATCTGCAACGGCTAGAAATTGGGTGAAAACGACAGGAACAGTCGACTGATGATCATAAGATAGTCAACTGATCAACGGCTAGAAAATATCCAACGGCTATAATCTGAGCCAGGACAGTCGACTGATGAAGTCAATACAGTCGACTGACAAACAGGACAGGCGCCTATTAATCCTTCAGCAGACGACTGCTGCAAGGGATGGATCGATACAGAGAGCTGCATTCTTTCTCCAATTCTTCGCACAGGCAACTGATGTTAATACTACAGTCAACTGTCAAATTGTCAGACGACTGTATATTATTCATCAGTCGACTACTATAAAGTATGGAGAGAAGACAGAGAGATGCAGAGATTGCACTTACGCTAGACAGGCGACTGTTGGCCAATTTCCAAGTGACTGTAAATATATAGTCGACTGTGCGTAAAGCTCAAGTTTGAGTCAATAGAAATGTTGACTTGAGCAGTGCATATCAGGCGACTGTAGAAGGATCTACAGGCGACTGGAAATCACCCAGTCGGCTGTGTTTCCCTCATCAGGCGACTGACGGAAAGCCAGAGACTCCAAGTGAGTCTTTGGACAGAGTGAACCTATTGGGTTGGATTCTATGATAATCCTAAGGTTCACTAAGATGGTTAAATGCAAGTGCATGAATGAGCAAACCATCTAGCAAGGCATTACATCAACCCTAGACTCAAAAGAGAGAGAAAGCAATAAAGTAAATTACCTGGATTACAATGCTTTCTTAAGAGTCTAAGTCTTCAATCTTGATGCCTTGCTTGCTCTCCATCATCTCCAAGCTTTGGCACTCCTTGAGTCCAAACTTTGGCCCTTCTTCTCATGATGTCCATCCTTACACCAAGTGATTAGTCTCCAAGAAAGATATCCTTGAAATAAACTGAGAGACTAAGACATGAGATTCATTAGCAACAACATAATGTTGTGATCATCATCAAAATAAGATTGGTATGAAACACCAATACTCAACACGTTGGACCCAGATGAGTTCAACAAGATATGCACATGTAAGAGTGCATATCAAATTTGGAACCATCTCGTCGTTACCCATGAGGGAACAAGCAAGGTAAAACTTTCTAAACTCTATATTGCCGTGCAAAATTTCGATATGTTTCATATGCAGGAAAATGAAAGCATAGCATCGATGTATGTACATTTTACCGATATCACTAATGAACTGAAAGCTCTCGGACAAGTCTATTTCCAACAAGATAAGGTAAGGAAGATCATAATTGGAATGACCTCCAAGTGGAAAAGAAGATCTATCGCCATCGAGGATGTCAACGACTTGAAGACTTACACAGTTGTGAACCTTATCGGCACTCTCATGTCTTATGAAGTAAGACAGGAGAAACAATTAAAGATTCGAGCTATGACAAACCCTTCAGAGGCCAAGAAGAAAGCTTTGGCATTCAAAGCCAATTCCTCATCCTCCGATAGTGAAGAATTAGAAAATGAGATGGACTTAGATGAAATGGCTCAAATGGCGAAGAAGTTCCAACGCTTCTTTCGCAAAGGTAAATTTTCCTCTAAGAATAGATTTGATTCTACTAATAACACTTCCTCTCTTTGCTTTAAGTGTAATAAGCCAGGGCACATCAAGAAGGATTGCCCAATGCTTCGAAACAAAGAGAAGTGGAAGGCTCCAAAGTACCACAAGTCCAAAAACAATAAGAAAGATAAGAAGAAAGGACTAGTAGGTACATTCGATGCCTCAAGTGGAGACTCATCAAGCGAATCCGATGATGAGAAGGATGAAAATGTCCACATGTGTTTCATGACCCGGGAAGATTCACTCTCCGATGAAAGTGATTCCGACATGGATGAAACTGAGGTAACTATGGATGAATTGCGTATTGCTAATGAAGAATTATTTGCTAAGTATCAATCTTTAATGCTTAAATATACTAGTTTAAAGAAATTGAATGTTAGCAATCCATCCATTCCATGCATTATCAATAATGACACCATCGTTGATACGTTAACCCTTGAGAAAGCGAATTTAGCTTCTCAAAATGTCACTTTGAGAAATGAGGTGAATACCCACAAATCTCAACTAGATCAAACACATCCTAAGGATAATAGTGATCTAGTTTCACGACACACACAATTGGATTTAGAGAATGATTCTCTTAAAACCCAAGTGCACGAGCTCAAAGCACGGGTGTCCACTTTGGATACTAATATTTCTTCTCTTAAGGAGAAATATGAGCTCATGTCTTCCCGTATTGTGAGATTTAATAAGGGGAAAGGACAATTAGACGATTTTCTAGCAAACCAATTTCCGACCACACATCGTATTGGTCTTGGTTTTGTGGAAGCAAATGCATCCAATGCTCGCACCTCATATAGTGGTGCCACTATAAACTTTGTGAGGCCATCCTCCGGTGTATCCATAAGTGGTGTCAAAGACACTATAGGTAGCAAACCTACCAATAAAGTCACCACTTCACCGTCTCTTCTTTTGGTAAGAAACCCACTAAGGGTGGAAACCAAAAGAAAAGCCATGCTTACATGTACACCAACCTTCATCCACGTAGGAAATCTCCGACTTCACAAGTGAATACTCATGACACTTTCTATGCTCCACACGCACGGACACATACAAATCCACACATGAGAAATACTCATGTACATGCTCCTATACACCCATATGCTTATATGCATCATTCGTACATGTACGCACATCCTCCACATGTCATGAATGACCCGTATGTTTCATACAACATGCAGGTTTCCAAGCATGCATACAACCCTCATATGTCCAATGCATATCCACCACCTCATTTTTATGCTAGAACCCATGTTCCTAAGAAGCATGCACCACATAGAAATCTAACAACTAGGCATGCAACTAGGAAAAGGACTCTCAAAACAAACATCATTTGGGGTCCTAAGAACACTAGCTTAAATGATAGGAATGCCTATGTTGATTCCTATTTTCATGATGTTATTAATAATGGTAATTATGTTGGGAAGCGGAAGTCCACTTGGACTTGGCTTCCAAAGGGCTAATCCCCTTAGACCCAACAAAAATTGGGTATCATGAGCTTATGGTATACTATGTAGGTACCCAAGAGAAAGAAAGAGAGCAATAAAGATCAAATTAGCTCTAAAAGAAAAGGATGGATTCTCGACAATGGTTGCTCTAAACACATGACGGGAGATCCCTCATTGCTCTCCGAAGTGATTAGCATCAAGAATGGTGCAACGGTCACTTTTGGAGGTAACCAAAAGTGAACCATCATTGGAGTAGGTATAGTCGGAAACTCCTCCAAATCTTTAATTACTAATGTATTTCTAGTTAGTGGTTTGTGTCACAACCTCATTTCCATTAGTCAACTTTATGACAAAGGTTACAAGGTTAACTTTGGAGAAGGATTGTGTAAAATTGTTGAGTCTAATTCACATGTTTTATTTACCGGTATTAGGCGTAAAAATATTTAGTATTTGAGCTTGCCTAAAACCGTAGAACATTGCTTAGTTGCTAATACAAATGAACAACTATTATGGCATCGCCGTTTTGGTCATGTTCATGTCAAGCACTTATATAAGTTAGCTAAGTATGATCTAGTCAAAGGTTTTCCAAAAATTGCTTTTAGTAAGAAAAACTTTTGTGATCCATGTCAAAGAGGTAAACTTAGTAAATCATCTTTCAAGCTTAAAGAATGCATTACTTCTAAGAGGCCCCTAGAACTACTTCATTTAGATTTGTTTGGGCCAACTAGAACCGCTTCTTTAGGCAATGCTCATTATGGATTAGTTGTCGTTGACGACTTCTCTAGATTTACTTGGGTTTTATTCTTAACTAATAAGAATGAAGCTTTTGAAGAGTTTACCATATTTGTAAAGAAGATTCAGAATTTCTTAGGATCCACCATTATCGCTATTCGTAGTGATCAAGGAGGAAAATTTGAGAATGAATCTTTTACAAAGTTTTGTGATGACACCGGGATAACTCACAACTTTTCTTTTCATCGGGTACCACCACAAAATGGTGTTGTAGAGAGAAAGAATAGGACTCTTATTGAGTGTGCTTGTACCATGCTCCATGATAGTCATCTTGGACTACAATTTCGAGCAGAAGCAGTGCACACGGCATGTTATGTGCTCAATAGGATCCTAGTGAGACCCCGAACGAACAAAACTTGTTTTGAGTTATTTTATGACAAAATGCCTCAAGTTAAATATTTTCGAGTGTTTGGTTCAAAATGTTTTATCAAAAACACCTTTGGTAACTTAGATAAATTTGAGCCAAGATCCGATGAAGGAATTTTTGTTGGATATTCCACACGTAGCAAAGCCTACCGGATATACAACAAAAGCTCTTCAACGATCGAGGAATCACTACACGTATCATTTTATGAAGATTTTGATTCCCCTCATGTTATTGATGATAATGTAGATGCTATATATGATCCTCTTAGTAATGTTAAGATTAATGATTCTTTTATTGAGACTAACACTACTAATGAGATAATTGAAGATGTTCCAAGTGATGCATGAATACCCAAAGCTTACCCAACCGTTCGTAACCATCCACATGACTAAATTATTGGAGATATTGGTGTGGGTGTTCGAACGAGGTCTAGAATTGAAGACTTCTCTCATTGCGCATTTGTCTCTACCATTAAGCCAAAGAACATCTTAGAAGCATGTGAGGATAGCTCTTGGATAGTGGCAATGGAAGAAGTACTCATGCAATTCGAGAGAAATAAAGTTTGGGAGCTCGTTTATCTTCCAAATAGTAACCAAGTTATTGGGACCAAGTGGATCTTCAAGAACAAGACCGATGAGAATGAGGTCATCACAAGAAACAATGCAAGGTTAGTAGTTCAAGGCTGCCGGCAAGAAGAAGGTATCGATTTTGAAGAATCCTTTGCCCCCGTAGCTAGATTAGAAGCTATTAGAATGCTTTTATCTTTTGCATCTCATAAGAATTTCAAATTATTTCAAATGGATGTTAAAAGTACATTTTAAATGGTATTGTTAATGAAGAAGTGTATGTTTCTCAACCTTTCGGTTTCATACATGAAAAATTTCCAAACTATGTTTTCAAACTCAAGAAAGCGTTGTATGGGTTGAGACAAGCTCCTAGAGCTTGGTATGATCGACGCAAGACCTTTCTTTTGAATTTAGGTTTTAAAATGGGTGAAGTTGATTCTACTCTTTTCATTAAGGATTATGAAAATGACATCCTATTGATTCAAGTTTATGTAGACGATATCATATTTGGTTCTACTAACTTTAATCTTTGCCAACAATTTTCTAAGTCTATGAAGGATGAATTCGAGATGAGCCACATGGGTGAGCTCAACTATTTCCTTGGACTGCAAATTCGACAAATGAAGGATGGGACTTTCATACATCAAACCAAGTACACATGGAAGCTAATTAAGCGATTCGGGATGGAATCGTCTTCAAACAAAAGGACTCCCATGATTACGACAACCCATCTACACTAGTATGAGAACGGAAAAGATGTAGATGTTCGTCTGTATCAAGATATGATCGGTAGCTTACTCTATTTAACTGCTAGTAGGCCTGATATCATGTTTTCTGTATGCTTGTGTGCTAGATATCAAGCTAGACCTAAGGATCACACTTGAACGCGGTTAAACGAATTTTTCGTTATCTCAATCATTCACTAGATTATAGGTTACTTTATCCTAAATCTAGCACATATGAGTTAATCTCATATAGTGATGCCGACTTTGCCAGATGCAAATCCGATAGGAAGAGTATTAGTGGCACTTGCCATTTTTTAGGAAATTCCCTAGTTTCTTGGGTCTCCAAGAAACAGAACTTGGTATCATTGTCCACGACTGAAGCGGAATATATTACCGCGGGTCTTGCATGTGCACAAGTTCTTTGGATGAGACACATTCTTAAGGACTATGGTGTCAATTGTGATACTTGTCCTATCATGGTGATAACCAAAGTGCTATATGTCTTTCTAAGAATTCGGTACATCACTCCCATACCAAACACATAGATGTGAGACATCATTTTATCAATGATCATGTAGCTAAGAAGGACATCATCTTAGAGTACATTGAAACCCAAACACAAATTGCCGACATCTTCACAAAACCTCTTAAAGAAGATTCATTTGTGAGGTTGCGTGGAGAATTAGGGATTATGGGTGAATCTGAGATTTAGGAGTTCAACTTACTTGTTATATCATCTTTTGAACTCATATCATCATGTTGCCTCTCTTTATTTGATATATCATATATTGGTTTTAAGAAAAGCTATTGAGATTTTGTTGTTTTCATGAATTTTCGGATTGTCTTAAGAGATTTGTGTAATAAATGATTTATCTTTTGATATTGATTTTATGATGAGTTTATGTTAGGGTATAGTTCCAAGGGCGAGTTGTGCATATCCTCTGGATTTTAACCTCTCTGTTCATTTTTGGACCAGGACAGACGACTGTCTTTCCTTCGACAGTCAACTGCCATACTCTATTTTCTCTTTCAGCAGACTGTATCTTTCACCCAGGCGACTGATGACGACTTTACAGTCGACTGTTGGATCAACAGGCGATTGCATTTTTGTCATCAGGCGCCTGTCCATTTCGTCAGTGGTCTCTGTTTTTATCATTGATTTTATTGATTCTCAGTCAGTCGACTGATGAGTATAATACAGTCGACTATCTCACAGACAGGCGACTGTATGTTACCCAACAGTCTACTGTCTGTCAACCTAAGCTCGTCTCTTATTATTGCAACCAGTCAACTGACTATTGTTCATCAGTCGACTGTCTCCTAATGTGGCAGTTCGTTCTGAGCGATCGATTTCTCGATCCAACGGCCCAGATTCATTTACCCCTTCGATATATAACCGAGATCCTTCGAATCGACCGATCAGTTTCTCTCTCATCCGATTGTCAAAATCGCATCGTCTCCTTCAATTCGAACGCACAGTCGATCTCTCCGCAGTCGTTTTCCATCAACTCCTCTCATCGATCTGTCGATTGCGTCTCTCTGGTGCTTCGTCGACTATCTCTATTCTGTCTCGAATTAGGTTTGCCTCCTCTCGTTGTCTCTTTCGTGCGTTACCTTTCAATTCCATCGGTTGATTGTGCAATGGCTCCCAAAACCAAGAACAAGGGGAAAGCGGCTGCTCCTAAGCGTGCTAGGGTTTCCAAGCCAACTATTGCCAAAACAAACAACCCTACAAGGCCTGCACCAAGAAACCCGATTCTCCCTCTCGCTCTTCTTCGCAGGGTTATTCTCCTTCATCTGCTTCTTCCTCATCTAAAGCTGAGCGCCTCTTGAAGCGTCCGCGCAAGCCTGTTGGTGTTTGCATCAATGAGCCTTGCGTTGAGGCTTCTCCTTCACCTTCTGTGTCGTGCTCCGATGAAGAAACCCCTGCCATGCCACCCTCTGATCCTCTCATTCCTATTTGCCGTGACAACCTTTGTTTGGAAAAATTCTATTCTCTCCTCAGGATCAAACTTCTTAGAGAGCGATCCATTGTCTATCCCGCTTTCACCGCTGGGCGATTGTCTGAGATCCTCTCCACTACTCGTTTGGCCGATCTCTTTCGCTTCTCCTCTCACAGCAAATCCCCTCATTCTTACCTATTCTTGGTTAAGCTTTTCTATGCTAACCGCATTCGTGGTGAGTATGCGACCACTGACGTTATTGACACTGTCATCCAGGGGACACACATTCGCATTGAGGGACCATTCTTAGGATTCCCTCCTCTGGATCCCTTCTTGCTGATATTTCCATTTAAGATGTTGATGAGCTTGATCAGTCTGTCCTCCAGGACATGTTTCATGAGATACCATCTGCTCTTTCTTCTGGTGTTCGGTCATCCATGTTCTCGGCAAGGGGTTGGACTGTTCACCTGGTGGTGAAGTCCAACATCCTGCCGAAGTATGGATCTTCAGACCAGCCTTCCCAGGAGATCCTTAGGTGTATGTACGCGATCTTTTCTGGCATGTCAGTAAAATGGGTCGGCGTACTCCTTGATAGGATGGACAAGGTCGAGTTTACTACTGTTTCCTCCCACATTCCTTATGGTGGTCTTCTTACACTTGTTTTTCGCCATTTTGGGATTGATTTGACTCCATACGAGCCCTTACCTTTTGGTCCTCTTCTCGATGCTTCTGCAAAGTCGAAGTCCTCTTTGGCTATGCAGTCTGCATCTAAGAAGAGGCAATCCACATCTGCTCCGTCTTCATCCACTATTCCTCCTGCTGACCAGCCATCTACCTTCACTCCTTCCTTTCATGACATTTTGTTTGAGAGGGTTTCTGGTCTTTATGAGCTGGCTTTCTTGTCGTTCCAGCATCAGGGTATGCCCTTCCCTGAGCACCTCAAATGATTTGTTCCACCCCAGCCTCGTCAGCCTCCACATACTATCATCACTGAGATTATTTTGCATCCTGGTGTAGCTGCTACTCAGGGTATTGCTGCTGCTCCTCCTCCTCCATAGGATGTCCCCGTTGACCCAGAGACAGCTTCCTCCTCTACTGCACCTCGAGACACGCACTCTTAGATTTTTTTTTGAGTTATTGAGTGTTGTATGTATGATGATTATTTTGTGTGGTGATGATGTATGGATGAATGATGTATTTTGTTCACTTTGATGCACATGGTGTTGTTCATGTATTTTGTACCCATGTGATCTTTTATATATATCTATGCACTTGCAGTTTCTTCGTCAGTTTCACACATTGTATAATTGTTTATCATATTTGTGTGATATTGTCTCCATGTATGCTATATTCTATATGTGATGTGATTTGAGACGATATTTTTCCTTCGTGTATCTCAATGTTGATATTGGACTCTCTTCCTCTAATCACCTAAGTTTATAATGTGGTTTTATGAGTTCTTTTATTAATATATCTTTAGACTCTTGTAATTGTTGCTAGTTCTTATTTAGCACGATTATTGTTATTTTAGTCCCGCCTTTTGGATAATGCCATAGGGGGAGAGAAATAAACATACAAATTTATAATGAATGTGCTAAGTATATACTAATAACACTTGAATCTAAGATTGAAGTTGCCTTAGATTCAGGGGGAGTAAGATATAATGAATACAGATTATAAATCCTAGAATTCTTGGATTCATTTCACTCATGCATATCTTACTCATTTGCTTCATTTGATGTATAGATGCCCTAATATTTTTGACTAACTTGATTGTCATTTATGTAGGGAGAGTAAGTTTTCTTTAAGCACAAATTTTTATCTTTTTGTTTATGTTTGTTTGTCATCATCAACAAGGGGGAGAATGTTGAGTATTGGACTTCTCCCTACTTGGTGTTAATGATGAGCAAACATAAATACTTGTGACTAATCCCCTATTTGCAGTTAATCCATTGCCTAAGCTTATTATGAAGATCTATTTGCAACGGATGACACTCAAAGATCATTGAAAGCAAATGAAGTGGATTAGATGATCGTAGATGGTGATTGAAGCTCCTAGAAGACTTCAATCTCATGCGTTGGAAAGAAGAGAGAGTTCGTCAAATGTAACTTTCATGTTTCTCTTCTAGTATGTAGCTTAGAAGTAGAACCTTGTTGGAGCACACACATCTTCATTTTCAGTCTTAGGATATCATTAGATCAATTTTCCATAGACTACAATTCATTTATATCTAGATTGTGCATGTCATGTTTATAACAGTCGACTGCTGAACGATTTACAGTCGACTGTCTCAAAACAGTCGACTGTGTTTTGTTCTACAGTCGCCTGTTATGCACAAACTTTTTCAGTCTAGTTTTTGGGCTTCTTAGCTTTAACTCTCACAGGCGACTTATGAATAATTCACAGGCGCCTGTCCAAGTGACAGTCGATTGTGTTTTGTTATTCAGTCACCTATCTATCTCTGGTCCAAATTCTATCTCTCAGTTTAATCTGGCCAGTCGACTATTGTTGGATTTACAGTCGACTGTCCAATGGAACAGTCGACTGTCAATGCTACAACAGTCGTCTGTCTTTGAGCCTATTTGATGACTCAACTCTTTGGAAAATCTCAGGGTCTTGACAGTCGCCTATAGAAGGAATTACAGTCGCCTGTTCAGTTTAACAGTCGACTGTCTTCTCTTCATCAGTCGTCTTTCCTGTTCTCCAAGACGTTTTTCAGATTTCCTAAACTTACATTGCTTATGGCCAGTCACCTGTAGTAGGATTACAGTCGCCTGTTGGTTCAACAGTCGACTGCCTATGCCTCTTCAGTCGACTGTCCACGTGGTAAATTACCGTTATAAATTCTCACATACCCTCTGTCACTGTGCAGCAGTCGACTATGAGTTCTTCAACAGTCGACTGTCTCGGGCACAGGTTCTATTCGTTAAGTTTTTCCTCACGGATTTCAAAGGGGTTTTTGTTGATTCAGTTAGAAGGGTTTGAAAACCCTATAAAAGGAGCCTCTACCGTTCCATTGAGAGGCTAGAATCTTTGATTGCCAAGTTGCTAAATCATTCAAGCTTTCTTTCTCTCAAAATCAAAGCTCTTAAATCCTAAAGCACTAGAATTCTAATCTTCAATCTCTTGCTCTCCAACCTAGAACCAAAGAGAAATCTTCTAGGCATTTGGTGCAATCAAGAGAAAGGGCTTTCCTCCCTTCCAAAAGAGTCTTTCAACACACAACACGATTCTCCTTCAAGTTCTACTTCAAGGCACGTGTGATTGTAAGTATTGCTCAATTTCATATTTCATAACTTTAACTATTTGATTTACTCTCGGTTTGTGAGAGTGGTTTGCTTGCTCCCAAGTTGTGGGAGTCAAGGTCCATCGATTGTATTTTGATTTCACTTGTAAGGTTGCTACAAGTGGGTTTTAAGGAAACCTCAAGTTAGGGTTCTAACTTGAGTATCCGGTTGTTAACCAGGTGGAAGGGACGTATGATTAACGGGAACAAGTCGGAAAGTGACTTGGGTAATCCGAACCCTTGAAACATCCTTGCGTTTGCATTTGTTTCATTTTGGGTTTATTTCTATTCCGCACTATTTGTTGGTTAGGAATTTAATTTGGTGTAACTATCTTTTTATATTACATAAACACTATTCAACCTGCATTCTAGTGTTTTTCTCATAGCCAGGGACCTTACAATTATGATCCGCGTACTAATCTGTGTGAAGATGAGATCCTGAAGATCATTCACATTTGAAATATAGTACATTTACTCCCGGACAAATTCACTGATAACTAGAAGATTATCATATCACACGTCCTTGGTGCCAATACGGCAGCTAGGATTAACATCCTCAAAGATGGGTGCAATTCACTGGCAGCAGAATCGACCGTACCTCAAATAAAAAGGGGACGACCGCCTACCTCCAAGGATAAATTCCCTCGTAAGAGGAACATACGTGGAGAAATAACGAATATCCTACCACAGGATGCTGAGCTCAGACCAGTAATCTCTCCCCTGCTTCAGTCTCCCGAAGAGGACAATACAGGAGAAATATCATTAAATTTCGTACGTACTGGGGAGGTACTGGACAGAAAAAGAACTGTCGTCGACGTCGACTTTGCGTTCGATATTGTTGTTTACGTCGCTCAACGCGACGATGATATCGATCCACGATCTCTAGCTGAATGCAAACGTAGAGATGCTTGGCCAAAGTGGAACGAGGTAATAGGAATAGAGCTGGACTCACTCTTGAAACGCAAAGTCTTTGGACCAGTAGTCCAGACACCAAGATGTGTAAAAACTGTGGGATACAAGTGGGTATTCATAAGGAAAAGAAATGAAAATAATCTGATTGTACGCTACAAAGCACAGCTTGTAGCTCAGGGATTTTTCCGAACGATCGGGGATAAATTATGAAGAAACATATTTCCCGGTTATGGATGCGATCACATTCTGCTTCATAATAAGCTTAACATCAATGGAAGGCCTAGAAATGCAGCTCATGGACGTTGTGACTGCATATCTATATGGCAATATAGATAAAGATATCTATATGAAACGTCCAGATGGTTTCAAAATACCAACAGAAATAAAAGATAGACCTCGGGACGTCTATTCTGTTAAGCTTCAAAGATTATTATATGGTCTTAAGCAATCGGAAAAAATGTGGTATATTAGACTGAGTGAATTCCTTGTTCAACAAGGTTTCACCAATAATGAAGTCTGCCCGTGTATTTTCATTAAAACCACAGGAACATGATTCGTATTAATTGCCGTTTATGTATAGGGCTTAAACCTCATCGGATCTCCTACAGAGATTGATGATATATCTGCAAGCCTCAAACTAATGTTTGAAATGAAAGACCTAGGCAAGACTAAATATTGTCTTGGCTTACATATAGAACATCTCATAGGAGGAATCCTGTTACACCAATCCACATACACAAGGAAATTACTCAAAAAATTTCATATGGATAACAGCCATCCTCTAAGTACACCAATGGTCGTTAGATCTTTGGATGTACATAAGGACCCTTTCCGACCGCTGGAAGAGGGGGAGGAAACATTTGGTCCTGAAGTACCTTACCTAAGTGCCATTGGAGCACTTCTATATCTGGCAAACTGCATGCATCCCGACATAACGTTCGCAGTCAATCTTCTAGCAAGATACAGTTCAGCACCCACAAAGCGCCACTGGAACGGAGTTAATCAGCTTTTGCGCTACCTCCAAGGGTCAATTGACCTGGGATTATACTTCCCAAAAGGTGGATCTTCCATTTTGATTGGTTATACAGATTCAGGTTACAGGTCTGATCCACACACCAAGAAATCACAGACTGGTTTCGTGTTCACCTACGGTGGTATGGCCATCTCCAGGAAATCTGTGAAGCAGACCACCACAGCAGTCTCATCCAACCAATCACAGCTCATGTCGATCCATGAAACTAGCAAAGAATGTGCCTGGCTTCGTTCAGTCATTCCTCACATTCTAGTGACGACCGGCCTAAAGACGGACGACCTTGAGCCAACCATTTTATTTGAAGATAATGCAACGTGTATAGCTTAACTACAAGCTAGTTACATCAAGGGCGACATGCCGAACCACATATCTCCCAAGTTTTTCTGGACGCACGAGCTACAAGAGCAGAAGCAGATTGAAGTACGGCAAATTCAGTCTTGTAATAATTTAGCTGATCTATTTGCTAAGGCATTACCTAGATGTACTTTTAGAAAGCTTGTAAAAGATATATGAAAGCGACAGCTGAAAGACCTATAAGCCTGAAGCCTGTACGGATCAGGGGGAGTCACTTGTGTATCGTACTCTTTTTCCTTAAGCTGCTGGTTTTTTCCACTGGGTTTTCCACAGGTAAGGTTTTAACGAGGCAAACACGGTAACTCTAGATCCAGCAGTATACACCACACATTAGCGTATTGCATCCTGAAGAATTCATATGCTAAGAATGGATGGATGTGGATGAGTGTTATGAATGGAGGAGACCTTTGGTCTCCATCCACTAACCATCCACCATTACACCCACTTAGTAGTGGGTGTCCTTGGGATTCATTTGAATGTAACTCCTATATGAAAGTATATTAGTATGGATATGGTTTACACCATAAGCTACTTCTTCCAACTTTAACATAGATTAGATTTTTTTTGGGGAATGAGCAATTGTGTTTTGATTAGAGTGAGAAAGAATGAAGAGATTAAAATTATGTGCTAATTTTTTGATTTCAAATGGGTTGAGTCAGATGTTTTAATGAGCTGCATGTTTTTAAAAATTATGAGGACGGAACTGAAGCCAAGGCCGAGACTAATGCCGACGTCTTGTTTTTGGAAGGGCCACCGCTAGGGCCGTGCTTTTCCGGAGCAGGGTTAGTGACACTCAGGCCAGTCTCAGTAGATGGTCGAAATATAGAATATAGCGGCCTTCTTAAGATTTTTCTTCTTTTTTTGATTCATCGGAAAGCAGGAAACATGTGTCATGGAACACGGGTACACCCGTCTTGATTGGTTAACCCCGAACACGGAGAAGCCAGGTAGGTTTCCATCAGAACCTTAAAAGCTAGAAAATTAAAAAGGAAACATGGGTCGTGGAACACACCTGTCTTGATCACTTAACCTGAACATGAAGAAGTCAGGTAGATTTCCATCAGAACCTTAAAAGCTGGAAAACAAAGAAAATTAAAAGAGGACAAGGACAATGGAATTTGACCCTAAAAGCTGGAAAATAAAAAAATTAAAAGAAGACAAGTGCAATATAATTTGAACCCTCACCTCCACCCGAGCGATTCAACCACGATGTGAGCACCAGACCTGAAGAATTTTCTTCTTTGCTATTTAGGGCATGTTCTTTTCATTGATGTTTAGAGAGATTCCTCCAAAAAATCACTGTTTACCATCCCATCGTCTCAGCTTTCCCTGCTTTCGTAATTCATGTTCTTTTGCCCAAAAAAATCTGAGGGTGACAACGCTGATGTGGCTTGGAAATTTTGGCTGCCAGGCAATTCCCACAAAAAGCGGGGATTACACCGGATTCCAACCTTGTGGGCCCCTCCCTTCTCTATTCGCGTGCGGCCATTCGTTGGTTTTGATTTTTTTTTGTTTTAATTCATAATTAAACATTCGGTGTTTATTTTAGTAATAATTAATTAAATATTTTAACAAAAGTGGTCCTCACATCTCACTTTCTTAAAACCCAAAAGAACACACATACACAAGAAAGTTGTTACTGGTCCCACAACCAACTTTCAAACCCAAATTTCTCTCTCATCAGATTCCACACTTCTCAACTTTGGGCGTGTTCTTTTGCAAGAAAGTTGGGGTGAATTCTCCCATTTGGCAATGTTTCGATACTGTTCATCGGAATCCTTGCTTGCTTTCAGAGTGTGTGTTCTTTTCCCCTATTTGTGATTTGAGAATCCTATCCTACGTGGCGGAGCAAATCAGGATTCTCGACCCCGATTCATTTTCTCTGAGAGTTGCTCGGATTACAGAAGAATCCCACGCCTGTGGGCCCCTCTCTCTCTCTCTCTCCCAATCAGAACGGATGTTTCTTTTTTTTGGGCTTTCGCTTGCTTACCCAATCAAACCCCGCGTTCCCGTCACCCGCCGTGGCCAAACTTGTTGATTACCTCAATTGGATTCTTAGGGACACCAAAGTATTATTTCGCGGTAAGTTTACCTTGAAGGTGATCCCATCCACGCCTGTGTTATAAACAAGCACCGATTGGAGAGAGAATTTTGATGGGCCCCACTTCAACGAATGAGAACGGCGGTATCTTTTTTTAAAATTTTAATTAGTATTATATAAATAGTTATATTAATTAATTAATTTAGCTTTAATTATTTAGTTAGGTATAATAGAATAAATTAAATATGAGTGGACCCCACACCACTTTCTTCATCCAACTTTCTTCATCCAAAAGAACACACTACATGGAGTGGACCCCACTTCAACTTTCCAACTCCACAATCCACCCATAATTTCCAACAAAAGAACACACTACACCAAATTTCTCTCTCATCAGAATCCACACTTCTCCATTGTACTTTGAACAGGCCCTTTCCCAATTTATACTTCCAACCAAAAGAACAGGCCCGCCACGCAAATTTTTTGGGTTCGAGTTGTACGTTGCCGGCGTCCTCACTTCACCACCCGCCGTCGTCCTCACATCACCTCCCTCTATCTCTTTTCCATTTCTCTATTTCACATATATCTCAGGGGCGGACCCACGTTGATGTTGGGGGGGCGGTCCCCCCCCCCCCATTTTTCAAAATTCTCAAGTTTATATATATGGCTGCCGACGCAATGTTTAAGTAATCTAATTAAATCCATAGTAACAAGGTAATTTCGTTGGCAAGTTGGTTGAGTGTTCCTTCCCACATTCAGAAGGTTGCTGGTTCGAAACTTGGGCTCTGCAAAAATTTTACATTTTAATGTAAAGTAAATACTTAAGTCCCCAATCTTGTGGTTGCGTAATGAATTTTATATTTTACTGTTAAATAAATAATTAAATCTCAAATCACGTGGTTGTTTCGTTGGTAAGTTGGTGGAGTGCTCTCTCTCAAAGCAGGAGGTTGCGGATTCAATCCTTCCTAGTCCAAATATTTTTAGATTTTCGTTTTTTTTTCATGTTTTAATTATAAGATAGTCCTATCTAGTTGGGAACAGATATGCTCTTTTTCGTCATGTTTTAATTATAACATAGCAGAGTTCACATCTAATTGAAAAAAGAAAAACGTCTAAACAAAAATATATCTGTTGTAAACGTGTTGGCTATGGAATCCATAGCCCTGTATTTATAGTGGTAGGGTTACATAATGGGTGGATACCCACTAACGGGTAGGCCCACCAAAAGCCTGTTTATAACACTTCCCCTTATCCATCCATTGTTGTAAGCCGTGATGAACGCTTCAGGGTTCATATAGCTTATCTGATCATGGGTCTATGGATACTTCTGGATCCTTAAGTTTAAGAGTACTTGCCTCATTAAAACATTTGTCAAGGAAAACCCAGTGGGAAAAACCAGTGGCTAAGGGAAAAGAGTGCAAGTCTCTGTAACTTCTGATGGAAATTGAATTCCACCCCAAGTGATTTTGATGATGAGCACACCAAATGAAAAGCTTAGTGTACTAACAACACTACACTCAAGTGTGCAGAATTTGCAAAGCTCTACTTATACTCAAAGAAGCACACTTCAACGCTCAAAGACAAAGACGAACATGACTAAACTCAAGTGATGAAGCTCAAACTCAAACAGAACAAAAAGCTCAAAGAGAAGCTCGCCTTCACTTCATCAAGTTGACCAAAACTTCCGAAGACATGTTCAGAGTCTAGTGTGAGTGTGTCGTGTCTTTTAGGGTATTTGTTAAAGCCATATCAAATAGACAACACACACACACACACACAAATGATTTCGAAAATAATTTTAACTATCTTCAAAACAGTTTTCAAGAGCTTTTCTAGTCACTTCATAATTTTCGTAGTGAAACTCCACGCACCCTGGAGCTAACTACTTGTTTGACTAGACGAACAACAGGAAAAACTCCTCTGGGAGTCGACTACCACTAGTAGGGAGTCGACTACCTGTCAGGGATCAAAATCTCCTAGATCCCTCTGGGAGTCGACTACCTATATGAGGGAGTCGACTACCAGCTGTAAATTTCAGATGTTTTGAAATTCAAATTTTGAAATTCTTTGAGCAATTTACTCCGAAATTTTTGGGACAAAAGTCAAACGAAATTTGAAATTCAAATCTCAGTTTTTCCCTATAAATAGAGCTGAAATATTTTGTAAAAAATACAACATTGAAAATCAAATTTGTGAAAGCTCTCTTGAATTAAAGCTCTCTAATTTTCTCTCTAGCCAATTTAATTTCTGTTTTGATCTTGCAATATTTTCTCATTCTTTTTGAAGATCATACTATTATTTTTTTATTGGCTAAATTGTTTTTCAAAATCCTTACTATTATTCTCTCTAATTTTATTTGAAGGATTTTTGAAAAAGCTCTAGATCACAAAGAACTTATCTCGTATCTTTGTGTGATCTAGACTATCATTCTATTAAGCCACTACACAAATTGTCTATCTTTTGATTGGCTATAGAATCGGGTGTATAAACCAATCTCTATCACTTATTGTAGAGTATTGGACAAATCTCTTATTGTGTTGATTGTTGGAACACTAGACAAGTCTAGTTGTTGCCAGTTGGAAAGTCCTCGGTTTGTGAGGCAAGGGTTGGAAATCCTAGACAAGTCTAGGTGGTTGGAAATCCTAACGAGTGAAGTTAGGTACTTGTATTTGCCAAGGCAGATAGTGAAAATCTCGTACCGGATTGGTCGGGGACTGGACGTACCCGAGTTGCGGGGAACCAGGATAAAAATCCTCTTGTCTGCGTTTGTTTTCTGTGACTTGTAATTTCTTTTGTATAAGCATTCTTTATTGTTAATCTTTGTAACTCATTGTTAATTTATTGTAAAGATTGTCTCTTTAAATTCCGCTGTATACAAATCTACTTGTAAAGATATCTTTGTTAAAGTTATACTTTTCTGATCTTAACTCAATCTCTTTAATACTTTATTTAAGATTGTTTTGTTGATTAAGAACCAAGCGTAGATCACTCTACTTGGTTTCTTAGGCAAAATTAGAAGGACTTTATTTGTTAAACATCAACGACCGAAAAAGTTTATTATATACACAACACTATTCAACCCCCCTTCTAGTGTTGTTTGCCATCCACAGGATCCAACACTTGATATCAGAGCGAGGCTACAATAGTGATGGCGTCAACATCTTTTCACTCCGAAGGACTGAACACTATGCGACCACCTCTATTCAACGGAACCAACTACGCCAGTTGGAAGATCCGAATGAAGACTCACCTAGAGTCATTGGACATTGAAGCCTGGACTATCACCAAAGTCCCGTACATCGCACCCACCGACGTTGAGTTTGGAAAATGGTCTGTCGACGACAAGAAGAGAGCTAATCTCAATGCAAAAGCAATGAATGCTTTGTTTTGCGCTGTTACAGGAAATGAGTTCAATCGAGTCTCCCAATGTGAGACAGCACATCAAATTTGGCATACTCTTCAGGTAAGTCACGAAGGTACAGAAAAGGTAAAAGAATCTCATATAAATGTATTACATTCAAAATTCGAATCTTTTAAAATGGAAGAAGGAGAGAGTATCACCGATGTGAATACTCGTTTTACTAACATTACAAATGAGCTTGCAGGACTAGGAAAGAAACTTTCCGAGTATGAACAGGTAATGAAGATACTAAGATCCCTCTGACCCGAATGGAAGGGAAAGACTACGGCCATTCGAGAAGCTCATAATGTAAAGGACCTCACCATCGAAGAACTGATGGGAAATCTCATGGCATATGAGATCGAGCTTGAAGAAGACAAGAAAATCGAAGAAAAACCAAAGAAGAAAAACCTTGCATTCAAAGCTCAAGAAGAAGATTCCGACTACACGGACAAAGAAGATCACATCGCGTTCATCTCAAAGAACTTTAAAGAGTTCATCACAAGTAAGTATGGAAAACGATCTTTTAGACCCACTAACGGTATTATTTGTTTTGGTTGTAATAAACCAGGGCATGTCAAGAGAGAATGTCCATTGGAAAGAAACAACCGTGATTCCAGAGATCGTGGGAAGAACAAAGAGAATAATGAAAGGTGAACCAATACAAGAAACAAGTTTCGACGACCAAAGAAAGAAGCTTATGCAGCCTTCGACCAGAGCGACGATTCTTCATCCGACGAATCCTCAGAAGAAGATAATGATGAAAGAAGAGAGACGGCACACATGTGCTTCATGGCATCTACATCCTCCAAGGTAAGCTCGCATCATGATTCATCTAGCGACAATGAGTCATCGTCAAGCGATGATGAAGACTTGGATTATAGGGGAGCATATAAGGAGCTATGCAAGATGCATGAAAAGCTCATTAAAGAACATAGAAAAACACTTAGAAATATTAAAAGAGAGACTAAGGAAAAAGAAGAAGTCATTAAAGAAAATAGTCTTCTTAAAGAGAAAAATGATCTTCTACAAAAAGATATTTTGCTAGTAAATGAAAAAGTTGAAAATCTGAATAATCTTCTCGTATCCGTCAAAGATAAATACGACGCTACGATGAAAATTATTGAGAATTTTAACAAAGGAAAAGGGAAGCTAGATAATATAATAGATAATCAAAAAGCTTCATCTAGCAAAACCGGACTTGGCTATGATTCACATCATACCAAGAAACGGGTTAAGCACACTAGGATGCATCATGCTAACGATAATGTTTTAAGCATCTGGGTACCAAAGAGATTATCTGATCAGCAAAAAGAAAGGTAAGCTACTAACTTTGTTCAACAAATTCATTTTAACAAAAATTATAAATATATTGTTCATGAAGGAACTAAACCGTATTGGGTTTGGCTTCCTAAAGACTAACTCCTCGGACTCAAAACCAAAGAGTACCATAAACGCTTATTTTTCAGGTACTCTAAAAAGGAGGAAAACAATGAAGAAAATTCAGGGAGTCAAAACGGCTGAATCGGAACAAATGCTTTTATTTATTTTTTATATTTATATATAATTATTTAAATGGGTTGAAATAAGTTAATTTGTATGTATGATTGTGTTTTATTGCTAAAAATATTTCTTGTTAAAAGAGCACGCTCAACCTGGACCAAACTTTCTCCGGGATGAGAAAACGACTCAACCCAACAGGGAGTCGACTACCTACAGGAGGGAGTCGACTACCCGTGCGAAATTTTCTGGGTTGCTCTTTATTTTTGACTATCTCCAAATGGGTTCTATTGAGTGGATGGGTCAAGATCCGTTAAGACAACTTACCCACTAAGCCTAAAACTCATCCTAGCCACCCAAATCTAGATCTAATGGCTCTCTCTTCTCTCCATCTCTTCATCTCTTCAAACAAAACCCCAAGAAAACCCTAGAGGTAGCCGACTACCCCCTTTTCCCCCTCTCCTCTCTTGAGTTTTCATCTTGGAGCTTGGACTTTTGGAGCAATTTTTCATCTTCCTTCAAAATTACTCAAGGTAAAAAAATTTTTTACCTCCATGAACTTTATTATTTCATCTCTCTTGGTTATCTAGTAGTGTAAAAATATATTTTTGTTGTTTTACTCTATCTAGATGCCTCTCAAAGGAGCTTTCTCTAAGAAGAGAAAAACTACTACTGAAGTTGATTCTGAGAAAGAAATCATCCTACCCTATCTCTTCAAATCAACTACCTATGAACATTTTGTTAAAGTTTCTAAGAAACCAATCTTGCATGAAAGATTTGTCAAACTTCATGATGTCATCAATTACGGTATTGACAGTCTGCTAGATTTCCAAAACTTAGCAAATTTGTTCTCCGCTGAAAATGTGTACCTATGTTATCCTAGGCTTGTTCATCTCTTTTATGCAAACATGGATTATGATCTTGTGAAAAGTCGTTTCATAACTAAGGTTCTGGATACCAAACTTGCTATAACTGTCAAATCCCTAGGTGAAGCCCTAGGAATCCCATACTCCGGTATGATCCTTGACAAAATTGAGATGACTGATGAGAATATCCTAGAAAGAATGTATCTGCCCGGTAGACACTTCCAAACAAAGCTTCCATGTAGCAATCTTCGCTATCCGGTGAGGATTTTGGCTAATATTTTGTCTTACAACATAACTCAAAAATCTGGGAGCCATGCTATTCTTTCTGAGAAACAAGCTAAATGCATCTATGCCATCCTAGGTAACATTCGTGTTAATTGGGCTAAAGTGATTATGGATTCCATCCTAGCCTCAGCTTCTTCTGATAGACCCTCCTCCACCCTTTCTCATGGACACTACCTTACTATACTATTCATTAGCTACAATGTGCCACTGGATCATGAAACATCCATTCTAGAACCTGCTCGTGTTTTTGATGTACATGCTCTTGGGAGAATGAATCTCCACCATGATCTTGATGAAAATGTCCCTAAAGAACAAATTGCTGCCGAAGGAGGATCATCATCCTCAAGGAGAGGTAAGAAAGTTGTTATTTCAGATTCTGAAGAAGAAGAAGAAGAAGAAGAAAGAGGAAGCGGAGAAGAAGAAGAAGAAGTTCCGGGATACATTCTTGAACTTCAGGAAATGCTTCTGAAGAAGATTGGAAAATTGAAGATCTCACAAGAGAAAGGATTTGAAGATCTCAATCAAAAGGTGGACGACCTCAAGGAGATCGTCGTGAAAAGCAACAAGATGACTGAGGAGACGCTTGTTATGATCCTTGAAGAGATCAAGGAACTGAAGAAGAACATCGGTCATCCTTAGCTTCATGAACTTCTCTTTCAAAACAATGGTTCTCTTTCAAAAACAATGATTCTCTAAACTATGGCTTGTAATAACTCTTATTGTGTGATGCTATCTATTATGAAGTTATCTACTATGTAATACTTAGTTGTTCCTATGAACTAACATCTCCCTTGCAGGCATATGGAATTGAATTCCTCTCCTAATTATTTTATGTTCTGTAGAAATTACTTTTGTTTTTGTTGATGACAAGGGGGAGAAAAATATATGAAATGCAAAAATATGAATTGTATTGCTAAACAGCTTCGATGCAGGGGGAGAACCGCATCAAAGCAGGGGGAGTAAGTATACTTGAAATATTTTCATTTTCAAACTTACTTCATTTTTTTTCATTTGGGTGTCATCATCAAAAAAGGGGAGAGTGATGGAAATTGAATTCCACCCCAAGTGATTTTGATGATGAGCACACCAAATGAAAAGCTTAGTGTACTAACAACACTACACTCAAGTGTGCAGAATTTGCAAAGCTCTACTTATACTCAAAGAAGCACACTTCAACGCTCAAAGACAAAGACGAACATGACTAAACTCAAGTGATGAAGCTCAAACTCAAACAGAACAAAAAGCTCAAAGAGAAGCTCGCCTTCACTTCATCAAGTTGACCAAAACTTCCGAAGACATGTTCAGAGTCTAGTGTGAGTGTGTCGTGTCTTTTAGGGTATTTGTTAAAGCCATATCAAATAGACAACATACACACACAAATGATTTCGAAAATAATTTTAACTATCTTCAAAACAGTTTTCAAGAGCTTTTCTAGTCACTTCATAATTTTCGTAGTGAAACTCCACGCACCCTGGAGCTAACTACTTGTTTGACTAGACGAACAGCAGGAAAAACTCCTCTGGGAGTCGACTACCACTAGTAGGGAGTCGACTACCTGTCAGGGATCAAAATCTCCTAGATCCCTCTGGGAGTCGACTACCTATATGAGGGAGTCGACTACCAGCTGTAAATTTCAGACGTTTTGAAATTCAAATTTTGAAATCCTTTGAGTAATTTACTCCGAAATTTTTGGGACAAAAGTCAAACGAAATTTGAAATTCAAATCTCAGTTTTTCCCTATAAATAGAGCTGAAATATTTTGTAAAAAATACAACATTGAAAATCAAATTTGTGAAAGCTCTCTTGAATTAAAGCTCTCTAATTTTCTCTCTAGCCAATTTAATTTCTGTTTTGATCTTGCAATATTTTCTCATTCTTTTTGAAGATCATACTATTATTTTTTTATTGGCTAAATTGTTTTTCAAAATCCTTACTATTATTCTCTCTAATTTTATTTGAAGGATTTTTGAAAAAGCTCTAGATCACAAAGAACTTATCTCGTATCTTTGTGTGATCTAGACTATCATTCTATTAAGCCACTACACAAATTGTCTATCTTTTGATTGGCTATAGAATCGGGTGTATAAACCAATCTCTATCACTTATTGTAGAGTATTGGACAAATCTCTTATTGTGTTGATTGTTGGAACACTAGACAAGTCTAGTTGTTGCCAGTTGGAAAGTCCTCGGTTTGTGAGGCAAGGGTTGGAAATCCTAGACAAGTCTAGGTGGTTGGAAATCCTAACGAGTGAAGTTAGGTACTTGTCTTTGCCAAGGCAGATAGTGGAAATCTCGTACCGGATTGGTCGGGGACTGGACGTACCCGAGTTGCGGGGAACCAGGATAAAAATCCTCTTGTCTGCGTTTGTTTTCTGTGACTTGTAATTTCTTTTGTATAAGCATTCTTTATTGTTAATCTCTGTAACTCATTGTTAATTTATTGTAAAGATTGTCTCTTTAAATTCCGCTGTATACAAATCTACTTGTAAAGATATCTTTGTTAAAGTTATACTTTTCTGATCTTAACTCAATCTCTTTAATACTTTATTTAAGATTGTTTTGTTGATTAAGAACCAAGCGTAGATCACTCTACTTGGTTTCTTAGGCAAAATTAGAAGGACTTTATTTGTTAAACATCAACGACCGAAAAAGTTTATTATATACACAACACTATTCAACCCCCCTTCTAGTGTTGTTTGCCATCCACAGGATCCAACAACTTCCCCTGATCGATGGATAACATCAGAGGTGGATACTTCTGGATCCAGAGTTGATGTGGCTGCATCGTTAAAATCTTTGGCTATGGAAAACCCAGTGGGAAAAACCAGTAGCCAAGGAAAAAGAGTACAGCCCAACATTAACTCCCCCTGATAAGTACAAGCTTCAGGCTTGTAAATCTCTCAACTGTCTCACCCCAATTCCTAGTACAAGTTTTCTAAAGGTGCTGCGAGGCAAAGCTTTAGTGAACAGGTCTGCCAGGTTTTCGCAAGACTAGATCTGCTGGATGTCGATCTGGTTGTCCACTTGCTGTTCATGCGTCCAGAAGAGCTTGGGGGATATGTGCTTCGTCCTGTCACCTTTGATGTAGCCACCCCGTAGTTGAGCGATGCAGGCAGCATTGTCTTCATACATGGTGGTAGGTCCAAGATCTCCCGTCTTCAGGCCGGTGGTCTTGATGATGTGGTTGATGACTGATCGAAGCCAAAAGCATTCTCTGCTAGCTTCGTGGATCGCAATGAGCTCGGAGTGGTTGGATGAGGTTGTTGTCGATGTCTACTTCACGGATCTCCATGAGATGGCCGTCCCACCGTATGTGAACACAAAACCGGTCTGGGACTTTGCGGTATGTGGGTCGGACCTGTATCCTGCATCTGCATACCGACCAAGTCGGAGGATACACCTTTCTTGAAGTATAGTCCCATGTCCACAGACCCTTGGAGGTAGCGCAGAAGTTGCTTAACTCCGTTCCAGTGGCGCTTTGAGGGCACAGAACTGTATCTGGCTAGTAAGTTAACTGCGAACGCTATATCAGGACGCGTGCAGTTTGCCAGGTATAGGAGTGCTCCAATTGCGCTTAAGTAGGGTACTTCAGGACCCAGTGTTTCATCCCCCTCTTCCAGCGGTCGGAAGGGGTCTGTGTCAACCTCCAATGATCGAACGACCATTGGTGTGCTGAGCGGATGACATTTGTCCATAAGAAAGTTTTTCAGCACTTTCTTTGTGTATGTCGATTGGTGTAACAGGATTCCTCCGCTTAAGTGTTCAATTTGTAGGCCTAGGCAGAACTTCGTTTTGCCGAGGTCCTTCATCTCAAAAGTCTGTGTGAGACTTTTGGATATCTCACCTATCTCTTCAGGAGATCCGATGATGTTCAGGTCGTCTACGTAGACGGCAATAATCACGAATCATGTTCTCTTTGCTCTTATAAAGATGCAAGGGCAGACTTCATTTGTTGTGAATCCTTGTTGCACTAGGAATTCACCGAGTCTGTTGTACCACATTCTACCTGACTGTTTCAGACCATACAGCGATCTCTGAAGTTTGACAGAGTAGACGTCCCGAGGTCTTTCTGTCATTTTTGTCGGTAGTTTGTATCCATCTGGGATTTTCATATAGATGTCCTTATCTATATTTCCATATAGGTATGCAGTCACAACGTCCATGAGCTGCATATCCAAACCTTCCTTTGTGGATAGGCCTATAATGAAACGGAAAGTGATCGCGTCCATGACCGGGGAATAGGTATCGTCATAGTCTATTCCTGGTCGTTGGGAAAAGCCTTGTGTAACAAGGCGCGCTTTGTAACGCACGATCTCATTTTTCTGGTTTCTTTTTCTCACGAATACCCATTTATATCCCACAGGTTTAACACCCTTTGGTGTTAGGACTACAGATCCAAAAACTTTGCGCTTCGAGAGTGAGTCCAGCTCTACTCCTATTGTCTCGTTCCACTTTGGCCAATCCTCTCTGCGTTTACATTCTGCTAGAGAGCGTGGATCGGTTTCATCGTCGTATTCAGTGACGTGAGTGGCAATAATGAGCGCGAAGTTATCATCGATGATTGTGCTTTTTCTGTCCAGTACCTCCCCAGTATGTACATAATTTAATGAAATTTCTCCTATATTTTCCTCTTCAGGGGTTGTTAGGAGGGGAGAGGTAGCTGGGCTGAGCTCAGCATCCTGTGGTGGTATCGTTATTGTTGCTCCAGGATTTTTCCTCTTTCGAGGGTTCTTATCTTTGGAGCCTGGGGGTCGTCCTCTTTTTTGTTGAGGTACGGCCGCTTCTACTACAGGTGGATTGCATCCATCTTTGGGTATGTCAATCCTAGCTGGCGTATTTGCAGTAGGGACGTGTGATCTGACAATCTTCTGGTTGTCAGTGAATTTGTCCGGTAAAATGTGAACTGTGTTTTGGATTTGAAGGATCTTCAGGAACTCTTCTTCACATTGATTTGTACGCGGATCAAAATGAGATAGAGTCTTTGTGTCCCATGTAATGGTCTTTGAAGCTTCTGGCTTCTGTGTGTTAATGCCTAGTTTCAGAAAAGTGCTTTCATCAAACTCACAATCTGCTAGACGTGCTTTAAAGGCGTCCCCTGTAAGGGGTTCGAGGTATCTAATGATCGATGGTGAGTCGAAACCAATATAGATACCAAGACGCCGTTGAGGACCCATCTTGGTTCTCTGCGGTGGTGCTATGGGGACATAGACAGCACATCCGAATATCCTCAAGTGAGAGATATCGGGCGGGTTCCCATATGCAAGTTGCATCGGAGAATAAGATTGACTACCTGACGGTCGTAATCTTATCAGCGATGCAGCGTGCAGTATGGCATGTCCCCATGCACTAACCGGCAACTGGCATTGCATCAACAATGGTCGAGCGATCCATTGTAGTCTCTTTATAAGAGATTCGGTTAACCCGTTCTGGGTGTGAACATGAGCTACAGGATGTTCAACTTCTATGCCGGTTACTTGGCAGTAGTCTAGGAAGACTTGTGATGTGAATTCCCCAGCATTGTCCAGACGCAATTTCTTGATCTGGTTGTCTGGGAAATGTGCCCGCAACTTTATAATTTGTGCAAGTAGCTTTGCAAAGGCTACGTTGCGGGTGGACATGAGGCACACATACGACCATTTTGAAGATGCGTCGATCAGTACCATGTAGTACCGAAATGGTCCACTTGCGGGGTGAATAGGCCCGCAAATGTCACCATGTATTCTCTCTAGAAAACTTGGAGACTCAGAGTCCACCTTCAGGGTGGATGGTCTCGTCATCAATTTCCCTTTGTAACAAGGGGGACAAGGATTTGCACCCTTCCGAAGTAGCGTTAGGCTTTTCGGGTCAATTCCACGGGATTGTGATATGATGCGACGCATCATATTCCTCCCAGGGTGTCCTAGTCTATCGTGCCAGAGTTTGAATTCTGGTTGATTATGGCACTTCTGGTGCTCTAGTGTGTTTGTTTCCATTGCTCTGATCCTTGTGTGATAGAGACCCGACTGGAGTCCCTCAAAACGCTCGACGGTGTTTTTAGCACCGTTTTTATGAGACGTTACATCAAGGTATTCTCTATTTTGTTTGCTCACCGTTTCAAGGTGGTATCCGTTCAAGCGGATATCTTTAAAGCTTAACAGGTTTCTATGTGAGCTAGGGGAGAGAAGTGCATCTTTTATAAGTAGTTTTGTTTTGTTTGGGAGCATAAATTGTGCTTCCCCTGATCCTTCAATAATACCTGATGGACCGGAAATTGTATTTACGGTGCCATCGTATTTGTTAATGCTTTGAAAAAAGCAGATGTCTTGGAGGATCGTGTGCGTAGAGGCACTGTCCACTAGGCATTTAAAGTCCATCTATTGTAAAAGAAAATATCGCAGTATAAGGCACACACAGAAAAATATACTACTGATAGTCAATTAAGCGTCTGAAAAGTAATTCAACATGCTAGAGAAAAAAACAAGCAGATAAATAGTTTCTCAAAAAAGGAAAGCTACAATGCATAGAAAATGGATAATGTCCTCAGTCGAGCAGGTCATCGTTTGAGAAGTCCTCAGTGATGAACCTGATTGGTGCCAGGTCTTCTTGAACCACCAGGTTTGTCTCAGCTTGCTTTTGGCTCGCTTTGTACAAGTCCTGCAGGTGGCGTGGAGTCTGACAATTCCTGGACCAGTGTCCAGTCATGCCACACCTGTGGCACTTATCTTCCCAGTCCTTTCTGGGGGCAGATGTCTGGCCGTCGTCCTTTCTTTTCTACACATTATTCTTCTTCCTCCCCTCATTGTTGCTTCTGGGAGGGGGTCCTCTAGCCTGCTTCTTCATTGCTTTGCCCTTCTGGGGTTTGCCTTTGAAGTTGCTCCTCTTCTTCTGGGAGGAGCTGTGATGCGCTTCAGGCGCAGGAGCAGTGCCGGTAGGGCGTGAGTTATGGGTGGCCAGAAGGAGGTCACGATTCTGCTCTGCCATCAGAAGGCATGAGAGAAGCTCTGAGTATTTCGTGAACTTGCGTTCACAATACTGTTGCATTAGTATAACATCCTTCTCGTGGAAGGATGTATACGTCTTCTCTAACATGCGCTCCTTCGTCACCTTTTCACCACACAACTTCAGGCGTGAGGTGATGCTAAAGAGTGCCGAGTTGTACTCGGCAATAGACTTAAAGTCTTGGAGACGGAGGTTTTCCCATTCATATCGCGCTCGAGGAAGTATAACATCTCTTTGATGTTTATACCTATCCTCGAGGGCGGTCCATAACTCATACGAGTCTTCCACCGTGAGGTACTCGGCCTTCAGGGTCCGATCGATATGGCGTCTGATATAGATAATTGCTTTCGCTTTATCTATATCAGAAACCTTATCGCCTACATCGATGGCGTGGCTCAATCCCTATGCTCGCAGATGGAATTTTATGTCCAACTGCCAGCTTAAGTAGTTCTTGCCTGAAGCATCCAAAACGTCGAAATCGACGCTCGCAATTTTGGCCATTTATCACTCTAGCATGTAAAAAGATAGGCAATAATTAGATATTTTTGCAGAAAAATAAATAATTAAGCACATCAGACACAGATATTTGCTGCGTGGATCGGCTAATCACCATATTAATTACAGTCCATTACAGTCCCAAAAAGAAATGAAAGTACAACTCGGGAACCCCCGTGGGGCCCCTATTCTTCTGGAATAGTCCTTCATCTTCTTAAGGCGTCCGCCGGTCTTGTAATATTACAAAATTATCCTCACTACATATTTCTCTCAAAAGAAGAAAAAAATGCGGGAAAATAAAATGGTGATCCCTAGCCGATCCAAAACCACAGCAAATATTGACATTCATCGCAGGCAGATAAAATGCAGCAGGCATTTAATCATCACAAGCAGTTTATTCATTACAGGCAGTTTATAATGGAAAATGAAATCTTTCGTTTAAAAATTATTGGACCACTAGGCAACGTCATACACCGTTAGGTTAGTTGACTAACGGCAGAGCGGTCGCAGGATCTTCTTAATTTTTAAACGTTTAAAAAAAAATCATATAATCCGAATAAAAAGTCGATGGATAAAATCACATGTAATTTTGTCCAGATTTTGACGAAAAAATCGCAATTAAATCTGAAAAGTTTTGAAAATCGAAAAATTTTCGGGGTTAAACCCTAATTAGGGTTTTTGGTCGCGCGGATTGCCGCTTCAGGCGGCTAGGGTTTCCGGACATTGGCGCGCACTGGGGGGCCCAATACGAGCGGATGCCGGGGGGGCCCGCCGCTGCGGGCGGCGGGGCCCGCCGCTGCCGGCGGGGCCCGCCGCTGCCGGCGGGGCCCGCCGCTGCCGGCGGGGGGGGGGGGGGGGGGGGGGGGGGGGGGGGGGGATGGGGGCCCGCCGCCGCGGTGGCGGGGCCGCCCGCCGCTGCAGGCGGCGGGTTTGGCCCGCCGCTGCTGGCAGCGGATCGAGCCCGCCGTCGCAGCGGCCGGGGGGAGGTTTGCCGCCGCTTCGGGTGGCGGGCGGGGTTTTGGCGCGAGATTTAGGGGGGATTAGCGTTCCGGCGAGAAGATCCCCTAGGGTTTGATAGTTTTTGGGGATAAAAATCCAATTTTTACAAGAAAAAAAGTGTTTTTAATCTCCAAAAGTCGTTTTTTATTGTAAAAGGTTGATTTTTAGCAATAAAAACGATAGAATCTTGAGCGTTTGATCCAAGAAATTGGATCTCTACATATGCGCATATGAAATTTTAGATCTAGGGTTTCAGGATTACCTCTAGATCCTACCCGCCGGATCTAGCGACGTTCGGTGAAGGAAGCCCGTTCGCGTCGCGTTCGTCCGTCGGCAGGGGTTCGGCTCAGCTTCGAGCGTGCTGATAACGTGTTGTAAACGTGTTGGCTATGGAATCCATAGCCCTGTATTTATAGTGGTAGAGTTACATAATGGGTGGATACCCACTAACGGGTAGGCCCACCAAAAGCCTGTTTATAACAATATCTTAGTTTAAGCTTAAAATTCACAAATCTTTGTAAAACAAACAATTGTCTGATCACGCAACGCTGTGATTTCTAATTAGCATTTTTAAATTGTCATGGTTAACTTAATCTATCTAAAATATTTAGGGACTACACACGACTTCTCGCATTCCCTTAAATTTAAAAGATTAATTAATTCTGGGCTAGTTTCAATGATTATATTTTAAAATTTTTGTTTTTTTTTGCAAATTAACGATGTAATCAACGTCGGTTTCTTGTTCATATCTTCGTTAATATATGAATGATTTTATGTTTAATAAATGCATGAGACAATTTGTTGCTTGTTTAAACTAATTCAGTTTGAATCTTCGTAATTTATTTTCGTGCTCATTCAATTAAAACTTGTTTTTGTTTTGACTTTCTTACTCGATCCCTATTGCATATGTTGCATTGGGTCTGAGCAATGAATTTCATAGCTACTTTGTTGTTCACTTCGTCACCTCGAATATACTTAAACGTAAGGGAAAAACACATCCTTCATCTCGTTGTACTCGTCGACTTGAACATCATCACATCTATGTACTTTACGAATGCATTCTTACAATACTGCCCGGCCCCCTAAGACATTTACTCCTGATTCCGCCCCTGCTGCCACCCCCGCCCTTGCCCTGCCATCCTTTCCTCCGCCCGCCTAACCCTAATTTCTTACTTTCCCTCTCCCAAATCTCGCCTACCGCGCCCGCTTCACCTCCAGACCTCCCAGTGCATGGCCAAAGGTCCCAACTTTTTCTCCCTAAAATGATCATCACTCTCATCGTCACACATTTTTGATTTTTTTTAAATGTCTGCGGGGGGATCTGCCGACGCCTTACGAGGAGGCGTTGAACTGACTGTCGTGGGTCCAATACAGGCGACAACCTTGATATAATGTTGGATAATTTGAAGGCAAGTTGGCTCATAGGTAAGTTTTTTTGTTGAAAGATTTGATTTTTCGCGCAATTTAATGTGATTCATGTTGATGTTGGGCATTTAGGTTACTTTTTGTGCATTATTGCAATTTACTTTGTTGTTGATTCTGGGATTATTATTATAATTATTATTGATAGTGCAGACGAAGAAGCCCATGCTCACAAGATACAATCACATCAAGGGCACTAGCAGCATGTTAGATTTGATTACAATTTGCATGGTTAGATTTATGCCCGTAGAAATCAAAATGAAAAAGAAAAGGTTTTATCTGGATTCAAGGAATGATACTCCTCAGAATGCATGCTTCCAAAAACTGATTCTCTGGCTCAAGTGAAAAGCGTAGCTGGTTCAATTCAAGAAATGAATGGAAAAAGCTTCACCCGGGGAATTTAAATGAACGGTAAACTGAATGCAACAGCAATACAACGAAGTCAACCCCCCCAAACCCATCATAGTGTCAGTTGCAGGAGTCGAACAAACATAATGAATGAAATTGAAACTCAAAATTAAAAAAAATCATTATACATACACATCTTGGAGAAGTGCGCCAAAACACAAAACTTTAATGGAGTTGCAAAACTAGACTATCCCTTTAAATATAGCACAGAAGTGCAAAAACCTTTAAGCAATTAGTTATCATTATGATCTCTTCCCTAATGGCGGCTGTTTACGGGTGTTTTCTCACCGCTGAATTGTTGACCGATGGGCCGATGGTTAACGTGGTCAAGGGGACACGTGGGGCCCCCAGGTTCCGTCAAGTATGTGATAACCTGACTGGGGGTGGCTTTGATCTTTGCGCTAGCTCTCGTAAGGTTCGCCTCGGCAAGTTGAAGGCGAGCGGGCTCGTCGAGGGTGAGCGGGCTCGTCGGTGGGAGCGCTCGGCCTCGATCGGTGAGGTCATGAGTGAAAGCCTTGGCACCGCGGGATCTCCTTGGCCTTGGCGGATGAGAAAGCTCGCCTAGGGTGAGCGGGCTCGTTGCTGGGGGGTGCTCGGCCTCAGTCGCAGCGATGCTGAGGGGTAGCCTCGGCGCCGCGGGATCTGCTTATCTTGGACAGACGAGAAAGTTCGTCAGGGGGCCCGACCTTGGCTCCGGCCAAGACCCCTCCGATGCCTAAGTCAGAACGGATCTGTTAAGTGCTCCGCGGGACCGGTATGGCTCACAGGGAGGCCGATACACGTATCCTCGGACCGAGTTATGTGGATGCTGAGTGGAAAACAAGGTCTTTTGATAGATTACCTCAGTCTCTTAGTGCTTGCCGAGAGGTCCCCTTCTCGGTTATCTCTCGAATACCTTTATAGGGATTGTCCCACGATCGCTCCCCCACCACGTCCCTATCTCCGCCCCCATGATCTGCCTCTTTGAAGGCGCCTGCATGCGTCATGGGGGTGGGTTAATGGGGCCCCTTGATGCCATTAAGGGGCCGTGTTTCGGGGAGCGGTTAGCTTTCGCCGACTTGGACTGACAGGGCGCACGTTTCGGTCGTAGTCGACCTGGTTCCGAGTCCTTGTGAGGGCCTCGACGGTCGGCCCGATCTCCTTTTGGGGGCCTCTAGCTTCAAGTGTGGGCTTGGGTCGTTCGTTCTCGGGCCGTCTCGAAATGGTCGTATCAATTGCCCCCATCGCTCGTGCCGTTCGGATTCTGCCGGTTCGGTTCGGACAATGTGACTTATGTGGATCTTGACATGCTCGTCAGTCGAGACAGTGCCATTAAATGGGAGCCATCATGACGCGCCCGGTTGAACTTCTCCCTCCCCTGGGTGCGGAATTTGAAGCGTCGTCGGTCGTCAGATGTCGCCACACGTTCTCCTTCGGACGACCCTGATTCTGGGATTGTCCTTCATATATAAAGATGCAGTCCTTCCGAATTCGATCTTTCGCGCCTTTCGTTCAGACTCTGTTCTTGTGAGCATCTGCGAATCCTCCTTCGTCTTCCTCTCTTCGGATTCCTTTTAAGGTAACTTCCTCTCTTTCCTTTGCCCCACTCGATTTGTCCTATGAGCACACTTAGAATATGTGGTTTTGCGTCGGGGTTCGGGGTTCCTCCGGTTCCTGAGTCAGGTAATCCTCCGTCCTTAAGGCCCGATATCCTCCGGCGACACGTCCAGTTCCGGACAAAGGGAATGGCTTGCTATTTGAGGACCCGGTCGGTAGAGATGAGGTTCAGGCAGCGGAAAGGTTCGATGTTCTCCCGGTGGTCCTCAGGTCATCGTCTACCGTCACCTTCTCAACAGCCACGGAGATCCGAGAGAAGTATTTGTGTCACCTGTATGACGTCTGGATCCCCTTTAGCGACGAAAGGATCTGTTTCCCAAGGAGCGGGGAGGTTGGTGTTTACGTCGAGATGTTTCGCATGGGGCTCCGCTTCCCCCATCATCCTTTCATCATCCAGTTCATGGAGTTCTTGATGGTGGCCCTGTGCCAGCTGACCCCATATTCAATAGCGGTGCTGGTCGTGTTCATCATGATTTGCAGCGTACATCGCTTGGTGCTGACCCTGCCACTCTTCTACTATTTCTGGGTTCAGACGGTCGGCCGAGGATCGTGGCAGCACATCCGCATCCAAGCGGGGAGGGAGTGCTTGCTCGGTCTGCCCCGTTGGGTGGGAGACTGGAGTTCGAGCTTCGTCTTTGTCGTTTTCCCCAAGGACGCCATGATCCTGACAGGTTGGGGGCTATGTCAATATGACTTGACGTTGACGCTCTCCGAGGCCGATCAGACTGCGGTCTGGTTGTTGTCGTCTCTGCCCTTAGTGGAGAGCTCGGTCTGACCCCTACTGGACGATCTACTCCTTAAGACCGTCATATGATCCCCTGATAGGTGTCCCGTTTTCTTTCTGCTTTGCCTTTTGCTTACCCTGATCTTTTTTCTTCCTGCAGAAATAACGGGTCGAGAATTCAGCCGTGATGTCGGTGAACTCATCCACCGGGGATCCAGCAGCAGCCGAGGAAACCCTTCTGGTCATGCGCCCTGCCGCACGGTGGATGATAAGATCCGCCGAGCCGACCCAGTGGTTGGGAGGCTGGAGTCAACGACCGCAGCAGCGTCGCCAGCTCAGGTCGCGGTTGAATCCCTTGTGGGGAAGACCGTGGCCGCCGGTCCCCTAGCTCTGCCTGCGCCGAGGGAGGCAACATGAGCGCTGGCCCGAGGCCTCGTGCGCCGGTGGACGGTCGTGGCGGGGAGCGGAAGTGCCCCCCTCTGGAGTCCGGGGGCCCGACGAGAAGAAGAAGAAGACCGCAGAGATCCGACCCTCCACGGTCCCCGAGATGTCGATCATCTTGGGAGAGACCCTCCCGCTGGCGGTAGTGGCCGCCCCTGTCGGTCCGTCCGAGCCGTCTCTGGTCGGAGCGGGGGGTGTCTTGCTGACGCTCGAGGCTGGCTCCGAGGTCATGCCTGGGGAGTCGGTCTTCATTGACCGGGGCGTGGCCACCCAGTTGGCGCGGAGCTTCGTCATTCCGAGGGACCGTTGTCTCCTGTAGAGAACTCGCTCCGATCGACTGACAGACGCCGTAGTCTGGCAGCTCCAGCAGGTTGGTCTTTCTGCCGCACCCAACCCCGTCTCGTAGTATCCCCGACTCACTCCTTCTGTTTTGCAGGCCACCGTGATGGTCGTAGAGGTACAGCGCCCCGCGGCCCACGCCACTAATCTCGAAGCGTCCTTGGCGCGGGAGAGCCTGAGGGCCGGGGCGGCTGAGGTGGCTGCCGAAGAATCCCGCATGAAGGCTCGCCACCTAAGGCGTCGGGTGGACGACCTCACCTCCGAGGTGATGGACCTGTAGGGGGCCCTGGCCGACGCTCAGATGTCTGCCCAGGAGGAGGAAGTATTCCGCCGAGAGGAACGAGCTCTGGGCCGAACTGGGAGCCATGCGGCAAGCGCACCCCACCCGGCTTGTCGAGGAGGTGGAGAGGGGCTACGAGGGGGTCCCGAGGCTGCGGATTCCGGAGACCCTCAAGGAGGCCTTCGATTCCTACGAGGACCTTTTGGCCCCTAGGATTGTGAGGGACTTTCGGGACTCCTTTCAGAGGTTCGAGGAGCGGGTCCGGCAGGCGCTTTCCCGTCCCCGCCAGGTCCTGAGGAGCCCCCTCGTTCCGAGCAAGGCGAGGCCCCAGTGGATGCTTCCTCCCGGGCCCCGGCCCCCTAGGCGATGTTCCTCCACCCTTGTGCACCTTCCCCGGCCCTGTAACAAGGAACAATTTTTGGAATTAATATATAATTTGTTTTGCGGGCCTTTGTACCTTTTCGTGTCCTGCCGTTTTCCTTATGCATCACTTTTTTGTTTCTGACGATCGTTTTCTGGGTTGTCTCCGTCTCTAGCTCTCCACTGATTGAGCTGTGGTGGGGAAGACCCTTGGTCTTGTGGACAATAGCAGTGTTCTGGTTAACTAGGGGGTTGATCCATTGCTGACCCTCTGCCGTCCGCTGTGTGGTCCCTGGAACATCACGTCGATTGGCCAGGTGAGTCAGTGCCTAGGGAGTGTTCTCGGTCGACCAGCTGTTAGGCCTGCTGAAGGCTTGCCCTCGTCCGCGATCCTCATGCCGATCGGATGATCACCTTGCGTAGGGGCTTGCCTTCAGTCTTACGGGCGGTCGGGGATCGGCCCGCTGTGGGAGCTGCCCCCAACCTTATGGCTGATCAGCTCGTTTAGGCCGCTGGGGAGCTATCCCCAGGCTTACGTCCAATCGATGTTCCTGCCTGCTGGGGGAGTTGTCCCCAGCCTTACGGACGGTCGGGTTGGTCTACATGCTGGGGGCTACCCCCAGGCTTACGATAGATCGATGGATCGGCCCGCTGGGAGAGTTGCCTTCAGTCTTACGGACGGTCGGGTCGGTCTACCTGCTGAGAGGCTACATCCAGGCTTACGGTAGATCGACGGATCCGTCCGCTGGGGGAGTTGCCCCTAGCCTTACGGACGGTCGTGGTGATCGGTTCGTTGGAGGAGTTGTCCCCAACCTTACGGTCGATCGGATCGGTTGGTCAGCTGGGAGAGCTACTCTCAGGCTTACGGTCAACCGATGAACCAACCTGCTGGTGGAGTCGCCCCTAGCCTTACGGACGGTCGGATCGGTCTACATGCTGGGAGAGCTACTCCCAGTCTTACGGTAGATCGATGGGTCGGCCCGCTGGGAGAGTTGCCCCCAGCCTTATGGTCGACCCGTGTGATCGACCCGCTGGGGGAGTTGCCCCCAGCCTTACGGTCATCCGCGTGATCGACCCGCTGGGGGAGTTGCCCCCAGCCTCGCGGTCGATCAGCACGATAGCTCCGTCGGGTGGGGGAACTCCCCCCTGCTTTGCGACCGATCGTCGAGCTAGATATAGTGAGAAAGAGCAGAGTTGTGTTAGCACGGACTACTATTTCATTCCTTGGATCCGGGTGTATATTTGGAGGAAAATAAAACGGGGAAGGTGAGGGCAAGCTAATCTTGCCTGGGTGAGGCTACGGCTGATTGCCCCGTCCACTCACTCGATGACGCGCATAGCTGCCTGAACGACATTCACCTTCTTTCCTTTGTCCATCTGTTTGGACGTTCCTTCTCTGGGGGTCTCGGTCGGATCGTCGATGAAATTCTTCAGGTGGCCTCGGCTGACCAATTTCTCTATATCCTTCTTCAAGTGCCATCAGTCGTCGGTGTCATGGCCGTTGTCCCTGTGGTACTTGCAGTATTTCTCCGCGTCCCTTCCGCCTCTCTTCATCTTCGGAGGTGGTATACTAAAGCGCCACTCTTTCTGAGCCTGCGCAAGGACGGCATCTGGGGTAGTGTTCAGCCTGGGAGGTTGTACCTCCTCCTTGCGTTGCTTTCCCTTGGCCTTCTTCTTCCGCCGGTGTTCGTCAGGTTCGCGGCGTTCGCTTTCGTCCCGCTTGGAGCCCCGCCTGACCCCCGTTGGGCGACTTCCTTCCTCAGTTCCTCTGCGGCCAGCGCTTCCTCTGTCAGCATGTTGCGTTCTGCCTGGGCTATCACCTCCGCGAGGTCCCTCGGGGGCTCGTTATGCAACGATTTCTTCAGGCCACTGTGGCGGAGCCCCTTCTTCAAGGCCGTCTTCACGACTATCTCAGGACAACTTTCTACATTCAGTCGCTTTGCGTTGAAGCGGCGCATGTAGCCTCTCAAGGATTCCCCGGGGCCTTGCACCTAGGGCTGTTGACGAACGAGCTTGAACGGGCTTGAACAAGGAGCTTGGTTTTGTTCATGAACAAATTCCATGTTCAAGCTCTGTTCGTTTACTAACCGAGCTCTAAAACCCTGTTCAAGCTTGTTCGTTAAGCTTACCGAACGAACGTAAACGAACGTAAACGAACATTTACCGAGCTTGTTCATGAGTAGTTAATCGAACGTTCTGTTCGTTAACAAGACATATCGAGCTTTTTCGTGAACATGTTCGTGAACACACAATCAATTTTGTTCATGAACATATTTTCAATAAAACAAACGAACGTCAATTTTTTAATTAGGAATAATAATATTTAAACATAATTGCCAATGACTAAATCAATTAAATAAAAGGATTAAATATTTGCAGGCCAAAAACAAATAAATCCAACATAATAGCTCCATAGATCACATTACAAGCATCCATTCCAAGCATATTAAAAATTATAGTATTTGTCTAAATTTACTATTTTCGGTGCATATTCGTTCACGAACACTTAACGAGCTTGTTCATGAACATCACTTAACGAGCTTGTTCATGAACACTTAACGTGCTTGTTCGTGAACATAAATGAACGAACACAGTTATGTTCAAGCTCTGTTCGTTTACTAACCAAGCTCTAAAAATCTGTTCAAGCTTGTTCGTTAAGCTTCCTAAACGAACGTAAACGAACATGGACCGAGCTTGTTCACGAGTAGTTCATCGAACGTTCTGTTCGTCAACAGCCCTACTTGCACCACATTGAATAGGAGCTCCGAGTCCGGCTTTACCCGTCGGCCGGCCATAAACTGCTTGCAGAATTTTTGGGAAAGATCCTTGAAGTTGTCGATGGATCGGTTGGGGAGGCTGTAGTACAAGCTCCGGGCGGATCCCCGGAGGGTGGAGTAGAAACCTCGGCCGAGCAGGGCGTCGTCGGCACCTTGTAATGTCATGACCCCCTCATAGTCCATCACGTGGTCTTCCAGGTTTCTAGTAGTCGTACTTTTCCAAAGTCGGCACCTTGAATCTGGAGGGTACCCGTGCGTCGGTAATGCTCTTGGATAACGGGCAGCGGTCGTCTCGGGAGCCCCTCGGATATCTCCTCGCGTCGGCACGAAGGTCAAGCCGTCGAGACGAGCTGGCCTGGGGACGGGGGAGTCTGCTCGGGGCCTATTCGAGCTCAGGGCGGCGTTGGTCGCCGGGACCTTCTGCTCTCGCGGCGGTACTCCCGGCTCCTTTGCTTCTTCCAACGGAGGCTCTCACTCTGGTTTGATTGGTCCCTGGTTGTTCGGCGATCGGGTGACCCCCGGCGTGTCGAGCTGGTCGGTGAGATGAGGCTGTGGCCGACTCGTCTCCAGCCTGTCCGGACCCTCCCCCAGCCCCATCCCGAAGCGAGGTGGGTGTAAGGATCGCACTGGGACGAAGTTTGACAGGGTGAACCTCCGTTCGGGGTTGGCACCCTCGCCACCGTGGTCGGTGACTACAGCCGAGCATAGAGGTCGGCGGACCCCCCTTCGATCGGGGACGGTTGCTGTCCCCTCCTTTGGAAGGAACAGACCGCCCACGCGCTGTTGAATCGTCGCGGCCAATGTCTGGAGGTAGGCATTGGTCTCCTGAGCGAAGAGGTGGAGCTGCTCTTGGGTCACCGAACGCGAGACACCAGTTCCTCCGGTGGTGTGGCTGTGCTAGTTCTCAGGTGGGTCGTAGTCGCCTTCCTCGTGGATGGGAGGCATGCGTCCCGTGCCGTTGCAAACCGGTGCTATTTCGGCGATGCGATGGTTCGATGTGGGTTTTTGTTCGTTCCCACAGACGGCGCCAGATATTTATGGGTGTTTTCCCGCTGAATTGTTGACCGATGGGCGATGGTTAACGTGGTCAAGGGGACACGTGGGCCCCCAGGTTTCGTCAAGTGTGTGATAACCCGACGGGGGTGGCTTTGATCCTTGCGCTAGCTCTCGCAAGGTTCGTCTCGGCAAGTTGAGGGTGAGCGGGCTCGTCGGTGGGAGCGCTCGGCCTCGGTCGGTGCGGTGCTGAGGGGAAGCCTCGGCACCGCGAGATCTTCTCGGCCTTGGTGGATGAGGAAGCTTGCCTAGGGTGAGCGGGCTCGTTGCTGGGGGTGCTCGGCCTCAGTCGGGGTGACGCTGAGGGGTAGCCTCGGCGTCGCGAGATCTGCTTATCCTGGACAGACGAGAAATCTCGTCAGGGGTGCCGGACATTGGTTCCGGCCAAGTCCCCTCCGATGCCTAAGTCAGAACGGATCTGGTAGGTGCTCGGCGGGACCGGTATGACTCACATGGAGGCCGATATGCGTATCTTCGAACCGAGTTATGGGGGGATGCTAAGTGGAAAACAAGGTCTTTTGATAGATTACCTCAATCTCTTAGTGTCTGCCGAGAGGTCCCCTTCTCGGTTGTCTGTCGAATCCCTTTATAGGGATTGTCCCACGATCGCTCCCCCACCACGTCCCCTATCTCCGCCCCCATGATCTGCCTCTTTGAAGGCGCCTGCATGCGTCATGGGGGTGGGTTAATGGGGCCCCTTAATGGCCATTAAGGGGGCTCGGGGAGCGGTTAGCTCCCGCCGACCTGGACTGACGGGGCACACGTTCCGGTCGTGGTCGACCAGGTTCCGAGTCCTTGTGAGGGCCTCGACGGTCTGCCCGATCTCCTTTTGGGGGCCTCTAGCTTCAAGTGTGGGCTTGTTCCGTTCATTCTCGGGCCGTCTCGAAATGGTCGTATCAGTGGCCGCGAGAAACACTTAATGATCATAGGCCTTGAAATAAATCCCAATGCAGCACAAGCTCAAAATGAAACGCCAATACCCTCTATACCTCTCACCAAACAAGTTTAGACTATCGAATTTTGTTGATCATCTAGGAAATTTTGTAGATTTAAAAATGCATTACTTTGCTTGAGTCGAGATTTTTGCTATGTAGTTTTGTTTAAAGTCCTGGGCCCATCAAATTTTCTTCTTTGAGCTTTCCTTTTTCGTAATTCTCTTTGTCAAGATCCTTTGGTTGAGAGTAGGTGTCATGTGTACTCGATCCTTTGGATTGAAAAACTAGAAAAAGGGTCACTGCATCTACTTTTTAAAAATTATTTCCCTTTTAGGAAATTGTATTCCCCATGAATGCGTTCACTCGATTAATTGTTTAGTGCTTTATTGAGTAGGATTGATTAACATTTAAGTTCACACACAAGTGACACAACGTAATATTGTCAGTGAGTGAGAACGTTTAGCTAAATGCCCTTAATAATATATATGTTGCCGTAAATTTGAAAGAAGCTTTATATATAACGAAATTTTCAAACAGCACTTTCAGGAAAAAAATCCCATGTATTTTCTGTTATTTGAAAACAAGTTGTATACTTTTATTTGCATATAAATTATTGCTTTCATGGATGACACTTTACAGTAGTTGTTTTTAGAGTTTAATCTCTTATTTCTAAATCTTAATGGATTTACTTTTCATAAAAATTACACGGCTCTTTTGGATGCATTTTTTCGCTTAAGCTGTAAAAATCAAGATTTACATTTAACATTAGAAGTTTTATTTTTTACGAGCAACATTCTTTACAGTGATGTGTTATACAGTTTGATACACACTTTTTTTATAGCTATTGATATGTCTTAATAACCACAAATTTGACAAAGTAGTCAGTGATGGTGGCTAAAATTTATATTTTAAAGGGCACCAAAAAATAATATTTGTTGAGGATGGAAATGTTGGATATTGGGTTTTCATGGAATGCTAATTTTAAACATATGCTGGTGGCTTAAATAAAAGCTTGATTTCTTACTTTGCAAGCCTACTCATCTGTAAATTTTGGTGGCAAACAAAATTTATGGCATTTAGCCTAAAACAATTGGTTTCATGATTTCTGCAGGCCTTTCTTGCTCCCAAAAGTGACAAAGGGAATGAAGGATTAGACAATAAAGAGTTTAAGATCGGTTAGAATAGCCGTTGGGAGGAGGAAAATAGCGTTGGGAGGAGGAAAAAATAGCATACAACAAAAGCTAACACATGAAGGGAATTGAATCTGAAGTTAAGTGGGTATGGATGAAAATATAAATAAGCCATTGATATAACTTTTAGGAGATAAGGGAGAAATTAGCAAATCAACAGTAATACATATGGATATAAATGATAACATAAAAAATTGAGGAATATGTAATATGCAGGAACTTGTGTGTGTGTGTGTGTGTGTGTGTGTGTGTGTGTGTGTGTGTAGTTTAAAACCATATTTACATTTTGATCTTTTATTATCAATGATCAAGAAAAAAAGAAAACAAACAAGTTATTCCTTATATTTGATATTTTGATATAAAATTGAAAATTTTAATGATAAAAGAACTCTTTTCATTCATAAATCCACCAAGACATATACATAAATCAATAGAAACAATGTCGATAATCAAAGACATGTGAAAAGTGGACTTTTTAGATGACAGTGTATGAAATTTCCTAAACTATCAGGTCATCCTCTTTCCCTTTTACTAATATATAGATAGATAGTTAATAAAATTTTAATAAGAATACCATGTTATTGTAAAGGAAAAAAAAATCCTCTAAATACTTTATAAAGATATTTGACCTTTACTTTTTCAGAAATCTTGATGGAGAAATTAGTTGCGTGAAACAATGCTAGATTAAAAGGCCAAGATTTTAGTTAACAACATCAAGATCAACTAATAAAATTTATACCAAGCAAATCATTTTCATCTCAATTATTGTTAGCATATTGGTTTGATTAGTGATTATTATTTGCGAACAATTATCCAACGGACTTCTATTTTATTATCACTCTTTAAAGATGATAGTTGCCCTTATGTAAACACATCCATCACACGTCCCACATGCTAGTTTTTTTTAACATAAATGTTTTAGTTAATAAGAAAAATTAATCATATACTACCACTATTATTTAAAAATATTTACAACCATTTTATCCCTTGTTTTTAAACTTTTGTAAAACATGGGAAACACAAATTTTACATGAAGGTCATATTTAAAATCATGATTTTTTCCTTGGTGCATTTAATACACCCTGACCATTTTCTTCATCATTTACAGAAAGCAAATCTAGACCTCTGCTGTTCCTTTTTTTGTATCAAAATGGGAATCCCTCGCATCTTTCTTCTCCATAGACTGAGATTGAGGGAAACACTTGACTGCCAGCTTCTCTCAAACCTCTCAAATCTCAGGTATCTATCAAAAGCCCTCACCTTTATTCGACCCATTTTTTAATTCATTCATCTTTAATTCATATATTTATTTCATTCCTCTTTGTTTACGGGCAGGAATCACTTGGACCCATGTAATTCATGGGCAGTGAGGAATCTTAGCTATGGTTCCCGAAATTTTACCCAATTTGAGATTAAGCAAAGGTAATCATCTGCCCGTTTGTTGGTCTTTTAAGCTAATCCTTGCATTTTCAAGCATGATATTTCTTTAGCTATTTATAAATTCTTATAGATCATTACCATATATAGAAAATTCTAGAGTAGTTATTATTATTATTGTTAGTTTTACATAGATAACTTTAATTTATTAGATGATCTATAATAGAAATAAAAATGGTGTTTGTTATCGATTAATAATATAAAGAAGAAATGTCATTAGGAATTATGGATTATCAAGTTGTGTCTTTAAGGAGGGCAATGTTATGGGAATTGAATTGAATTGAATTTTAAATTTATTTTAATAAAATGTTATGTTAGTTCATGGCATCGCAATTGAAATTTCAATTTCAATCGGGGAAGGAGGCGGTGAGTTGGCATTAAAGTAGTAAAGATTAGATTTTTTTGGAATGTGCAATACTTTGCATAACAAAAACTCAAGTTATTCATATCGATTGTTGGTATATAATATGTTTCAAAAGCCTTGAACAGCTTAAATTTTGTCTGAGGGAATATCTTAAAAAATTCTAGAGCTAATCAATTACTCAAAAAGTGAATTTTGATCTGATGTGCCCGTTACAAACCAAACAGTGAATTTTGATCTGATGTGCCCGTTACAAACCAGGTTGCATAAGCCTTCTAGATTTCAATAAACTGGGAGAATATGATAATGATAAATGAAATATATGTTCGTGGACTTGCGCGAGTCCACTGACTGTTTGTCTAGGCAATTGTAATTGTACTCAGTCCAAGTAGAAATTGGGCATAATATGCATTGAGCTGGTCAAGGTTTGTATTGTTGTCTAATTTCAGTAGTGTTGTGCAATTAAGTTATGTATCATATTTGCTTCAAATTGACTGAACTATGAGTCTTGAATAGCTGTGGATTTTATATTGCAATACCTCGTTTGTAGTGATTGGTGTGTATTATTAGATAGGAGGAGAGCATCCTTGATTCCTTCCATATCTCATTCTTATCTATTTCAGTTTAGCCGTTTTATATTTATGTTATGTGGTGGGTTCTTTGGTCTCATCTTTTTTTTGGTTTTATAATTTTGCTGGGCTTTGATCATGCAGGACGTAAGCTTAATCTATTATGAGACAAAATCTTTTAAGTTTGCTTGGTGTAGCATTGTACTTCTTTTAATTCTTATTGATTGGGTCTTTTATTAGCTAGACTTGCCCCCCTACTTGAATCTTTGGACGATGCTTCCATTTTTTCATGGTGAAGTTAGGCTCCTGCTCTTTAGTATCATCCTAAAATTTGGTCCTTCTGAGAGCATGTAGAATGGGTTATAAATGGTAGATTAATGAAACATGGAAAAAATGGTAAATTAATAGTGATATAGAATCGTTTAATTTCAAAGGGATGTACCTTATGTATCTGAATATAATTCTGGAGGTGAAGGAAACGTAACGCTTTGCATGGACATTTTATATATTCTTCAAAGTGACATCTAAAGAATAGATGCCGAAGAATTGAAATTAGCTTAGAGCCTTAGATTATATGATCAAATGCCTTGTGACTTGATCATGTTTCTAAAGTACCAATTTTCAAAATTTATTCATGTTTCTTAATATCCCATGTTAGTATATATCCATTTCATGATCCCAGTTTATATAAAATAATGATCCAAAATATTCAAGGTCGATAGTCAGACAAGAAGAGAGTGGGGAGTGAGATGGAATAGAAGGCTTCTTTGATATTAGATGAACCATAATGCCACTAAGGCCTGTTTTCATATGGGATTAGGTAATTTTATTTATCAATTTTATTTTCTTATATGGTAGTACTTACAATATATGTTTTGACATATTTAATTTCATTTAAATCATGGTTCAAGGTTTTGGCTGATACACTTTGGTATTAGCCGTTTCGTTTTGGACTCGGTGGGTACTGAGACCAAAACTTGTTGTTTGTTTTGGGTTCGACCGAAATGTTACCATTCCGATTGAAACCAATTAAAAAGAAGAAGAGAATAGATAAAGAGGAAGATGAAGAACATCAAAACACGAAGGAAAAAAATGAAAAAAAACTTTTCAAGGTTCACAGCTACATCAAAAAGAAGAACAAGAACAAGAAGAGGAAGATAAAGGGGGAAGAGAGAGACTTACATCACCTCCCCCCCTCCTGCCACCTCCCCCGAATAAGAAGCTCCCGTCGCCTCCTGAAGAAGAGGAGGAGAGTAGGGTTCACGCTCCATGGGAGTAACGGGGGATGTACTCACATTACACATTTTGCTAAACATATTGCTTTTATTTACAATTTTTCCATTGTTTTTACAATTTTAATGGCAAACTTGTAAATAAATGCAATATGTTTAGACAATTTTTATGTGACTAGCAGCACCACTAGTGTATATTGAAATTGAAATTGATATGTACAAGTTTGTCATTGTATAAGCAAAATATGTTTAGCAAAATATGTATTTCTAATTTTTAATAGAAGTATATAAATATGTAAATATGTATTAGTATACAAATTTGATAGCATCAAGGTTTTAGGTATCGGTTTCGGAGTGGGTATCGCTTCGCCCAAAATTTAGTTTCGATATCGGTATTGCCCGTTTCGGTGGGTTCGGAAGCAAGTTTCGGTATCGTCCGTATCGGTAGTTTCGGTATCGATATCAGTATTGGTATCGGAGATACTTTCTTGTATTTGTCTGTATTTTTCTGTATTTTCCTGTATTTTTCATGTATTTTCCTGTAATTACGCATTTGTAACAAAAATAACTAATTAATAGGTATAAAAGAACAATAATAAAAATTGATGCGTCATATTTATGGCATCCTAATACAAAAGTTGAATAAAATACATCAAAAGATACAAAAAATGAAGAAATTAAATAAAAAGATACAATTCTTGAAATAACCGCCATGACTGCCTGAATATCCACCGAAATACGATTCTTGAAATATTTCTTATAGTGATAATTTCCCCTCCCTTCAATTCAAAAGCCAAAATTTCAACGGTAAACCTCCAGAATACCAGTAATACAATAAAAATGGCCAATATGATGCGTGTAGACCATAAAATTATGTAAGCATGCAATTTGTAGTTTGAATGAGGCGTGCACGTGGACATATGCAGTGCTTATGATATTGGCATTTAACATGATTAATGGAGAAAGCAACTCGGTTGATTTCTACATTAATCACATTAAAAGCCAGTATCATAAGCACTGTATATGTCCACGTGCACGCCTCATTCAAACTACAGATTGCATGCTTACATAATTCTATTGTCTACACACCTCATAATGGCCATTTTTACGATATTACTGAGTTATTCGGGAGATTTACCGTTGAATTTTTTCTTTTGAATTGAAGAGGAGATAATCACATAAAAGAAATATTTCAATACTCGGCATTTAAATGTGCCATCTCACCGGGTGAGGAGATAATCACCTGAAGACACATTCACTTTGAAAAATCTCTGCACGGTCATCTTTTGGTGCTTCTTTCTGCACAGCCATCTTTTGGTGCTTCGAAACGTGTCATCACATCGATGATTAACTTGTAATCCTGCAACGAGTTAACATGAAAAAGTTGTAAATTATGAACATCTATAGTTTATGAAATACCTCTAAAGATCTACATGTATTTTTCTGTTTTTCTGTTTTTTTATTTTTCGGTATTTTTCGGTATTTAACAGTTATGAAATATAGGTAACAAGTATGAAATACAGCTAAAGTTTATGAAATACTTTTAATGATCTGCATCTATTTTTTGGTATTTTCTGGCATTTTTCTGCGTTTTCTGTATTTTCATGTATTTTTCATGTATGTTCATGTATTTTTCTGTCTACATTACTCATTTGTAACAACAATTAACTAATTAATAGATATAAAAGAACAACAATAAATATTGATGAACCTTAAATCTGACTTCAGAATACAAAAACTAAATAAAAATACATCAATAGATACAAAAATGAAGAAAATAAATAAAAAGATACAAAAATCTCATTCGTAGTTCTCATCATCCGGCTGTGGTGCATGGTAGTATGGATGATATGAATACTGCATCTGTTCCGGGCCTAAAAACATATCATCATGTTATGATATGCTGAGGGCCGGCTCATGCTCTCTATACCCATGCGAATGTTGTGTATCATAAGCATGGTCCCCACGTCTCTCAGTAGGGGAACAGATGCCACGTACCCCAACCTCCGTCTGTAGGACCTTGGTCATCGGGAGACGAAGCATCATCGCTATCGTGCCGAGCCTGAGTGGCTGCCTTCTTTCGCTTGTACGTGATATTCGCAGGGGCGTGACTTGGCCGCGGCTGGTTGCTTCTTGTACATTCTGCTTCCACAAGCACCTCGTCCAACTAAGGATTGTCTCTGTCATCGAGCACACTGTCTTCTGTCTCCTTGGTCCATTCCTCCAATGGATCATCCTCGTGGAAAATCTGATCCAAATCGATCAGCTGATGATCGTCCTTTTCGCTCCTTCTCGCATGTCTATGTCTCAATCTTATATTATAATGTACATAGACCGGCCTTTTAAGGTGTTCCATTATTAGCCTGTTCCTGGTCTTAGTGTGAATGAGTGAGAAGGTGATCCAGTTTCGTTCACAGTTGGACGAAGAGACAGTTTGACTCAAAACACGCGCAGCTAAGCGTGTAAGCGTTGGAGCTTACTCTAACCCAACGCTTATCTACCATTGAGCTGTAACAAGTTCCAGTGGTCAGAAAAGATGGATCGTTTTATAGGGAACACATAGAAATCTAAGATCCATATAGATACCTGGAGTGACTCTTGTTATCGTCATTTCCACCTTAGCGGAGCCGAAATAACCAACTCTCATCTTATAGGCCTCCAGCTACAATTATCAATCATAATTTTAGAATGTGAACTGCTACATCGAATCATAGATCAAAATAAAAATATCTGAATTTCATTTACCTCTCTGTCAATGTCAATTTGCTTCGAGATGTCTGGTTCAAGCCTTTCGATCACGCGTCTGAGTCCAACCAGCATCTCGTTGTCGTTTGTTGCATTGGAGGAGTATTGAAAGCGAGGATTCAGAAAATAGCATGCAGCATGAATATCTTGATGTAGCTGCTTATCCCATCTCTTGTCGATCATGTCCCACCATTTTCTGTATCCCCTACCAACATTCTTCCGAATTTCCTCTTTTACACGGTCCATGGCCTCGTAGAGATACCCCATCTCGGCCTTATCATCGCTGTCGACCATTCAGAGAGCCTTCACGAGGGGCTCAAATACGGCGATGACATTAGAGATAGTCTGCCATAATTCATCGCCGTGAATTAGATCGTACACGTTGTTTCTAACGTCCCTATCCTTTGGTTTAAGCCTTGGAAAGTTATCAGAGCAGTCCCTGGATGTGATCATTCTCCGCAGGTCATCTCGGTACACGTACAGAGAGTCCAAAGCAATGAAGTGGGTCACAAATCTTGTTATCGCGGGCCGGATTAACTCTTTTCCACCCGTCTCTCTTCTCATCAAGCTGAGCACCCATCCTTTGTTGTATATAAATCATGTTACCATCTGATTTTGTGCGACGGTATTTTTGACTACTTCTTTTGCCATGTCAGAAAATATCAAGTCGATACAATGCGCCACACACGGGGATATTAAGTCGATACAATGCACCGCACACGTGGTCCAATACAGATGCTATCTCTTTCACATCAGCAGCTGCCCAGCTGACTTGTAGTTTGCCCCGTTGTCAGTAACTACTTGGACTACTCTATGCTCCCCAATTAGTTCTACATATTTGTCCATAAGATCAAATATGTAAGGACCGTTCTAGAATTGGTTGATTGCATCCACAGAGTCCAGGAACACCGTCCGGTGGGTCGAATACACAAGGAAGTTAATAATCTTCCTTCTGTTTTGTGTTGTCCAGCCATCGCACATCAGTGTGCAATCGTACTCATACCACTGAACACGAAAAGTTTCTACATAATTTTTGATCTCCTCATACTCCATGTCCAAGTATGCGTGTGCCAGCTCCTAAGCAGTGGGTGGAGCAACGGCACGTCCCGATTCCGCAATAGCATCCACCATGGGCCTGTAATATGGGCTATTGGTCACATTGTATGAGATGTGGTTGAAGTAGAAAAATTTGGCCATAGCTCGGCCGACATAGGCCTTGGCATTCTTCATGAAGGTGTTCTTTATGGTTGCCTGGGATTTACCCTTTTTCATCTGAGAAAAAGGGTCGGCACAGGGTTTGAGAGCATCGGCTGGTCTACCGGTTGGCTGAACATTGTGAGCAGAACCGCACGCGAATATACAGGCTATTCGACCGGCACGACTACCCGATCTGGCTAGCCCAGAGGCCCCAGAACCAGGCGATCCTGCTCCCATCCTTCTGCCCTCCTTCTAATTTCTTCTTCGGCAAGTTCTTGCCTACTTCTTCTAAGAGCTCTTCTAAGGTCACTCGACTCCTCGGTGTCATTCTCATACTCATCTGATTCATCTGATATTTCCTCCGTATGTCTTGCCTTTATCTCCTCCTCCATCCTCTTCTTCTCAAATCTGGCCTGTACCCTTTCGTTCTTCTTCTGAAATACGTGTGCTCTCATCTCTTCACGCACTTCTTTAGGTGCCTCGGGGCATGTCAGCACATCTTCGGTAACTCCCGCCAAGTGTTCCTTAAGGCGAGACACGCCCCCATGCATTTTTTTCTGACAATAGTTGCACCTTATATGTCTATGGTTATCTGTGATCATTTTACAGTGAGACCACCCAATATCCACCGTCTTCTCCTTTGGAGTTCTTTGAGACATTTTAATTACTTCACCATAAAACAAGGGTTACGATTAATTGATTATTAACGTATTAGACTTAGATATAATCGACAGTGTCACATAATCATGATTTGCGTCCTTGCGGTCCAGCAGAATACGGTCAGGGAATTGACTAAGCCAGGATCACTTATCTCAGTCTAGATAGGGTGATCCAATAAACTTAGCCAAGCACATTGAGCCGGATCATGGTCCATTAAAGGAAACTTATCATTCATATGTTTGCCATCAACTAAAAGGCTTTTATTAAAACTAGTTAATCCTATCAACTAGTTGAATCCTATAATTCGAATTTATTAGGATTCATTAATAACTTTTATTAGAGTCCTTATCAACTTTAAGGTTTTATTTGTTTCAACGTGCTATCCTAATCATGTAAATTACAACAATTTAAAGTGTACTCTTTTATCAAAATTATTATTAGAACGTTTAACATAATAATCGTTGGAAAGGGATACCCTAATCAGGAATTAGGTATTTAATAGTTGTAACAATTTACTAAACATAGCATGTCAATCTAAAATTCTTCTCATAAGTTTTAGAAGAATGTTAATGGCTAACCTAAGAGGCTTTCTTGAATTATCATATAATATGCAAGAAAACAGAATTGCCATTAAAACATGTCAACTAAATTTTATCACATAAAATTTAGCATGCAGATAAGCAACTTAAATATCGCATAAAATTAAGTTTCTAACCTTTTAATAATTATCGCATAATTATTTATATGAACAACAATTTAAAATTTTATCCCATAAATAATAACATGCAACTTAAAATTATTAGTATTTTATGTATTATTGTAATATATCTTTAGTATTACTTTAATTATAAATGCTATTTATATTTTTGTTATAATTTATATTTTTCTATTACTAGAAATATTTACTAATATTTATTTGGTCTCGGTGTACTACAAAAGTTCTTTAGAATTTTGTAGTATTTCTATTGTATTTTAATGACACATTTGTTATATGTTCTGACATATTTTTACTAGAAATTTTTAGTATTTTTAGTATTTCATTATTTTCATATTTACTATATTTTTACTAAAACCTTTCTAGTACTTATATAAGTTTAGTATTTTTACTATGTTTACTATTTTTACCATTTCTTTAGTATTTTTATTTTGTAGTATTTCTATTGTATTTTTATAACCAATTTTTTATAAGTTCTAACATATTTTTATTAGAAAATTTTAGTATTTCGTGTTTACTATTATTTTTAATTTTTAAGATTATAATAAAACTACCATTTTAGGTTCATTTTAAATATTTCTTTAGTATTTTGTAGTATATCTATTGTATTTTTATAACCATTTTTATAAGTTCTAACATATTTTTGCTATAAATATTAGTATTTTTAGTATTTCATATTTATTAGTATTTTTACTAAAACATTTCTATTTCTTGTATAAGTCTAGTATTTTTAGTATTGTTAGTATTTTGTAATATTTCTATTTTAGTTTTATAACCCATTTTAATAAGTTCTAACATATTTTACTTGAAATTTTAGTTTTTTGTGTTTCATATATACTCTTATTTTTACTAAATCCTTTCTAGTTCTTTAATTTTAGTATTTTTGGTATTTTTTCTTGTATATCATATTTACTAGTATTTTTATTAAAACCTTTCTTGTTTCTTGTACTTATATAGTTTTAGTTTTTTTAGTATTTTAGTATTTTCAGTTTTTTATTGTTTCTTTGTATTGTTTAGTACGTAATAACATTATGTTTAAAATTATAACTTAAAATTCTTTAACATTAGGTTAAAATTTGTAAATTAAAAGCAATTTTTACTAACATTATTAGTTCAAAACTTAAAATTTCTTACTATTATTATTTTTTGGTAATTAAAGTGATCGTGTTTAGCAACAAGTATGACATTCCTTATAATAATTATGTTTTTGTCTTATGATGTCGATCTTGTAAATATACCGAACATTGTGGATATTATGGTAATTTTACTACAGTAGGTTTCAGATAACGATTATGTTTAACCATGTTAATTATGTTTAACTATATTAATTATGTGGGTAATTTACCTATATGAGATTTCAGGTATTAATTTAACTTGAATGTATTTTACAATCATGATATGAACATCAAATTATGTTATATAGAACATAAATGCTTAAATTGGACACGGAGTTGAAAGAATGTATAATAACGATATGAACATTAGATTATGTTATCTAATACATAGGATGAAGTATGAACTACAAAAAATATTCATAATTAGGTTTTAAATTAGAAGAGAGCACAATGTGGATATGATTGGAACTATAATGTGGAATGGAGGCAAGATGACCTAGAAAATTAGGAAAATATCATATTATGTTATATAGAAAAATAAATAATTAGATTGAGACATGGAGTTGAAAGTATTTGTAATCGTGAACATCAGATTATGTTATCTAATACATATAAATGAAGTATGAACTACAAAACATTTCAGAATTTGGTTTTAAATTAGAAGTGTACAGTTGAGTAGGATTAAGATGAGATGATGGAAAGTTTTGGGGGGGGGAGTTTTTGATTTTCAGAAGGAAAGCTTTGGTTGGAAAGCTTAAATATTTGAAATTGTATAAAATTTAAAGGGAAACTGTAAATCTTTGGGGGGAACCCATTTGGGGGAAAATTGAAGAATTTGAAAATTTTAGTCAAAACACTCTGTCCAAAGGTTCTCGGTGAGCGAAAATGAGGTGGGGCCAAGTAGAAAGAGAGTGGCTACAGTGTGGGTTTTTGCTGATTTGGGCGAGTTTTGAAAAAAAACTCAGAAATAGTGGGCGACTCTTCTCTTTCCTCTGAAAAAAACCAGCCGCAAAGGTTGAGGTGGGTGGAAATGAGGGGGGCCATCCATGTAGGATTACAGAAGGCTCGGGGTGGGGTTTAATTGTTTTGGGTGCTTTTTAAAAAAATAAGTAGCAGAGATAACTCAGTAAGTGGCAGAGCTCTCCTAGAGGCTAGAGCCCTATTAATTTTTTACAGAAAACGAGAAGCCCTGTTAATTTTTTTTACAGAAAACGAAAGGCCCCATCTCCTAGAGGCTAGAGCCATATTATTTTTTTTTACAGAAAACGAAAGGCACCATCTCCTAGAGGCTAGAGACCTATTAATTTTTTTTACAGAAAACAAAAAGCCATACTATTTTTTTACAGAAAACGAAAGGCCCCTAACCTCTCTTCCTTTTGCGCTGGCAAAGCACTTTTTAAAGAAAACACAATCAGATTTTTCTCCTTCGCTGTCGATCAGAGGCGTCGACGCTCTTCCGGTGCCGACGAGGCTTCGAGCCTTCCGATTTGTGAGCCTGGACGTCCGATCGAGCAGTGGAGACTTCCGATCAAGTCGTAGAGGCTTTCGATCGAGCGATGGAGGCTCTTTGGGTTACATCGAGGCTTCGATACTTCTGATTGAGGCTTCAATACTTCTGATTGAGGATTCGAGTCGTCTGATTAAGCCGTCGAGCCTTCAGATCTACCCTTCGCTTCTTTCGGCCTCCTTCGTCCCTTCTTCGTTGAGACTTCCGATGGAGTTTGGAGATTTTTCAACAACGAGGCATGTACTCTTTCTAGATTTATAGATTTATCATTTTAATTTCTGTTCAATCACATGCATTGTTCTGTTAGGTCACTGGTTTGTTTGTTTTTCGGTGCGTCTTCTTCCTCAGTAGGCCGTGCTTTTTCTTTCGGCGCGTCTTTTTTCTTTTGGGGTTGTCGTCTTCAACCGTATGTCGCATACACCTAGGTTTCGGTCGGAACCCAAGGGTTCCGGCCGAAACCGATTTTTATGGGGCGTTTCGTATCGCTTGTGTCTGATCCCGTTCCGATACGGCGGATACCGCTAGCTATCGGCCGATATCTCTATCCATGGATAGTATTTGTTTAATACTTTAGTTTTTAAGTATTTGATGCTTTAGTATTTGAGAGTATTTGAAATGTTTTAAGTATTTGAAACTACCGATATGGACGAAACCAAAACCGAAACCTAAATTTCCAGAAGAACACTGAGACCGAAACCACGACCTCAAACCTTGCTTTAAATACACCTAATCTTTGGTGTTTATTTAGTTGAAGTTGTAGCAAAGGCATGACTATTAGTATATTGTTGTGTAGATTGATAGACAAAAGAACATGTACGCTGATACATGTGTAATACACACTAATACATAGTGTATGTGTTAGTGCATGTTCATCTGTTACATTTGTAATACATACACATACATATGTTTATCAGTTTGTGTTAGTGCATGTTCATCCATTAGTTATAACTTATAAGTTGTGTTTAATCAGAACATTCTCTGTCCATGTATCACATGTTGTTCACTTGCTCAATGCTTATTTTTCTAATTCACTCTTAATTATTTTGTTAACAAGGCCAACAGAAAGCTAATCATTTCCGGAGGGCTAAAAGTAGTTTCATGGATTTTTCTTCTTTCTTATCCAGTTGATATTAACTATCTGGATTGACCTAATTTTTTTTGGGTAGTCATGCTCTTCTTTGCAAGGTTCTCACTCAAATACCTGCAAATAGATTTCTTCATGGACTGAAGCGCACAAAGTTTATGGGTTTCTGTAGTGGTCAAACAAGCCAGCAGCTTAGAAACACAAGTGAAGTTGTGGAACATCAAAATAACGATGCAGGAAATGTAAGTGTTGATGCTTTTGGTAGTACAAAAGTAAAGAGAAAAAAATTGAAAGGAAGACGAGCAGTTATAAAGTTTCTGAAGTCCTTGAGATGGAAGAAGAAGAAAGAGTATGAAAGGATGACTGCAGAAGAAAAGATATTTTACAAATTAAAGAAGGTAAATCGTCTATGTTTATTTCTTTCTTTTCTTTAATTTATGAATGTTTTTGCATGCAATGCTGACACTTGAATTAAAAAAAACATCATGAAAGTTTGTTATCTAACTTAGTTAAAAAATAATTAACAAAGTCGCCTGTCGCATAATTTTGAGGATAACATGTATGCATAGAATCTGCGAGCAACTAACCTAGCACATTGTTAGTTCTTAAAGCTGTGGCCAACCATTTGTGGTTAAATAACTATAATTAACAAATGCCTAACATTCAAGAAAAAGGTTGAAGAGTCATCTTGGAAATGAAATGTTTCCAGACTGGCTGAGATGTACAATATGAGACAAGAGACTTGCAGGAGAAGTAGATGGAAAAGAAAGGATGGGGATATCATCGGCCTTTTTAACTCATATACATATAATGTAACATAACGGAGCTTCTCTATCATAAAGTATTTCACATGATCCCTGCGATTCATTTCCCAAGTTAATATGTAGTCTTCAAAAGTAATTAATCACATGGTTTAATATTCCATTGTACCATACATCATACATCCTATTTATAAATTAGTGTAAAGTTCCCATTACTCAGCTTCATGGAGTTATTTTTGTACAACCAAAACACTAGAGTTCTTTTCATTAGTTTTGTAACATGAAAATGTTGGACATTCCTTTTGTGCGTCCTTGTTTTGTAGGTTGTTTTGCAGCGCACCCACACTCGGTATAAGACATTTGTTTTCTATGCATATTAGCATTCCACCTAAACACACTATTCTCTTCCTTTACTGCTGATTTTGATCTGTCAGTCTTAGTTTCTGTGAAACATTGAACATCATATTTAAGCTATTTAATTTTAGGGTTTTTCTCATATTAGTCCCTTAAATCTTGCATAATTTGATATTAGTCCCTTAAATCTTCGAATTTTGAGTTTAATCCCTCAAATCATTAACTATAACCAAAATAGTCCCCCCACTCTAATTTTCTGTTAAAAATCCGTTAATGTTGACGTGGCTGTTAGTGCGGCTGTTAGTGCTGACGTGTCCGCTTGTTCGCGACGGCAGCGATGGTGATGAAGGGGAGGAGGAGGAGGGGCGGCGGCGGTGAGGAGAGGGGATGATGGGGGAGGGGGGATCGGCAGTGGGGAGGAGGGGGAGATCGACAGGGGAGGGGGGTTATGGGGAGGAGGAGGGTTCGGCAGCGGGGATGAGAGGGATGAGGGGGATGAGGCGGCTGGGAAGAGCTCTCCTGGTGGCGGGGTGGAGGGAGAAAGGGGATGGAGGGGGAGGAGGGGGAGAGCGACGTTGGGGAGGATAGGGATGAAGGGCGAGGAGGCGGGTGAGATCGGCGGGGAGGAGGGGAGATCGGCGGGGAGGAGGGGGATCGGCGGCATGAATGAGGGGAGGAGGGGTGGGAGATGGAGGGGGAGGTGGGGGATGAAGGGGGGAGGAGGAGGGGGGCGACGGCGGGGATGAAGGGCGATGATGGAGAGGAGGGGGATGAAGGGGGAATGGGAGGGGGAGAGCGGCGGCGGGGAGGAGGGGGGACGGCGGGGAGGAGGTCCGCCTCTCCTCCCCCTCCTCCGCCTCCCCTCATTAGGGCTTAATTTGTAGTTAATTAACACTAATTATTAATTAATCGTTAATTAATCTAACTATTTAACAGAATATAGGATGAGGAGACTATTTAGGTTAACGGCTTAAGATTTAAGGGATTAAACTCAAAATACCAAGAATTAAGGGACTAATATCAAATTACGCATAATTTAAGGGACTAACATGAGAAAAACCCTTAATTTTATTGTCATGTACTGACCAGTTGAGATGTAATTGGAGACTACAAAGTCCTTCTGACAGCCAGATTGACATGGATGCTATAGGCAAGAAATAGATAATGAGTATGGAAGTTATGTTAGACGGTACTCTTATTCACCTCTCTCTTTGAAAGTACATGGTTCTCATTGATATACCTTTTGGATGCTAGTTTTTTCCAATTTTGGTGGGCAATCAAATCTTAAAGCTCACGTCTACCTATTGAGGTAGTTTACTACTTTCTCCTTCTAGATTAATACTCATAACCCTAGTTAATTCATAATAAGAAGATCTTAAAGATCCCAAAAGTATCTCTAAAAGATACCATTTGGTTCTCCTAGAGTTAGGATTAGATCTAACCCAACCTAGGCTTCCGCCCACCTTAATTTGGTTGTCTGATTAAAGGACAGAATATCAAGTGTCTGCTTGGCTTAATTTCACAAAGCAAATTTCCATTTGACTTGCTGCTGCTGACAAAGTTCAGATCCTCCTTGTAACGTACAGATCCTCCTAGTTTACTGGTCTTTCTGCTGACAAAAGTTCAGTGCCATGGTTTGTTGTCTGTTGCTGTTGTTGAAGACCATAATTTCTTATTGAACTGGTGAAGCTTGGCCTAGTGATTATGCATGCCATCCCGTGTAATGGATTGCAATGCTTTGCGGTAAACCTGGTAGTGTGTTACTTCTTTGTGCACATTCAGTGTCATGGGCCCCATTTCACTAATATATTCGAGGATGCCACATGGTCACACGAACCCATCTCTGCTACCAGTCCTTAATCGTTTTCCTTTCGCAGACTTGCTGAAATCTACTATTGCCAATACTAAACTTTATTTACATTGATTTTTCAAACTAAAGAGTCTTTGTTCGCTTATGAAATCCACTGGTGTATTCTTGTATTGTTTGGTTATCATTTGCGGCAACACATTGCTACTACAGCCATCTGGCCTCTCACCAGTTGGATAGAATTGTTTCTCGATCAAGCTTCTATAAGCTTTCTAGGTGATGCAGTGGACAGTCTGACTTTTCAAATAAGATTTCTCCATATTGAGAAATGCATGAAAAGTTTGCACTGTACAAAAGACTCTTTGTCAATGGCAGTCTACGAGTATATGCATAGATATTGAAAAAAATTCATAGTTTCTTAACCATGTCGTTTATTCACATCAACTTCTCCATCATATATGGAAATATCTACTTTGGCTAATTTCTGAAAGATTGCAAGGATTTATTGTCGTTGCACTTGTACTTACCTTTCCGGCATCTCCCTCTTAGTCCTCTTCTACTTCGTCCTTCCAGTTGGTCCACGCTACGTATGTCTTCTCTTAGCCGCTCCTTGATCAATATCTAATGAGTAAAGATTTGGTACCTTTGTTAGCTATGAAGGAATGTGCTAGATGAGGTGGAATATGTGCTGATGATGCTGTTGGATCTCCTGGCACACCAAATACACTAGGAGGGGGGGGGGGGGTTGAATAGTGTAAATCACGACGATATTGTAAAATTAAAAATTAATAAAAAATTGCAATACGAGTGCGAAAATAAAAGATCACAATCCAGAATATTCCAAACGCAAACACATAGATTTTTATTCTGGTTCGGATCATTGTGATCCTACGTCCAGTCCTCTACCCCGTAGAGATTTGAATCCACTAAAACACTTGCTGCCCTCAAGTAATCAACATACAAAGATGCCAACACTCCCCGTGTTGCAAACTTGTACAATCTCTTCAACAAGAGATTCACCAAATAAAGTAAATAAATAGTATGAAACGATATCACATATAGCCTTGATAATTGATGGAATTATTGTGCAAGAAAGGTGATTGAATCTCCAAGGTTCTGGATAGAACTTGTAGTAGAACAAACTTGAAGATTGGACTTTCTATAGAGGAAAATTTCTGCATAGGTTCCTCAAAGAAAATATGAAAAACACTAACTTTCTAGAGAGAGAAATCGAACTTAAGAAAAGAGAAAGAAAGTGAATTTTCGTGTGATTTTAGGCAGGGGTCTGGGGGTCTATTTATAGTCCAAAAGGTAGTTTTTGAACGTTGGACAACTGCCTAAATTTTTAAAAAATTCTGGGAAAGTTTTCTATTAGTCAACTAATATGGGTGACTGGTCGACTAATTAGAACTGCTGACTAGGATTCTGGCTGTTGAGGTGTCTTTTCAGAAAATAACTTCCAAAAATGGAATAGAAACTTCTTTAAACAGATATAAACTGTTAGAAACTATCCGTTTATGGCAGTTCCAACTTCCAGAAATAAAATATATTATTTAAATGATAAACCATTTAAACAACTGCTTTGAAAATAGGCTGGTAGATTAACAGAGTTTGTTGGTCGACTAAAAACATGAAATATTAGGAATTTGTGGGAAAATGATCCTAGAGACTTAAAAATGGGTTTGACAAAATTTTAGGACAGAAATATTTTATTATGAAAATTGGTCGACTAGCATTATGAGTTGGTCGACTAATAGGATTTCTGACGTGATTTTTTGAAGATGAATCCTAAACGACTAAGAGAGATTGTCATCAAGGCTTTTACATTCTAAGTAACTGCAAGAGCAAAAATAAAGATTACATCTCATTTACAAGATACAAAATATCATCGATAAGTTTGGCTTGTAGTGGATGCTTCTTGCAATATATAGACTTGATGATTGTCTTAGTTGATTTGTGCTATAACACCTGCATAGATAGAGTTAGTATAAAGATAATATGTTTGTATCATCAAAACCACATGAGGAGTTGTGAATTTCCAACATTCTCCACCTTTTTGATGATTTTACAAACATTGAATATAATAATATAAAAGTGATGTTATTGCAAAAGAACATGTTACTACTACTAAAAAATGTTAATATATGGCTTTTAAAAAATATATGAAATTTGCAATTTGTTTAACCATATATGATGTTTATTAAAAAAATGAACTTTTAAAAAGGAACATGAATATTAACATGAATGTGCTTGTGCTCATGTATAGTTCATATGGAAGATGAATATTAAATCTCCCCCTGAATATTAGCATATATTTATTATATTAATTCTTTCCCTTGGAAATTATCAAAAATGGGAAAATCTGTCAATTTTATGGATTAGTCGACTAATGGTATAGTCTGGTCGACTAACTGTAGAAAAATTTCAGAAAGCAGCAGAAAAACAGAGGCGACATTTTATGTAGGCAAATTAAAATTCATTGATAAAGTACTACAATACATGATAAGATGCATACAAGCCATAAAAAAGATACAATCTAAAGCATCCATACAACAACATAAAGCAAAATACATTCAAATAATTAAACAACCTAACATCAAGGATAACTAGTCGACCAGCTGATTGTCCTGGTCGACCAGAAACTGAAACGGGCGAGGCCTAATATGAAGGAGGCCTAGGAGCGTGGTGCGACGTGGAAGGAGAGTAAGGAGACCATTGTTCCAAAAGGCTTAGAATTTGTGCTTGACCTTCTTGCACATTTTCAAAGCCCGTGTTCATGTCGTTATTAATCCTCTCAAGGCGAGTCTCAAAATCACTAAGATGCTCTTGAACACCGGAAACTCCAGAGTTGACATCTTTGCGGAGTTGATCAATTTGATCTTGTAGTGTTGATTGGAAAGGAGGACGTGCGTAAGGTTTGACAGTTACTTTGCGACGACGGGAAGGGCGTTCAACTTGGGGTTCTTGAGGTTCTTCTTCGTCTTCTGCCATTGGAGGAGGAGCAGGTAGTTCCATGCGGTTAACGACGGAACGATCAAAAGTTCAAAGAGGTGGATCAAACTCGTGAGGATTAACAATGAGATATTCACCATCAAGAGGGACTCCAAAGTGGAGAGATACGAGTGAGGAGACGTGGAAGAAAAATGTGAGTAGTAATGGGTTTGAGCAAAACATGCATAATGATGATAGACCAATCAACTTTGATTCCCCCCATTATAGCAAAGAGAGCCCGGCTACGAGTGTTATTAACATAGTTGAGGGAACCTACCTTAGGAATCAAGTTATATGTGATGATCTTGAGGAGAAGTCGTGGAATGGGCTTCAAATTAATGGCAGACATGCCAATCTGAAAATCGGGACTTAGTTGATTGAGGATTTCAGGATCTTCCATGGGGATTGTGTTAGATCCGTGCACAGCTAAAGAGGGGAGGGAATTACTTTGCGCACAACAATTCATGGAGAAATTACTTTCCGCACAGCAAGTCATGTAGAAATTACTTTGCGCACAGCAAGGAGGGTTTTCTTATTTTGTATTTAAACTATGGCTAGCTGTCATTTGTATGCATGCTTGATATTTGATATTTTCTATTGAGCGTCATTAGGTTTAGATCTTACATTAAACGAGTGCGGACGTCCTCTTCGGCGTCTTGGGAGGAGAGCACACCTCTTCTGTGCTCAAATATCTTGTTTTTTGTACTATTCTCTCAATAAAAATCATATCTTTTGTTGGTTCCTAACATTTTGGTATCAGAGCGACGATCTTGGCATCCATGGAGGTGGCTCCCACCAAAAAAATTGAAGCTCTGGAGGAGAAGTTCAACGGCGAGATCGAGGGGATAAAGAGATCGTTGAGGAGGAACGAGGAGGCCGTAAAGAAATTGACGACATCTATCGATCAATTAACGGCAAATCAAGCGAAGCGCGACGAACAATTTGCAAAGATCTTCTCCCTCTTGGCGTCTATTACACAAGGTGAAGGAAACCCTAAATCGACGTCAAAGGCGACATCTTTGGACGAGAAAGGCCCAGATCTGAAAATTCCAGATCTGAAATTCTCAGATCCAAATATGAAATTCTCAGATCCAGATCTTTCAGATCCAGATCTGAAAGTCTCAGATCTGAAATTTTCAGATCCAGATTTGAAATTCTCAGATCCAGATCAGAAATTCTCGGATCCAGATCTTTCAAATCCAGATATGAAATTCTCGGGTCCAGATCTGAAAGTCTCAGATCTGAAATTCTCAGATCCAGATCTGAAAGGTTCAGATCCAGATCTGAAAGTCTCAGATCTGAAATTTTCAGATCTAGATCTTCAAGTTTTCAGATCTGAACCTTTCAGATCTTGATTTCTTCAGAACGGCAGTGAAAGCGGTGGAGATCATTTTCATCATTTTGATCCGGGAGGAGATATGCAATACGTGGAATGGATGGCACGCACACTCCATGCACCACCTTGAGGACAAGGTGGATTTTCAGGGGCGGAGTAATGTTAGATCCGTGCGCAGTTAAAGAGGGGAGGGAATTACTTTGCGCACAACAAGTCATGGAGAAATTACTTTCCTCACAGCAAGTCATGGAGAAATTACTTTGCGCACAGTAAGGAGGGTTTTCTTATTTTCTATTTAAACTAGGGCTAGCCGTCATTTGTATGCATGTTTGATATTTGATATTTTCTATTGAGCGTCCTTAGGTTTAGATCTTAGATTAAACGAGTGCGGACGTCCTCTTCGGCGTCTTGGGAGGAGAGCACACCTCATTTGTGCTCAAATATCTTGTTATTTGTACTACTTTCTCAATAAAAATCATATCTTTTGTTGGTTCCTAACAGATTGAAGCGGGATGTTGAGCACAACGAGAGATATGAAGACTTTGAGCAAGAGTATCTTAGGTGAGGTGAATGAGAATTCCTTTAACGATGGTGTCGAGGAAAACATGACCTCCTTTCTCTACCTAAACCATGTTGGAATAAAATTTCTTTACAAGAGTGGTATAGTAAGGAAGGGGATCATTCCAAATGGTGAAGAGAGAAACGATGTTGAGAAAATGAAAGAGGTTGTAGTTGAGGATGACCGGATCCGAAAAATTTATGGTTCGTTCAAGGGAAAACGAATTTCTCTCAACGGTTGCGGCCGGATTTGGGCGTCGAGGATGGCGATGATTCGAAGAGGAAGCCATCAAAGAGGGGTGGAGTGCTCCTACAGAGAATTTGTGTGATTTCTCTCAGAATATAGAGGATTTTCGGCTATATGATGCCTTGGGTTTTCTCATGGTGAGGAAGAAAGACCCATGATGTTTAAATAGAAGATTTGAGTAGGAAATTCGACTTTTGAATTAAGAAATCGAATTAAAAACTTCCCAATAACTCCGAAGACGTTTTGGGAACTTCTGCAATGTTTTTGAGAGGGAATTCTAGCAAGAAATCGCGCAAAACAACGTTCAGAAACTGCTGTTCTTCGGCTGTCAAACAACGATTAGTCGGCTAGGTTTGAGTATTGGTCACTAGTCAGGTATTTTTGTGGAGCGGTTTGGGCATTGACCAAAAAATTCAAAAAATTATAAATAAAATTAATTTCGGTCAAATGAAGTACTGATGGGTTGTTGCCTTGGGAAGGGAATTGTGTAAGAGGTTTTTGACCATGTGTAAGTACTTTTGTACTTAAAAGTAAAAAGGGTGTAATAAAGAGGTCATGTCTTTGTACTTGAAAAGTACTTTGTGAGAGGGAAATGTATCATTCAAAATTTTGAATGAGAAAATCCGGTTTTGACAAAATATAAAAATAATTTTATGTTAAGTATATTTTTATTAATACAATGAGTGATTCTGGATAGTTAGTCGACTAGTATCAAGAATTGGTCGACTAATTCAAAAATGCATTAATTCAGAAAAATACAGAAAAATCATAAAATGATACTAACGTAATATATAACTATAATATATGATTAAAATGTTGATTCATTAATAATGCCAAGTTCTCTTCTAAGTTTTAGAAAAGTTTCTTCCTTAAGAGGTTTAGTAAGGATATCAGCTATTTGATTTTTAGTATCTATATACTTAAGAATAATATCACCTTTTGGACATGATAATCCAAGAAGTGATGACATATATCTATGTGCTTAGTACGTGCATGATGTACTGGATTTTTGGATAGACTTATAGGACTAGTATTGTCACACATAATAGGACATGTGTTACACTTAATGCCATAATCGAGAATAGTTTGTTTCATCCATAAAATCTGTGCATATGCTAATACAGCGGCAATATATTCTGCTTCAGTAGTAGATAAAGAAACAGAGTTTTGTTTCTTACTAAACCATGATACTAATGCATAACCTAAAAAGTGACAAGTTCTACTTGTACTTTTACAATCAGATTTGCAGCCAGCAAAATCTGCGTCACTATATGAAATCAAATCAAATGAATTTGATTTTGGATAATATAAACCAAAATCAGATGTATGTTTGATATATCTAATTATCCTTTTGATAGCAGTTAAATGTGATAATTTAGGATGAGACTGATATCTAGTGCATATACAAACAGAAAACATAATATCCGGTCTACTTGCAGTAAGATAAAGTAATGATCCAATCATACCTCGATATAATGTTTGATCAATTCTTTTACCATTTGGATCCCTGTCAAGATTTGATGAAGTATCCATTGGAGTACGCTTTTCTGCAGAATTCTCTAATCCAAACCTTTTGATTAATTTCTTTGTATACTTACTTTGATGTATAAAAATACCTTCATTTATTTGATTTGAATTCCAATGAAATAGGTTAATTCACCTATGTAACTCATCTCAAATTCATTCTGCATTTCCTTAGAAAATTCTTGACAAAGAGAATCATTAGTAGAACCAAAAATTATGTCATCAACATATATTTGTATAATGATAACATCAGAATCTATATGTTTGGTAAATAAAGTAGAATCTATCTTTCCTATAGAATAACCAGATTTTAATAGAAAGTTCTTTAATCTTTCGTACCAAGCACGAGGTGCTTGTCCATATAATGCTTTCTTTTACTTGAAAACATGATTATCCAAACTTTCATGTTGAAATCCTGGTGGTTGTTCTACATAGACTTCTTCCTTTATAATACCATTTAAAATGCGCTTTTAATATTCATTTGATATAACTTAAAATCTTTGTAACATGCATATGCTAAAAGCATTCTAATAGACTCTAATATTGCTACATGAGCATATGTTTCATCATAATCTATGCCTTCTTCCTGATTATAACTTTGTGCAACTAATCTAGCCTTATTTCTAATTACTTGTCCAGATTCATCCAATTTATTCTTAAATACATACTTAGTATCAATAATAGGATGATCTGAAGGTCTAGGTACTAATTCCCATACATCATTTCTTTTGAATTGATTAAGTTCTTTCTGCATTGCTATAATCCATGAACCATCTTTACATGCTTCAATAACATTCTTTGGTTTGATGGATGATATAAATGCACAATTAGTCATTTGTTCTATTTGAGATCTAGTTCGTACTCTATCAGAAATATCTCCAATAACTAAATCATGTGGATGATTAGGAATTTCAACAAATGCTTTATGAAGACTTGTATTTTCAAGAATAATTTCAGGAATGGAACTAGTAGAATCATTGTCATCTAACTTAGTGTGTTCTAAAGAACTAGTGACATGTATAGAATCTTCTTCATCTAAATGTGTGATAGGTGTTGTTACGACTAATTTGGACCAGCCCGAATTACAACGGTCCACGGTCCAGCCTCAAAGGGGACGCCCACTAAGAAAGACGGGTCCGCCCAGAAGGGCCCACGGACGGGGCTGAAGGCCCGGCCACTCCACCCTCGGGGGCACCCGACTAGCCCCTATTCTGCCAGACTAACCACCCCTCGGAATCCGCGATCCCATAATGGCCATTAACGGACCCGTTAATGGGCCACCCCTCCACGACGCGCGAGTGGGAGGAGGCGGAGGCGGATCGTGGGGACGTGAAAGGAGGCGGGACGTGGGGCAATCACGAGGAACCCTATAAGGGGAAGGCCAAGGCGACGGAGAAAGGGGATCGAGACTCAGGTAATCAACAGAGAGGTACTCCATCAACGACCTAGGCATTCACCATCTCAATTCCTCCCTCCCCCAAACTCGCGCCGCCTGGGTTGACGTTCCGACTTCCTTACAAGCCGGATCTCCCCCGCCGAGTACCCCTTAAGACCTTGATCTGACTTAGGCATCGGAGGGGATTTGGCCGGAACCTAGGTCCGGCCTCCCTGATGAGTTTCCTCATCTGTCCAGGAAGAAGATGTCCGAGGCGCCGAGGCTACCCCTCAGCGTCGGGCGGCCACCCCCCGCAGTCGTTAGGTGGACGGCTGCTCGAGAACCAACCATCTAGCAAGGCGCTGAGGCTACCCCTCGACGCGGATCCGACCGAGGCCGAGTGCGACCCAGCAGAGGCCGAGCGCGATCCACTGAGCCGAGGCTTCTCCTCAGCTCCCTGAAGGCAGAGGATCGACGCGACCCGGGGACTCCCCCGTCTGCGCCCGACCCCGCTTCCACCCACGCCGAGAGCACGCGGGCTCGGCGATCCCAAGGGACCCCCAAGTCGGCCCCTTGACCACGTTGACCACGCAGCCGACGGTCAACGAACAGTGGTGAGAAAACACCTGTAAACATCTGGCGCCGTCTGTGGGAAACGAACTAACACCCACGTCAAACCACCAAGATGGAACCCATCGGTAATGGCCAGGGGCGCATGCCACCCATCCCGGAGGAAGGAGCGTACCACGCCCCCGCCGAGAACCTGCACGGCCACGCCGCCGGAGAGACTGACGATGCCCGGCTAGCCACGCAGGGACAACTCCGCACCTACGCGCAGGAGACCAACGCCAACATCCGGACTTTAGTCGCGACGATTCAACAGCTCGTCAGCAGCACTCCCACCCCCGAGGGTGGGGAGGGACAGACCTACCGTCAGGAAGAAGATCCCCGACCTCTTCGGTCCGCCGTTGTTGCCGACCATGGAAAAGGAGTGCACAACATGGAGCGGAGGTTCACCATGCCCGGTTTTTCCCCGGCACGGTCTCCCACTCCCACCTCATTCAGAGAAGGAAATGGGAGGGACTCGGAATGGACGGACGGCGTCTCGAGGACGGCCTCGTCCCCGCGTCCAGGATCGTCCAAACGTAAGCGGGATGACGGCCGGTCGGTGAGCGTCGGGTCTTACCAGAGCGGAAGCAGCCGACGTGCGAGGACGCACCACCAAAAGAACCGGAGGGAGTATTCGCGCCAATTGAGTCCGGCACCCAAGACAGCGAAGGCGCAAGAGGAGGTCAGGCCTCCACCAGCCCCCCCCGTTGCAGCCGAACGGAAAGGAGGCGGGCGAAGGGGAGCGACCCGGGTGCATCAGCGGAGAATGATGCTCCCTGACTCGGAGGATAACCGAGGCACGGATACCCTCGAACTTCAAGGTGCCGACACTGGAGAAATACAACGGCATCTGCGACCCCGCGGATCATGTGATGGACTACGAGGGGGTCATGGCGTTCCAGGGGGCCGATGACACACTGCTATGCAGGGGTTTCTACTCCACCCTACAAGGGGCCGCCCGGACCTGGTACCTCAGCCTGCCCGGTCGGTCGATAGACAGCTTCGAGGAGCTCACCCAGGTGTTCTGCAAGCAATTTATGGCCGGGCGGCAGGTAAGACCTGATTCGGAACACTTGTTCAATGTGGTACAGGGACCGGCCGAATCTCTGAGACACTTCATGCGTCGCTTCAATGTGGAGCGATTGAACGTGGATAGCTGCCCCGAGCTGGTTGTGAAGGCGGCCCTGAAGAAAGGCCTGCGACATAGGGGCTTGAAGAAATCGCTACACAGCGACCCTCCGAAGGACCTCGCCGGAATTATGGCCCGAGCGGAACGCTTCATGCTGACAGAAGAGGCCCTGGCCGTCGATGAGGGTAGGACCAGGCGCTGAACCAAGCGCGATGAGAACGAGCGTCGCGGCGCGGAGGAGCATCGACAAGAGAAGAGGGACAGAGGAAGACCACGGAGAGAAGAGCCCCGGCACGCCTCGGTGACCGCCGCCCCGGACGTGGTCCTAGCGCAAGCCCAGAAGGAGGGACATATAAACCGACCTCCCCCAAGGATGAAGAAAGGCGGGAGGGACGAAGAGAAGTACTGCAAGTACCACAAAGACAACGGCCACGATACCGACGACTGTTGGCATCTGAAGAAAGACATCGAGAAGCTTGTGAGCCGGAGGCACCTGAAGAACTTCGCCAACGACCCCGCCTCGGGAGAAAGAACGTCCAAACATCAGGACAAGGGAAAAAGGGTGAACGCGGTCCAGACGATTACGCGTATCATCAAGTGAGGGGATAGAGTAAACAGCCGCCGCCTCGCCGGGGGAGGGCTATCCTGCCAGAACCTCCCCTGTCTTTTGTCGCCTTTTTCTTTTTCATTCCTCCAAATATACGGTCTCATGGAAATGAAGGCGTACTCTGTCAGTGCAGATTCAATCACTTGTTTTGAGCAGACGATTCAGAACGCATAAGAGGACTCAATCAAGGCAACCATGATTAACCATTAAGTGGGGAGGAAAGCCGTTCCCCAGAGAATAGGCCAACCGAGCCGGTGGACGCGAAGCCGAGGGGTACTTACCCAAGCGGACCGGGCGAACCGTCCGCTCTTAAGGCTGGGGGCAACTCCCCCAGCAGACGGGCACGACGGCCGGTCGTAAGCCGAGGGGTACTTACCCCCGCGGGCCGAGCGAACCGCCCGCTCGTAAGGCTGGGACAACTCCCCCAGCAGACGGGCACGACGGCCGGTCATAAGCCGAGGGGTACTTACCCCCGCGGACCGAGCGAACCGTCCGCTCGTAAGGCTGGGGCAACTCCCCCAGCAGACGGGCACGACGGCCGGTCATAAGCCGAGGGGTACTCACCCCCGCGGACCGAGCGAACCGCCCGCTCGTAAGGCTTGGGGCAACTCCCCCAGCAGACGGGCACGACGGCCGGACATAAGCCGAGGGGCACTCTCCCCTGCGGACCGAGGTCGTGCCGGACATAAGCCGAGGGGCACTCTCCCCCGCGGACCGAGCGAATCACCCGCCCGTAAGGCCGGTGCGACTCCTCCAGCAGACGGGCACGACGGCCGACCGCAAGCCGAAGGATGACCTCCTTCGCGGACCGAGTGACCCACCCGTTCGCCAGGCTGAGGACAATCGCCCCGACGGGCAGAATCGGCGGGGAAAGTGACATCCCAAGCCAGACAAGCCCGGGGCAACACCTCTAGGCGATGGCGACGTACGATGACCGGACAGAAAAGAAAATGGGCAACGCCCGTCCGGTCTAAGAACATTGAAGGTTATTTCGAGAGGGAGCACCCCTGAAGAAGAAGCCAGTGGCGCTAGAAAAACTGACTAGAAGAAATCGTTTTCATTAATGGTATATGTTACATATCACTCAACAACATCCTCTCAAGCACTGTTGTTGACAACAAAATTTGTCACCCAAGAAAAGAAAAAGTGGACATGGTACAAGGGTTCTTCATGGTTCCGGGGCACGAGAGATAGCGTCATCCGGGGCCTCGCCTTGCTCCGAACAGAGGGGATCGGCGTGTCCCGGTGGAGGGGGGATCGGCTCCCGGGCGAGCTCCGCGAACTGCCGGAATGACTCCCTGACGACCTCCACTATGCGAGGGGCGAGGAGGTCCTCATAGGTCCCGAAGACATCCCTCAGGACCGACGCAATTTTCGGCCTTATGGTTGTGTCGACGCCCTTCTCAGCCTCTTCAGCAAAACGGAGCCTCCGACGCAGCTCGGCGAGTTGGCCCCAGAGATCCTCCCTCTCCCGCCGGAACTTTTCTTCCGCTTCTCGGACCAAGTCATGGGCATCGACAAGATCCCTTTTGAGATCATGCACCTGAGACTCGAGCTCGTCGACACGACGGCGTAGCTGCCGAGCTTCCATGCGGGCACCTTGAAGGGCTACCTCAGCCTCCCTAACCCGTGCGCGCTCCCGATTTAAGGAATCCTCGAGGTTTCTCAATCGGGTCGCCCGGCGTTGCGCCTCAACAGCCATCGCGGTGGCCTGCAAACAAAAGAGAGGTGAGTTATACTTAGGAATGTTGAAGGGCTGGGCAACTGTCCGAAATAGATAGGAATTCGAACCTGTTGGAGATGACAGACCAGGGAGTCCGACAATATGTCCACGGGGGACATCTCCAAGAGGGAACGGTCCCCGGCAGGACGGAATCCGCCGCCAGCCGATTCGCCAAGGCCATATCAAGAGGCACCGAGTCCCCGGGGGGATCAGCGGGGCCCGCTAAGACGCTCGACAGGACGCAGCCAGCCCCCAAGACCGGAGGGGTAGCCGAGGGAGTGACGACGGCGGGGGCGGCGGGGTCGGCCGCAACGGTCAGCGCGATGGCCTTGCCGGGATCCGTCGGCGCGACGGAGGGAGCCGGAGAAGCGGCGCACCCGCCGTTCTTCCGCGCTTCTTCCCGTTGGGGCCAGCGGTAACTGGGAGGGAGCGCTTGCGACTCCCTCCGCGGACGGCCGAGGAGCCAATCCGGAACCCTCAACAGGGAGAGGGTCGATCTCAGTGACCTCTCCTCCGGGGGACCCGATGCAACCCGTGGGGGAGACTTGGGCTCAATCCTTCCCGAAGGAGGCTCGGACCGGCGCAACTCTTCATCTACAGTGCGGCGAGGCGCCCGTCCAGAAGAACTCCCACGGCCTCGGCGAGACCCCAGCCGAATAAGCTCATCAACATCGTGGGTGAATTCGCGGCCAGCCATCCCTGCGAGAGGAAGCGAAATCAGGGTGAGCCAGAGGTTAAACGGAAGGAGGGGAGATAACCTACCGGGGGACCACAGAGTGCACTTAAGAAGCAGGTCGTCCAGCAAAGGCCAGACCGACCTCTCCTCAAGAGAAAGTGACGACAGGAGGTGGACCGCGGACCGCTCGGCCTCGGAATAGGTTACCGCCCCGACGGTTTGTTGCGGACTCCCCCAACCTGTCAAAATCACCGAGACCCGGGGAAAGACGACGAAAACGAAGCTGGAGTCCCAGTTCCTAGACCAATGGGGCAGACCGAGCAGGCACACCCGCCCCGCCCGTGCCCGGAGGTGCAGCCAAGATCCGAGGCCAACCGTCTGGATCCGATAAAAGTGAAAGAGGAGGGGGAAAGACGGCTCCAGGCCGTGAGCGATACAGAGCACAATGAACCCGGTCAGCACCACGACAGAGGATGGCGTCAGCTGGCACATGGTGACTTTCAAGGAATCCATGAATTGAATGATAAAAGGGTGGGGGGAAGCGGAGCCCCAGATGGAACATCTCGACGTAGACGCCGACCTCGTTACTCTGCGGGAAGCAGATCCGCTCATCTCCAAAGGGAATCCAGACGTCATAGGGATGACATAAGTACCTCTCCCGTATTTCCCTAGTGACTAAGAAAGGGGCCATAGATGACAACCGAAGGATCGACGGAGGGATGCCTAATCGCTCGGAAGACGAGGCCACATCGTCCCCAACGGGATCCGGAAAGAGTTTTCCTTTCCCCTTATCCGGGACCCCCGGGGGCGGCGAAGAAGCTTTGGGCCCCGGGGATGGGCACGATCGGGACCAGGCGTCGGTCCGCCAGGACATGTATCACCTATTCTAAGCATGGCCATAGGCCGAGTTAAAGAGTGGGAGAATTACCTTAATAAGAGCTTGGAAGCTGGCAGAACGGAGATCAAGAAGGAATGAGCGCGAAAGAGTTGAAGCTCGAGGGATTAGGACATATATATTGAGGACGATGGTTGGATCTGAACCGTCAAGGGAGAGCACGTAACGACATCAAGACGGCGGCGATGCTTCGAAAATTGCACCAACGGAAGTTCAAACGGAGCGGTAATAATGGCATTCATTTAATGGCGGAGCCTCGACTGACGCACCCATCGGATCATGTAAGAGTCACATCACCCGAGCCGAATCGACGGAAGTCGAACGGCCCGGGCGATGGGGGCAATTGTTACGACTAATTTGGACCAGCCCGAATTACAACGGCCCACGGTCCAGCCTCAAAGGGGACGCCCACTAGGGGAGACGGGTCCGCCCAGAAGGGCCCACGGACGGGGCTGAATGCCCGGCCACTCCACCCTCGGGGGCACCCGACTAGCCTCCATTCTGCCAGACTAACCGCCCCTCGGAATCCGCGATCCCATAATGGCCATTAACGGACCCGTTAATGGGCCTCCCCTCCACGACGCGCGAGTGGGAGGAGGCGGATGCGGATCGTGGGGACGTGAAAGGAGGCGGGACGTGGGGCAATCACGAGGAACCCTATAAGGGGAAGGCCAAGGCGACGGAGAAAGGGGATCGAGACTCAGGTAATCAACAGAGAGGTACTCCATCAACGACCTAGGCATTCGCCATCTCAATTCCTCCCTCCCCCAAACTCGCGCCGCCTGGGTTAACGTTCTGGCTTACTTACAAGCCGGATCTCCCCCGCCGAGTACCCCTTAAGACCTTGATCTGACTTAGGCATCGGAGGGGATTTGGCCGGAACCTAGGTCCGACCTCCCTGACGAGTTTCCTCATCTGTCCAGGAAGAAGCTGTCCGAGGCGCCGAGGCTACCCCTCAGCGTCGGGCGGCCACCCCCCCGCAGTCGTCAGGTGGACGGCTGCTCGAGAACCGACCATCTTGCAAGGCGCCGAGGCTACCCCTCGACGCGGATCCGACCGAGGCCGAGTGCGACCCAGCCGAGGCCGAGCGCGATCCACTGAGCCGAGGCTTCTCCTCAGCTCCCTGAAGGCAGATGATCGATGCGACCCGGGGACTCCCCCGTCTGCGCCGGACCCCGCTTCTACCCACGCCGAGAGCACGCGGGCTCGGCGATCCCAAGGGACCCCCAAGTCGGCCCCTTGACCACGTTGACCACGCAGCCGACGGTCGACGAACAGTGGTGAGAAAACACCTGTAAACAGGTGTAAAATTTTCATCGAAATTTACATGACGAGATTCCTCAATACATAAGGTTCTTTTTTTATAAATCCTATATGCTTTACTACATGTAGAATATCATACAAAAATACCTTAGTCTGATTTAGAATCAAACTTATCTAGTGAATCCTTAGTGTTAAGAATAAAACATTTACAACCAAATACGTTAAAATAAGATATACGAGGTATACGATCATAAAATAATTCAAAGCAAGTTTTATTCATTTGTGGTTTAACCAAAATTCTATTCAAAACATAACATGCAGTAGCAATGACTTCTACCCAAAAATATTTTGGTAAAGAACTATCACATAATATAGTTCTAGTACATTCTTGTAATGGTCTATTTTTTCTTTCAAATACACCATTTTGTGGTGCGGCTCGTGGAAAAGAGAAGTTATGTGTTATACCATGTTTATTACAAAACTTCGTAAATAAATCATTTTCAAATTCTCCTCCATGATAACTACGAATAGTAATAATGGATGAAGATTTTAACTTTTGAATTCTTTTACAAAATATTGTAAATTCTTCAAATGCATCATTTTTATGCTTTAAAAATAAAACCCAATTATATCTTGAATAATCATCAACAATTACAAATGCATATTTATTCCCATTTAAAGAAGCTATTCTAGAAGGACCAAATAAATCTAAATGTAAAAGTTCAAGTGATCTTTTAGTAGAAATATCATCTTTCAATTTAAATGAAGATTTATGCATCTTATCTTGTTGACATGCATCACAAAATTGAGTATGAGGTATGTCCAAAACGTTTATGATATAATAATGTGTTATCTGTGGTTGCTAGTAAACAATAATCATTTGAAGATATTTTCATGCATAATATATATATATATATATATATATTTATATATATATATATATATATTATTCTTACGATTACCTTGGAATAAAATCTTAGACATATCTAAATCATATATAATGCATGCATTCTTTTCGAAAACTATTTTGAAATCTTTATCGCATAATTGAGAAATGGATAAGAGATAGTGTTTCAAACCGTCAACGAGGAGCACGTATTCGATGATTGGCTTAGTTGGATCACCAACTGTTCCGATGCCAATCACTTTACCTTTGTTGTTATAACCAAAAGTAACAGTGCCACCATCTTTGAATTGTACGGTTGATAGAAGTTTGATGTTTCTGGTCATATGTTTAGAACATCCACTATCTAGTATCCATCTTTCTTTTATGGGTACCTGAAAGATAAACAATAAATATTGGTACTCTTTTTATATGGGTCCTTAAGATTAATCCTTAGGAAACCAAATCCAAATGGAATTTGGTTTATTTGGATAATTAGGAAAAAGAATAACATTTTGCATAAAGTTAGATATATATAAATCCTTATCATATAAGCAAACATCTTTGGAAACCCAAATATTATGCATAACTGTTTTCTTAGAAGATGTAAGAAAATTGGTTTTCTTTGGAATATGAAGAGTATCCTTTTTCATATTATTAGAAGAATGAATTTTCTTAGCATTAATAAATACATGCCTTTTCTTTTCTATAATGATATTACCAAGAATATTGGATTTGGGAGTATTTTATATCCCAAACATTGTCTATGATTAGCAGGATGTTGTAATCTAAGTAAATCATCGAGATTATTCTTTCCTTTATTAAATTTACTAATATTAATAGACATATTATCATATTTCAATTTTAGAGAAGAAATATCCTTATCTAAAATAGAGATGCGTGAAATCATATTATGATTCTTAGATTTGAGAATCTCATTTTCATGAAGTAGTTTATCATTTTGAGAAGATAATGTTTCCTTCTCAAATTTTAGATTATCTAATGAAGAAGAATGAGAAAGAATTAATGCCTTATGTTGAGAATTTAATTTCTTGAATCTCGTATATAATTCATTAAAAGCATTAAGTAGTTCTTCATTATCTAGTCTACTTACCTCTTTATCACTTTGTGCCATAAAGCACATATGTGCATTCTTTTCATTTGATTGGTTGTTGACTTCTTCTTCATCATTTGAAGATGAAGAGTCTCATGTTGCTGCTAGTGCCTTCTTTCTCTTTTCGAACTTCTTATCCTTTCTGAAGTTGTTGAATGTCCTTTCTTTTGGTTTAAGAAGTGGACAATCCCTTTTCATATGTCCTGGTCTGTTACATTGAAAACACAAAGAAACATCAATAATTTTAGGCTTAAAACTTTTAAACTTACCTCTTCGTAGAAACTTCTTGAAGTTTCTAGTTATTAGTGCCATGTCTTCATCGTCCATGTTTGAATCATCGGCGTCTGATGAAGCGGCGAATGCAAGAGTTTTCTTCTTTGTATCTGCTTGTTCTTTGCGATCTTGAAGTTGTACTTCGTAGGCCATCAAGTTACCAACCAAGCTTTCAACGATGAGAGTTGACAAGTCATTGGCTTCTTCTATGTATGTAGTCTTCTTCTCCCATTCTGACGTTAAGGCACGAAGAATCTTCCGTACTTGTTCCGTTTGAGAATAGGTTTTGCCAATGGCTATTAAGGAGTTGACAATGTCGGTGAAACGAGTGATCATTTCTCCAATTGGTTCATTCTCATTCATTCTGAATAACTCAAACCTATGAACAAGAACAGAGATTTTAGTTTCTTTAACTTTATTAGTTCCTTCATGAGTTACCTGGAGTGTATGTCAGATGTCATATGCGGTTTTGGCCTGGGAGACACGATTGAACTCATTCTTGTCCATACCGCAGAATAGTGCATTCATTGCTTTAGAGTTGCGAGTTGCAGCAGATTTTTCATTAGTGGTCCATTAGGCATATGGAGTTGTAGGCTCTTCGTATTAAGTTTCCAACATGTTCCAAAGTTAGTAGTCAATGCTTTGAAGATAGATTATCATCCTTGTCTTCCAATAGGAGTAGTTGTAACCATTGAATAGTGGAGGCCTTGTAGTAGAGTGCCCTTCTGGAAATTGTGATGAAGACATTGATGTGTTCGTCGGATAGGTGTAGGCCATCTTAACCATGAAGCTCTGATACCAAATGTTGGATCTCCTGGCACACCAAAGACACTAGGGGGGTGAATAGTGTAAATCACGACGATATTGCAAAATTAAAAATTAATAAAAAATTGCAATAAGAGTGCGGAAATAAAAGATCACAATACAGAATATTCCAAATGCAAACACAGAGATTTTTATCCTGGTTCAGATCATTGTGATCCTACGTGCAGTTCTCTATCCCGTAGAGATTTGAATTCACTAAAACACTTGCTCCCTGCAAGTAATCAACATACAAAGATGCCAACACTCCCCGTGTTGCAAACTTGTACAATCTTTTCAACAAGAGATTCACCAAATAAAGTAAAAAAAGAGTATGAAACAATATCACATATAGTCTTGATAATTGATGGAATTATTGCGCAAGGAAGGTGATTGAATCTCCTAGGTTCTGGATGGAACTTGTAGTAGAACAAACTTGAAGATTGGACTTTCTATGGAGGAAAAATTTCTACAGAGATTCCTCTAAGAAAAATCTTAAAAACACTAACTTTCTAGAGATAGAAAGTAAACTTAAGAAAAGAGAAAGAAAGTGAATTTTCGTATGATTTTAGGCAGGGGTCTAGGGGGTCTATTTATAGTCCAAAAAGGTAGTTTTTGAACGTTGAACAACAGCCTAAATTTTTAAAAATTCTGAGAAATTTTTTCTATTAGTCAACTACTATGGGTGCCTGGTCGACTAATTAGAACTACTGACTAGGATTCTGGCTGTTGAGATGTCCTTTCAGAAAATAACTTCCAAAAACAGAAAAGAAACTTCTTTAAACGGATATAAACGGTCAGAAACTAGCCGTTTATGGCAGTTTCAACTTCCAGAAATAAAATATATTATTTAAATGATAAACCATTTAAATAACTGTTTTGAAAATAGACTGGTAGACTAACAGAGTTTCTTGGTCGATTAAAAATATGAAATTTTAGGAATTTGTGGGAAAATGATCCTAGAGACTTAAAAATGGGTCTGACAAAATTTTAGGGCAGAAATATTTTATTATTAAAATTAGTCGACTAGCATTAGGGGTTAGTCGATTAATAGGATTTCTGACGTGATTTTTTGAAGATGAATCCTAAACGACTAATAGAGATTATCAAGGCTTTTACATTCTAAAGCTTTTACATTCTAAGTAACTGTAAGAGCAAAAATAAAAATTACATCTCATTTACAAGATACAAAATATCATCGATAAGCTTCGGCTTGTAGTGGATTCTTCTTGCAATATGTAGACTTGATGATTGTCTCAGTTGATTTCTGCTATAACATCTGCATAGATAGAGTTAGTTAAAGATAATATGTTTGTATCATCAAAACCACATGAGGAGTTGTGAATTTCCAACCGATGCTACGGTAACATACACCATTCTCTCCTATTTTCTAATTGCGGCCGTCTCTCAATCCAAGAAATGGTCAAGCTCCAACCTTTGATATTATTATTCGGTCATGTTGCAGCAAGTCTTAACCGTGTATGGACTACATCCCTTGGAAGAATTGAGATGTCTCTGATTCCATTTGATCCGTAAGCTCAGGGGAGACATTGCTTCTTCTACTGCATTTTACTCAATTGTAGACTAATAGAAGAAAGAGTAATTGCATAAAGTTTATTAAGAGTGGGAAATTCCGTGCTTTCAAATTTTTTGTATTAAAGATATCATTCAGATCTCCCAAAGTTTGGTTCAGATCCCAATTAGAATTGGGATCTGCTTGCCTTAATTTGTGTTGACTGAATATGCCTTTTTTGGTGAATTGCGTGACTTTGAATGAGATTTCTACCCAGCTTAACAGATAACGTCAACTTCAAGTTTGGATATGCGAATTTATGGCATGGTACGAAAAATTCATTAAGATTCCGTTGAAGCATTTAAATATAGGCTTAGTTTCTACAATTTTCCATCTGTCACATTTTGGTAGTAGTCAGAAGTTTGTTTTATGTTGGCTTTCAGGGGTGATCATGTTAGGATCTGATACTACTTGCTGGGAACTTTGGTTATCAAATAGACAATCACTCTGCGAAAATTTAAGAATCATTGAACCAACGAGAAAAGCTAATGACAATCTTTACAGAACCTGCAGCACATGTAATATAATAAAATAAACATAAAACACAATAGAAACACAAACCCGATACTAAGATTCATACTAGTTCAATCTAATTCTTAATGTACGTCCAATTAAAAGATAGGTAATGCTTCAATAATTTTGAATTATAAAGTATGACATCTGGTTTAGGGGAAAATCAAACTTAAACTTGATATGAATTTGAAGAAGAAAATTTATGAATAAATCTATATTTTGGCTCCCAAACAACCTTCTATTGGCACTTTCAATTTGTCAACTGTATTTCTATATGTAGCTGCAAATTTTCTACAAGAAATTTAAACAAAATCTTATGCTAAATAAGGATTTAAATACCTTAATACTCAATTCCAATCCTTAATGGGTCTAAAACCCTAAACCCGTTAGGAAATTGAATTTGGATCGGATTTCTATGCACTTGGTTCCGTTTTCTGCAGTTCCCACGCACCACTCATCCACGACCATTCGATCCCGGTGGGATCGAACATGAGCTCGCCATGTGTCGCGATCTCCTGCATCCTGATCACACGCGAGCTCTCCGAGCGCCCATTGTGTGGCCCACGCACCATGCGCATGTGGGCAGCTACGTGGGTCGGCTTCAATGTACCACACTGTTCACCAGTGTGAGCTGACACTGTTCCAACTTCTAAGCCGCTGGAAAATGATGATTTGGGTTCTAAAAAATTCTGAAAAAAATTCTGATTTTATCTTGAATTATGATTTGTATCACAAATTCAACAGATCATCTTCTTAAAGGGATTGGTTTCCATGCAACTGTTGCATGTAAGAAACCATAGTGCAATCTTCAATTATTTTCTATAAAAACTGAGTTTGGTCTTTGTTATATTACACCTGCTGATCCTCTACTTCGAACATTGCTGTTAGGAATACTATCTTTTGCTTTGCAGCTGAAGAACTTCACCTCAATTCTGACTTCTTGCTTGAGTTGGAGAAACCTCTAATTCATTATCGTGTTCTTGGATTAGCTAAAAATTAAGATGGTTGAAATTTGTGATTACATGACAAGAAAGATAAAAATTAAAAACCAACATTGCTGAGTATAGCCAAAGCCTCATGCCAAAGTCACAATATGTAAATTTAGTGGTGCTGTAGTTTTGATGCTGAGAGTCCCCAAACAACAACAAATAATCTTTAAAATAAGGAATAAGAGAATAAAAATTAATGAAAATGGAATTAAAAATTAAAAAACCATGCCCACCAAAATCACCCCATCTCTTTTTTGGAGAATTGGCTATTATGTCCTGGTGCAAGTGGACTTTGAACCCTATTCCACCTACCTGCAAATAGCCGTTGCCAACTGTGCTATAGTTATAGTGGCACTCTCTGTGTGCTTAAAGTTGAGTGCAATTTGTAATTTTGACGATCTTATTCCTCTGGTCTGGTTGCCCTAAATTTTTTTTGAACCATGACTTCGGATTATTTGAAGTAAAGATTTCTATTAAGTTGTAACTTATAATATTGTGTTGTATACACATCCGCACAATTGGTTTCATTTAATGGACACTTCTGCATATATTTTTTTTGAATTACAAATCTGATTTTTCCCATTAAGTTATAATATTGTGTTTTGTGGTGTGCCCGAAAAGGCTCAAAAAAAGGAAGAACGACTGATTGAGGCATTAAAGAAAATTGAACCTTCAGAATCATCAGAAACTAAACATGACCCGGAGATCCTTACACCCGAAGAGCATTTTTACTTGCTGAAGATGGGCCACAAATGCAAGAACTATGTTCCTGTGGGAAGACGTGGGATATTCCAAGGAGTAATACTGAACATGCACCTGCACTGGAAGAAACATCAGACATTGAAGGTTATAGTGAAGACTTTCACCCCAGAGGAGGTTAGAGAAATTGCTGCTGAGCTTGCCAGATTAAGTGGAGGAATCGTGCTTGACATCCACGAAGAGAATACAATTATCATGTATAGAGGAAAGAACTATTCTCAGCCACCAACGGAAATCATGTCACCAAAGGTTACGCTGTCCCGTAAGAAGGTACATGCCTCTCTTGTTAAGTATTTAATAAACAGTATAGTGGTATTTCTATATGAAGGGAATATTACCTTTCAGTGGAATGCCACATTTGGTTGCACATAGTTTCAAGTAAATATAAGTGAAGGAAGGTATTGAGAGTTAAGGAGATACAAAATCTGAACAATATATGGTCAATAATTTGTTCTCAATCCACTAAAAATTCTTCATTTACAATGTAGTGAAATATAACATGCAACCGATAGCAGGTGAAATGCAATTTCAGTGTGGTATGCTTTCATTGTATTTGGTTCTAGACTAGGTAAGTTGACATTTCTGTGAGAAACCGTAAGATTATGGGATGACCTTAGCATCAGACACGTCTGCTTCCAGGGCTGCAAGCAGGTTCTACTTCCTCAATCTCACCCTAGCAAGTCAGTTTGCCAAAAGCTTGAAGTGTGAGAGTCCTGACTTAATGCTGCTATAATTTTATGCATCAACTTAGTTCAGGAACTTGGTTCATTGTGTTTTTACTTGTGTGAAACCTTTTTCTCCTTTCTTCCTTTGTGTGTGTGAAAAATTCTGCCCCCAAACGTACACTCAACTTGCAACGAGTGTTGGAGTGCATTAAATGTTTAGATCTTTTCTGCATAAACTATAAATAGATGTCATAACTATACCTCTTTTGTAATACAAAAATTCATTCTGTCAAACTTAAAGCCAGTAATATATCTTTCATCACCAGTATAGCATGGATGCACATATCATGAAGCTATGTTTGGAAACATGCATTCTATGTTATTGTCCAAACATGCTTGATGCCTGTCGGCGTGTCACGCAGATGTCAGCTTGGCCTTGTCTGCAGCGTCACTAGCTAATTTGTTCCAATAACACGCTAAACTGGTTATAAAATGGCATTTGCATTTGCATTATCTTTTTTATAATGAACTCAAACAAGGGGCGGCAATGAGCGGAGCTCGGCGTGGGCTCTTATATAAGAATGCGCCTGGGCCTATTTAATTTTCTTGTGTCTGAGCTTTGCCTGTTTATGTACATGGCTTGAGTTTCTAAGCACAAGCCCATTTTCAAAATAAACATGCCAGGCCTATATTCTTAAATCATAAGCAAATAAATTTTAACATAGTGCATAATTTTTTAATTAACTAAATAAATAATAGACCAAAAAATAAGTGAGAAAGGTTAATGTTCATGCAGTATTGACAAATTTTGAATTTTTCTAAAGAGTAAAAGAAATGCATGTAACCAAATTCATGATTTTATTTTATTTTTTTAACAATATGAAGTAAGATGGTATTTTTTAGAAAGTTCATGGGAAGTTTTTGTTAGCTTTGGGAAATATAGCCCAAAAAGAAAGTTAATAAACTTGTGTCATTATGAAAATATAGTGGTAACAGAGTGTAAATATGTATATAGTCATATTGGTTATACTTTTGTGATGTATCCGTTTTCTCTTATTTAATGATCACCATTTCTTTCTTCAGTTTTAATCTTTGCTCTATTCTACCTCCTGTTTTTCATTCAGGCCCTGGATAAATCCAAGCACAGAGATGCCCTTCGGGCAGTTAGGAGGTTCATTCCCAAGCTTCAACAAGATTTCCAAAATCTTCAGGCACAGATGAAAGCAAAAGCAGAGAGTAAAGTCGAACTTTTAACTGAAGAAGTCCCTGATGCAAATGCCGATGAAACAGCACCTGACCATTTAGTGCACAACTTTGATGGGTTTGATGAAGTAGAAAGCAGAAAGAATGAGCTTGATGGAGATGAATCCTTTGAGTCATCTGGCACTATGTCAGAGTCCGAAGATCTATCCGATTTATTTGAAACAGATACTGATGGGGAAATGGAGCACAAGGAAGAAAAGCCTCTGTATTTGGATACGCTAGAAAAGATTTCTTTCAAAGATCATGGAGATGAAGATGATTTCGAGGAGCATTTGCGTCAGATTTCTGCCGCTGCAAAGAGAGGTGATTCATCAGAGAAAAACGATGTAAAATTAACAGATTTAGATGAGATCGATAAGATTTTCTTGAGAGCTGACTCGCTAATGAATAGAAGGAGAAAGTAGTTCTGAGGTTTGAAGGAAAATTTTGTTTCTCTGTTTCATGAGATGTCATGTAAAGCTTCATGGTTGGCGACACCAAGGTAAATCCTCGTCGCACTCCATAATGAATGAAAGTTTTGTTACATCAAAATTCTGTAGAAATCGATACATAAAGATATTTTGTATGAGGTTCATGTTATTATGTGTATCCTTGTTTGTAATAGTTATTATTATTTCAAAATGATTACAGTTTCATGTAGCATATTGTTAAAAACGATTACAATTTCATTGTATGCAACCAATCAGGAGATTAAATGTATCATAAATTTTTTTGCCTAAAAAGAAAACTGTTAGCATCCCAAGACCCAAAACAACAACAATTAAAAAAAACCCCCAAAAGAAAGAGTAATGGAAGCCAAACAGCTAAACAGTAAATGAAAGAGCAGAAGAAAGCAAAAAGCAGGATGCAAATATTATTAACTTAGTACAAGCTCAAACCAAGTTCAACAGCATTCAACTAGGAGTAAAAACTTAAGAAACGCTCAGAGTATGATCTCAGTTACTTAGAAATCTGGATATTTTACATAGGAATAGAAAGTGGTAGAGGAAGAACAAGATGGTTTTCTAGTAAGTTTAATGCCCTGCTAAGCTACTGCACAAGTACTAGATGGTTGGGGGGGGGGGGGGGGGGGGGGGGGGGTGGGGGGGGGGGGGGGTGTGTGTGTGTGTGTGTGAATAGTACTTTAAAATAATTAAGAGGCTAATTCCTAATTACCTTGCAAACTCTACCAATTAATGCGGAAATGCGGACAGTAAATAATCGACAACAAATACAAACAATCGCAAACAAGCAATATTACTGGGTTCGGATCCACCCAAGTCTCCCCGACTTGTTCCCGGTGATCCTACGTCCCAAACACCCGGATCCCCTCCGGATACTCGAGTTAGAAACTCTAACTCAAGATTTCCACTATGAAATACTTGTGAAAAACCTTCACAAGTCAAATCATACACAAATGAACTTGTGACTCTCACAACCCGGGATCACAAACACACTCTCACAACCGAGAGTGAAACTTACAATATCAAAGTAAATGAAATAAAGATTCTTACCGACGAAATCCTATGCCTTGAGTAAAACTTACGATTTAGGGCAAAACAGATTTTCGTGAAGATGAAGAGGCACCAAACCCTGGCTCCAAGAAGATGACCAGCAATGGAGAGCTATGGGGTAGTTGGTGACCTAGGATCAAGCACTTTTCTTGGAAGGCTCACAATCAATGAATCTCTCTTTTGAAATAAGAGTGAGAAGAGATTCAAGATTGGAAATGAAAGAGCTTTGAATGAGTTGGAATGATTTCTCTTTGATCTCTAAACTTGTCTTAATATCATCCTTGAGTGCAATGAATGCAGCTCAACAAGTATATATAGGTTAGAGGAGAGAGAGAGAGAGAGAGAGAGAGAGAGAGAGAGAGAGAGAGAGAGAGAGAGAGAGAGAGAGAAACGTTTCAATTAAAGCTCCAACGGCTCTATTCTGAACCAAACTAGTCGGTCAAAGAACAACCACCGACCGACTAGTTCATCAACTAGTCGGTCGGCCAATTAACATGAACCGACTAACTGTTGAACATGGAATAGATCAAGTTCAGACTGACTAGAACTAGTCGGTCAAAGAAGAGTTGCTGACCGACTAGTTTCACAACTAGTCGGTCGGTGACTCAACTAAGACCGACTAAGAGATAAAACAATAGTCTGAATACAAAATAGATTTAGTCGGTCCAAGAACAAATGTTGACCGACTAGTTCATCAACTAGTCGGTCGCCAAATGAACATAGACCGACTAACGATAAACAGTAGCTCAGGTGAAAATTGGCATGTACAGTAGAAGCTCAACTAGTCGGTCAAAGAAGCATCACTGACCCACTAGTTCACAAACTAGTCGGTCGGTGAGTCAACGTAGACCGACTAACTGTAAACAGTAAAGAGCTTGGAATTGACTGACTGAAACTAGTCGGTCCAAGAAGCTTTGCCGACCGACTAGATCACCATCTAGTCGGTCGATTCTTCTTCTTGAACCAACTAACATGCACAAGAAGTCGCGAATCGAAGCGCGAAGCTTCGGGAAAGTTCGTATGGACTTCTACTAAGATCCTAGAGCTAAGATATGAGCGTTATGAAGATTTAAACCGTAAGACCTACTCAAGGCTTAACATTCTACGAAAGAAGCTTAAAGACTATAAATAAAACTTGACGATACCGTCTTCAAAAGCTTCAATCGAATCTTCATGACTTCTAAAATGGTCCATAAGCTTCAACAAAGTTTTAGGCATACGATCACGTACTTTGAGAAGTCTCGAGACGTCGCAATTGATATTCATATGAGTTTGGCGACGATCTCCATAACTGCGCTCACAAATTGTTAGTTCACAATATATTTATATTTGTTCATCATCCAAAACCAAATCCGGGGAGTCCAATATCCAACATTCTCCCCCTTTTTGGTGATGACAAACCAACATAAATAATAATAAAAAATAATGATTCAAATGTAATTTACTTACTCCCCCTGCATTGATGACACGTTAATTCCAAATTAAACAATAATAATACGCATCAAGCAGACGAGTGAAGTATATAAAATGAGAATCAAATATTGAAATTTAGGAATTGAAATTCCATTTATATATCTTAACTCCCCCTGAATCTAACATATCAAATTAGATTCTTGGAAAAATGCTTAAATTATCATTTAGCACATGTCATTATTATATCTCTCCCCCTTTGGCATTAGCAAAAAGTGTGGGAGGAGATCAACGACAACAACAATAGCTTCAAATGTAAGCACGGGAGTCATAGAATACGACCACGGTCCAAATGACACCAAAGAAAAATACGAATTAAATCAAAGCGTGTCAATGAGACCAAAGTCGAAAATCGAAAAACGAAATCATCAAAACTCCAATCAATTTTACGGATTGAGTTATGGAATATACTCTCCAATATCAACATTCTTGGTTATTCTAGTGCATGGAAAACAATTCTATGTTTTCATAGAAGAAATTTCTATTTAACCAAGTTATTATCGTCGGGCGACGATATCAAAACATCAGAGACATATAAAATATTGAATGTGCACAATAGAATGAAATGTCAACATCGATGTATATATATAAAAATATGAACCAGAGTACATCAAAAATATATATCACTGATATCCAAAAAGCGATCCAACGATCGGCGATCAAAATACAACATCATATATCTCAGAAGACAGCATATATGGGAGTATCATAGAACATATCGATATCCATCCAACGTACATCAGAATACATCAAAACATCAAAATACATCAATAAAATATCCAGAACCCCACTCTATCCTACCCAAACACTCTCACACTAGATCTATCATCCAAGGAGCATCGGAGAGTCCTCAAAGAAGCTCAAGAGGAAGCGGCAGGATCTGCAGCAGCAGCAGGCTCTGCAGGAGTGGAGGTGGTCACTGGGTCAGATGTAGTGTCCACGGGAGCGACGGAAGAGGCAATCTCTGGAGCAGCAACAGTAGTGGCCTCGGGAGCACCAGTCGGAGTATCCACCGCAGGAACGGTGGCAACAGGTGTGCTCTTGGGGTCACCAGCAGACGAAGCACCAGCACCAGAAGAAGCAGCAACAGCAGCACCAGAAGTGCCCTCGGGGGCACGAGTAGAAACACGCACAAGCTCCTCAATCTCCTCCTCGTCTAACTCCTCCTCGTCAGAGACTGACGGAGGGATCTCAATACCAAGGTGGCGAGCAATACGAGCCAGAATCTCCTCGGTATGAGCATAACAAGACTCCACACGTCGAACTGAACGTGCAAGCTCGTCAAGAGTGGTAGAGGGAGCAGCAGAGGCAGAGGCAGAGGCAGAGGCAGACGCTGAAGGTGTCATCCTCTGAACGTGACGGAGCGCCGCAAGAGATTTCTTGACGGCCGTCGCGTTTAGAGGAGGACCAAGTGAACGCTCATCGTCACGAGGAAGTGTGACACGGAAGTGACGGAACACAAGGGTCAACAAGCAAGGATATGGGATATGCGCAGACTTCGTGGTCTTCCGGATACACTCGAAAGAATCCATCTTATCGAGTATGATCCGGGCCCAGTTAATCTCGCTACCCATGAAGATGGCATAGATCAACTTTAGAAATGGCTGGGAGGGCAAAGAAGAGGAGCCGTACTTAGGAAGTAAGCACGACTTCAGGATGAGGTTCAGGACCCAGGCATTTGGCTTGAATGACTTGGAGGGTACGCCAATCATGGCGGGAGGAATCTCATGGAAGATCTCAGAGAGGATAACCTGATCAAGTGAAGAGATATCATCAACAGAAATTTCAGAGGGGAGGAGGCCAGACGAGGAGATACCCAAAATCTCTCCTAAGATTTCTACTGTGAGGACTATCGGAGTCCCTAAGACAGTCGTCAAAATCGAGTGGGTCTCGTCGTATTGACCCCGGACACGGTTGGCATAGAAAAGCTTCATTAGGCGAGGGTAGGGGTGAGGATTCGCCTTAGGGTCATATCGAAGGTAATCGATAAGACCCGAAGACGACAGAAGGTCAGCTAGCCCTATGAAGTCAGAAAACTGTACGAAATGCTCCAGAAGCAGCGGACAGTGTTCGATACGGTTGTAAGCCACGAGACACATAGGGTCATCGCGACACAACGAGATATCAACACCGCCCACCGGCATCGGAGCCTTTCCCTTAGGCTGACGGGTACGGGGTCGAGAGCTAGACTCAGGCTGCCTAGGAGGAGGTGAGGGTTCCCTATGGGTCTCGGTCTCGGGTCTATACTCCGTATCGGAATCCGTAGGAGTAAGGAAAGAGGAGGGAGACGCAAGTTGCTTGGGCTTGGGCTTTGGTTTGGGTTGAGCTCTAGGTTTGGCTGTCGTCGTCCTCTTCTTCTTCAGAGGAGGCAAAGACGACGAGGTTTGGGTGGTCTTCGATCGACGCTTGGGAGGGGTTCGCGTAGGTTGTTCGGGATCCGTAGGGGATGGCTCTACAGTCATAGGCGATGGGCTCATAGGACGGATCGGAATGCGTGTACGGGCCATAAGCGCTGCACGACACGACACAATCAATCAAGCAATGAGATCAAGAACCCTAGATATAGAAACCCTAGCCGAAATTGAAACCCTAGCCGAAATAGAAACAAACCCTAAGCCTAGGAGCTAAGAAATCTAACCCTAGATAGGGATAGGAGAGGGGGGGGGGGGGGGTTTACCCTAGGAGGAGGTCGACCGAAGATTTGGCCGGAGATAGGCCGGAGACGACGACGGAGAGAGGGTGGAAGTCGTAGGGGTCGAGGGGTTTTGGCTGGAGAGGGAAAGTTTCGATCGATTAGAAGTGAAAGAAATCGATTAGATGGAGTTTTAATCGGTCGGGAGTCGAAAAGACGCAGCTGCCCCTGTCACAGTTATGTTGAATATTGGACTCCCCGGATTTGGTTTTGGATGATGAGCAAACATAAATAATTCATGAACTAACAATTTGTGAGCGCAGTATTGGAGATCGTCGCCAATTTCACGAGAATATTCAAAGCGACATCTCAACACTTCCCAAAGCTCATATTCATGCCTAAAGCTTCGTTGAAGCTCTTGCGATGCTTTGGAAGATATGAAGATTCAATCGAAGCTCTCAAAGACCGTTTATTAAGGTTTTATTTATAGTCTTTTAGCTTCGATATATAGAATGTTAAGCCTTGAGTATATCTTACGTCTATATCTTCATTACGCTCATTTCGTAGCTCTAGGATCCTTGCACAAGTTCATTCTAACTTCCTCGAAGCGTCGCGCTTCGATTCAGACTTTGTTGTGCATGTTAGTTGGTACAAGAACACGTACTGACCGACTAGATGGTGATCTAGTCGGTCGGCAACTGTTCTTGGACCGACTAGTTTGATTCCTTAATTTCTTGGACTTTACTGTTTACAGTTAGTCGGTCTACGTTGACTCACCGACCGACTAGTTTGTGAACTAGTCGGTCAGTGATGCTTCTTTGACCGACTAGTTGTGACTTACTGTTCACTCTAAGTTTCTCCTGAGCTACTGTTTACCGTTAGTCGGTCTAAGAACGTTTGATGACCGACTAGTTGACAATCTAGTCGGTCAACTTTTGTTCTTGGACCGACTAAGTCACTTTGCATTCAGACTAAGTTATTTTGCCTCTTAGTCGGTCTACGTTCATTGACTGACCGACTAGTTGTGAAACTAGTCGGTCAGAAAGTGTTCTTGGACCGACTAGATTTCTAGGTCTGAAATTCTCTTTCTTCTTCAGATCTACTCTTAGTCGGTCCACGTTGTTTGGCTGACCGACTAGTTGATGAACTAGTCGGTCAGTGACTGTTCTTTGACCGACTAAGTCTCACAGATTTCTATCCGTTGGTGAATGACCTAACTTGTTTTTATGGGACCCTATAAATACGAACCTAGGTCATTTCTATCTTCAATAGAGCTGCCATTAAGAGATTCATTGAGTTCTAAAGAGATAGCTATTCTCCCTCAAATCTAAAGCTCTCTTCCTCACAAGAAACCCATTCTCTCTCATTTCTAGATCTAGAGAGAAGCTTGTTCTTGGTGAGCTTTTCAAGCTATTGCTTGATCCAAGTCTCCAACTCTTCCCTAGGCACCCATTGCTGCTCATTTCCTTGGTGCTAGGGCTTGGTGACTTCATCTTCCTCAAATCCTTCATTCCACCTATTGGGTAAGAAAAACTCAAGGTATAGGATTTTGTGGTAAGAGTATTTATTTCATCTAAACTCTTTTATATTGCTTATTGGCTCTCTCGGTTGTGAGAGAAGGTTGTGATCCCGGGTTGTGGGATTCACGTTTGCTATTGCATGTATGATTTGATCTTGTGAAGGTTTTTCACAAGATATTCATAGTGGAAATCTTGAGTTAGGGTTTCTAACTCAAGTATCCGGAAGGGATCCGGGTGGTTGGGACGTAGGATCACCGGGAACAAGTCGGGGAGACTTGGGTGGATCCGAACACATTAACATCGTTTGTTTGCATTGTCAATTTTATTGTTGTCATTCAATTTAAGCTTCCGCAAATTGTTTTGGTAGTTGTTTGCAATTTAATTTGGAATTATACTCCTTATTATTTTAAAGTACTATTCACCCCCCCTCTAGTACTTGTGCAGTAGCTGGTAGGGCATTACATTTGGTATCAGAGCCAGATACTCAGCTATGTCTGCCAACGACAACAAGACCGTGCCTCCACCTTCCAACTATGACACCTTCAGGAACCGTGAAGGAGCGTCATCGGTAATGGAAGGACATTCCTCTACGAGGCCTCCATTCTTCAACGGTACCAACTACGGGTACTGGAAGTGCCGGATGGAGACTTTCCTCCGGAGTGCATCCTTATGGAGGACTACAATGAAGGAATACATCGAACCCAAAGAAGAAGACTTTGAGAAATGGACTGCCGCGGAGGTCGCCGCGGAGGTAAGCAATGCCAAGGCAATGAACGCATTGCAATGTGCATTGGAGCCCGAGGATTTCAATAAGATATGCACATGTAAGAGTGCATATCAAATTTGGAACTCCCTCCTCATTCTTCATGAAGGGACGAGTCGGGTAAGAGACTCTAAACTCGTAGTCGTAAACAAAGATTACGAAATGTTTCATATGCAACAGGGCGAGAAGATGAAAGAATATTACGCTCGCTTCGTTGACATAATAAATGAGTTAGAGGCCCTCGGCAAGTCCTACACTCAAAAGGAGAAGTGCTCAAAGATCATTGAAGGACTTCCCTCTTCTTGGGAAAAACGTACCTTCGCCATCGAGGAAGGTAATGACATGAATAAATATACCGTTGTTCAACTAATGGGTACTTTGATGTCATACGAGGTACGCAAAGATAGCAAGGTGAAGTTACAAGAAAAGATGAAGTCCTATTTGAACCTAGATGCGCCTAAGAAAAAGGCGATTGCATTCAAGGCGGCTTCATCCACCTCTACCGATGATGAGGACTCGGAAGAAGAAATGGACATGGAATCCATTGCACTCATGGCAAAGAAGTTCAATCGCTTCTTCCGAAAGGGTAACTTCAAACAAAAATCTAAGTTTACTTCTACTAACGCCTCTCCACCTTTGTGTTTTAAATGCAATAAGCCGGGACACATCAAAGCGGATTGTCCTCAAAACAAGCAAAAGGAGAAGTGGAAGGCGCCGAAGTTCGACAAGTCAAAGAAGTACAAAAAAGGGTACAAAAAGGGACTTGTCGGAACTACATTCACCGACTCCGAGGATTCCTCAAGCGGAGAGTCGGATGATGAGAAAGTGGAGCAAGCGCACATGTGCTTCATGGCGAGAGAGGAGCATGATCAAGGATCTTCTTCTTCCGATGATAGCGACGACGAAGGCGATGAGGTAACGATGGATGATCTTAGGGATGCTAACTCTCACTTATGGTCTAAATATACAAAATTAGTAAATCGATATACTAAAGTAAAAGATGACCTAGCTAGCATTCAAACCTCGCCTAAGACTATCATCACCAACAACGACACTGTTGTTGAAGAGTTAAGAAATGAGATTGTTAATCTCAAATCTAAACGTGAACATGTTAGCATAGATGATCCGGAAGAACATAGGATAGCGGATTTAACTTCTTAAAACTCGACTTTGAGTATTGAGAACGAGAATCTTAAATCTCGTGTTTTTGTGCTCACATCGCAAGTGTCCAATTTGGATACTTCTATGCGTTCTCTCAAAGAGAAATATGAGAACACATTAGGCCGAATCACTAGATTCAACAAAGGTAAGGACCATTTGGATAAAATCCTAAGTGACTTACTTCCGGCCAATCACCACATTGGTTTGGGGTACACGATGGGATGTCCATCCAAAGCGGTCACTACTTTTGTTAGGCCAACTTCCGGTGACTCTACGAGTGGTAGCAAACACTCTATTGGTAGTTCATCTACCAATGGTGCTTCCACCTCGTCCACGCCCTCTTTTGGAAAGAAACCCACTTTGGGTGGACCTCCAAAGAAGGGGCATGCTTATATGTACACCAATACCATGCCACGTAGGAACACACGTCCTACTCCACCATCTCACACATATGATGATTTTTATGCAACACATTCTCGGGCACGTGCACACCATGTGAGACACCCTCACGCACGTGTTCCCACACAAGCATATGTTCACCCACTGCATCATATGAATAATTCTCGTCGTGCACCATTCCATCATGTCCCGTATGCCTATCCACAACATGCATCACGTAGAAATCAACGTCACATGCATGCACCCAATAGGATAATGGCTCCCAAAATTTTCACTATTTGGAGCCCAAAGGACACAAGCATGGACGAAAAACAAATATATATGGATGCTTATTTTTCGAGTGTTGTGCATAGTAGGAATTATGTGGGGAAGTCAAAGTCCAATTGGACTTGGCTTCCAAAGGTCTAACCTTTGAGGACCCAATGACCTTGGGTACCATGATATGAAAGTCCCTATCTTTAGGTACTCAAGGGAAAGAAAAAGGAAAGGAGCAACAAATTCAAATTTGGCTCCAAAGGGAATTGGATACTCGATAGCGGGTGTTCAAAACACATGACGGGTGACGCTAAATTGCTCTCCGGAATTGTTCCCATTACAAATGGAAATCGCGTCGTATTCGGAGGCAATGAGAGCGGAACCATCGTCGGTGCTGGTAAAGTGGGTAACCCTTCTAAACCCTTAATTAGCGATGTTTATCTAGTTGATGGTTTAAATCATAATCTTATTTCAATAAGCCAACTTTGTGACAAAGGTTACAAAGTTAGTTTTGCGAAAGGATTGTGTCATATTTCAAATGATAATAATAAATTATTATTTTCCGGCACACGCCATAAAGATATTTATATTTTGGATCTTCCTAAGTCATATGAACAATGTCTCGTTGCCAACACAAGTGAACAACACTTATGGCATCGACGCTTTGGACATGTGAACTTTGGAACACTTTATAAGCTTTCGAAATTAAATTCCATCAAAGGTTTTCCGAAGCTCGTTTTTGAAAAGAAAAGTTTTTGTGATTCTTGTCAACGTGGGAAGCTTCCTAAATCTTCATTTAAACATAAGAAAAGCATTTCTACGAAACGGCCACTAGAGCTATTACATCTAGATTTATTTGGGCCAACTAGAGTTGCTTCCTTAGGAAATGCAAGATATGGACTAGTCATCGTTGATGATTATTCAAGATTTACTTGGGTATTCTTCTTATGCAATAAAAATGAAGCTTTTGAAAACTTCACAATATTTGTAAAGAAAGTACAAAATCTCATCGGAACCACCATTGTCACTATCCGTAGTGATCATGGGGGTGAATTTGAGAATGAGTCTTTCTCAAATTTTTGTGATGATCTTGGAATTACACACACGTTTTCTTTCCCTCGCGCACCTCCTCAAAATGGTGTTGTTGAGAGGAAGAATAGAACGCTTGTGGAGTGTGCTCGCACTATGCTCGAAGATAGTCAACTTGGCTATCAATTTTGGGCGGAAGCGGTACACACCGCTTGCTATGTGTTTAATAGAATACTTTTGAGGCCCTGCACCAAACAAACTTGCTATGAATTGTTGTTTGGTAGATTGCCTCAAGTTAAACATTTTCGTGTTTTCGGCGCAAAATGTTTTATTAAAAACACATATGATAATTTGGACAAGTTTGATCCGAGATCGGATGAGGGGATATTTGTTGGGTATTCCTCATGTAGCAAAGCCTACCGGATATACAACAAAAGATCCTCTACGATCGAGGAATCACTTCATGTCTCTTTTAAAGAGAATTTTATTACTTCGAGAATTTCAAATGACAATGATTCTATGGATGTTTTATGTGATTCGTTTGAAAATTCTAAGTCCATTGATTCAATTGATTCTATTGAGACTAACCCGACTAATGAAGTTGTTGAGAATGTGCCTAGTGGTTAAGGTATTCCCAAGCGGCTTCAAACCGTCCGCGACCATCCCCATGAGCAAGTAATTGGCAATATTCATGATAGTGTCAAGACGAGATCGCAAGTCCACCACTTCGCCAATAGTGCCTTTGTCTCATCAATAGAGCCAAAGAATATAGTTGAAGCTTGCGAAGATAGTGCTTGGATACTTGCCATGGAGGAGGAACTCATTCAATTCGAGAGGAATGAGGTATGGGAGCTTGTTCCTTTGCCATCGAAGAACCACACCGTCATAGGGACAAAGTGGATCTTCAAGAACAAATCCGACGAAAATCAAGTCGTCATCCGGAACAAAGCTCGGTTAGTTGCTCAAGGCTATCGCCAAGAGGAAGGTATCGATTTCGAAGAATCCTTCGCTCCGGTAGCTAGATTAGAATCGATTAGACTTTTATTGTCTTATGCATGCCATAAAAATTTTAAGTTATTTCAAATGGATGTTAAAAGTGCATTTTTAAACGGAGATGTCGTTGAGGAAGTTTACGTTTCTCAACCTCCGGGCTTCATAAATGAAAAATTTTCAAATCATGTTTTTAAACTAAAGAAAGCTCTTTATGGTTTGAGACAAGCTCCTCGAGCTTGGTATGATCGCCTAAAGAATTTTCTTTTGGATTTGAATTTTAAAATGGGCGAAGCCGATTCTACACTTTTTGTTAAGCATGCGAATAATGATATTTTATTAGTTCAAATTTATGTTGATGATATCATTTTCGGTGCTACTAACTTCACTCTTTGCGAAGAGTTTTCTAATGTTATGAAGGAACAATTTGAGATGAGCCACATGGGCGAACTCAAATATTTCTTAGGTCTCCAAATTCGCCAAATGAACGATGCAATCTTCATCCACCAAACGAAGTATACGGTGGAGTTGCTTAAGCGATTTGGAATGGAAAGTGCTTCCGGGAAAAAGACTCCAATGAGCACGACTACGCATCTCGACAAGGATACGGGTGGTAAGGATGTAGACATTCGTCTATATCGAGGTATGATAGGTAGCTTACTTTATCTTACCGCAAGTAGACCCGATATTATGTTTGCCGTATGCATTTGTGCTCGTTATCAGTCTCTACCTAAGGAGTCTCACTTAGTAGCGGTAAAGCGTATTTTCCGTTATCTAAGTTACACTTTAGATTTTGGATTACTTTATCCGAAATCTAGCACGTATGAGTTAGTCTCATACAGTGATGCCGATTATGCGGGATGCAAATCCGACAGGAAAAGTACTAGTGGCACTTGCCATTTTCTAGGAAATTCTCTTGTCTCTTGGTTTTCCAAGAAGCAAAATTCCGTATCACTTTCAACCACCGAGGCGGAATATATTGCCGCTGGTGCCGCTTGTGCCCAGGTTCTTTGGATGAGACACACTTTGAAGGATTTTGGTATTCATTGTGATACTAGCCATATCATGGTGGATAACCAAAGTGCTATCTGTCTTTCAAAGAATCCGGTGCACCATTCCCGATCAAAACACATAGATGTCCGACACCATTTCTTAGATGATCATGTTGCTAAAAAGGACATCATTTTAGTGTACGTTGAAACCCAAAAGCAAATCGCCGATATTTTCACGAAACCCCTAAAGGAGGACTCCTTTGTGCGGTTGCGTCGAGAATTGGGGATTATGGGTGAATCCGAGATATAGGATTCATATTTAAATTCAATCATCTTGCATGCTAATATATTTCACGATATTTCATTCATGCTAGATTAATTGAATTTTTGGGAATTTTATGTGATTTATTTGAATTTATGATCGAATTCGTATTTCAATGACGTATTTAAGATTTCGACGTTTTATGGGGTAATTTAGATGACTAATGAGTGAGTTAGGATGTTTCATCCAAGTGGCTTGTGAAGAGAAATCAAATTTCTACTTTTGGACTCTTCTAGTCGGTTTCAGTTCACTTGTCAACCGACTAGATGCTCATCTAGTCGGTCAGCAAATGAACTCAGACCGACTAGATCATGCAAATATCCATCTCCTATCGTTTTCTTTTGTTAGTCGGTCATAGTATACTTTCCGACCGACTAGATTGAAAACTAGTCGGTCAGTGAATATACTGCGACCGACTAATTCTTGCCCTAGAAATTCATCTGAGCTACTGTTTCGACTTAGTCGGTTCAAGCTCATTGACCGACCGACTAGATCGTAATCTAGTCGGTCAGTGCTTGAACTGTGACCGACTAAGTGTGTTAGGGCAGTTGAGTCTTTTCGCTTCCCGACCGACTTATACTCGATCTCGTCCGACTAAATTCTCATTTAGTCGGTCTTCTCACTTGCTCCAGCCCGAAAACCCAAAACCCTCAACTCGAAACCCTTCGTCTTCCGGCCGTTTCTCCGTCGATCGCCGCCATCCGCCGCCGTCGACTCCACCTCCTAGGTATCTCCCTCCCTCTCCTAGGTCGATTTCCTATTCTAGGGTTGTCTCTCCTTGATTTCAAGCTCTAGATCCTAGGGTTTCAATTTCTAACCTAGGGCTTGTGATTTTCGAATTTCTTGATTTCTAGGGTTGTTAGCTTGTGATCTCTAGGTTGCTTGTGAGTTTCTTCGATTGATTGTGCTCGTAGTACTATGGCTAAGACTCGAATTCCTATCACCTCTTCCGGGGCCTCTCCTATGACCGTAGAACAACCTTCGGACCCTAGGAATCCCCCGAAGCCTAAGCGTCGTGCCAAGTCTACCCTAGCCTCTCCATCATCGCCTCCTCCTAAGAAGCCTAGGACTGCCACAGCTAAACCCCGCAAATCCAAGACCAAAAAGCCTATTCTTCACTCTCCGGCTACTCCTCCCGATTCCGACTCTGATTTTGTCCCTGAGGATGAGCCTACTAGGGATCCCACTCCTCCTCCGAAGACCAGTAAGGCTAAGGGTAAAGCTCCTATGCCAGTTGGCGGTGTAGACATATCGTTGTGCCGCGATGACCCTCAGTGTCTCGCAGCGTACAACCGTATAGAGCATTGTCCACTGTTGTTAGAGCATTACGTTCAGTTCTCTGATTTTCTCGGCCTTGCTGATCTTCTCTCTTATAGTGGTCTTCTAGATTATCTCCGATACGACCCCAAAGCCAATCCCAAACCGTATCCTCGCCTCGTGAAATTGTTCTATGCCAATCGCATTCGGGGACAGTACGATGCCAGCCACTCCATTGAGACGACTGTCTTGGGAACTCCTATAGTTCTCACGGCAGAAATCTTGGGGGAGATTCTTGGTTGTTCATCGTCCGGTCTCCTTCCTTCGGACATTTCCGTAGATGACATTTCTTCCTTGGATCAGTCTATCCTTTCTGAGATTTTCCAGGTTATCCCCTCCGCATTCATTTGTGTTCCTTCGAAATCCTTTAAGCCGAATGCGTGGGTTCTTAACCTGATTTTGAAGTCTTGTCTTCTTCCTAAGTATGGATCCTCTTCACTTCCCTCTCAGCCGTTTTTGAAGCTCATATACGCTCTTTTCTTGGGGTGCGAGATTAATTGGGCTCGCGTGATACTCGATAAGATGGATTCTTTCGAGTGTATACGCAAGACCAATAAGTCTGCGCACATTCCATACCCTTGCCTGTTGACTCTCGTCTTCCGTCATTTCCGAGTCCCTCTCCCTCCTGACGATGAGCGTCCCTTGGGTACGCCTCTGAACGCGACGGCCGTGAAGAAATCTCTAGCGGCACTTCGTCACGTGCAGAGGTCTACCGCATCTGCTTCTCAGGCTTCTCCGTCTGCTGCCGCAGCCCCCTCTCGTCCTGCTACATTGGACGATGTCGTACGCCTTCTTCGTCGGCACGAGTCACGTTTGGCTCGTACCGAGGAGGTCGTCTGTCGTATGGCTCGTCTGATGGGGATCGATCTTCCTCCTTCAGTTTCTGAGGCCGAGGAGATGGACGATGAGGAGATTGACGAGCTTGTCACTTCTTTTGCCCGTGGCGATGAGGCCACTGCTGCTGCTGCTGCTGGTACTTCTACTTCTGCTCCTGGAGATGGCACCACTTCCGGTGTTCCAGAGCCATCTGCTTCAGCACTTCAGACTTCTGAGCCTGCTGCTGATCCTGCTGCCGTGCCTGCTGATCTTCCTGCTGACACATCTGCTGTCGAGCCCGTCGCTGAGATCTCGACTCCTGCCCCGACGATTCCATCTGTTCAGACACCTCTTCTCCCTGCAGAGCCTGAGTCCACTCCGTCGACTGGACCCACGGACCCTGCAGATCCAGCCTCCTCCTCGTGATCGCGTGTTTCGAGGACTCTCCACTACGCTTTGGATGATATTTATTTTAGTGAGAGTATTTTGGGTTAGGATAGGGTTTGAGAGATGTTTTGATGTATTTTTGCGATTTCTGGATGTCGGTGTTGGATATTATGTTATGATGATGTTTTGATGTATGTTGATATACTTTGATGATGTCGATGATGTATGATGTTTCTCTTTTTGATGATATGTAGCACTTGATATGATGTACCTCATATTCTCGATGTGATATCTTTTTGGATGTACTCATGTTGTCTCTACATATATATATGCTCATCGTCATTCACTTTGTCATTTATTCGTCGTGCATTCTTTTTATATTCGTTGAATGCATTTGAATTGTGAATTCGTCGCTCGAAGATTAAAAAAAAACTTGTTAAATAGATTATATTTCTATAATTATATAGAATTGTTTTCCATGCACAAAATTAACCAAGAATATTGAATATTGAAGAGTATGTTTCTTTATTCAATTAATGAATAATTATTTGGTATTTTTGATGATTTTGATTTTTCACTTTGTGATAATGGACAATTGGCACACTTTGATTTTATTTAATCGCTTTTCCTTTGGTGTCAATTAGCTCCATCGTCATTGTCTACGACTCCCGATGTTGGATTTTCCATTTCCTAGTTGTTGTCGTTGTATGCCCCCCATTTTTGGGATAATGCCAAAGGGGGAGAGATAATGATAATAAATAGCGCAAATGAAAATTTAACTCAATTTCCAAGAATCTAATTTGATATGTTAGATTCAGGGGGAGTTAAGATACATATAAGGATTTTCAAAATCCGATATTTCAAAAATCGATTCTCATTATATACCTTACTCGTCTGCTTGATGCAATTCATTTATATTCATTTTGGAATTAACGTGTCATCAATGCAGGGGGAGTAAGTATTTTACATTTGAATTATTATCTTTGATTATTATTTATGTTGGTTTGTCATCACCAAAAAGGGGGAGAATGTTGAATATTGGACTCCCCGGATTTGGTTTTGGATGATGAGCAAACATAAATAATTCATGAACTAACAATTTGTGAGCGCAGTATTGGAGATCGTCGCCAATTTCACGAGAATATTCAAAGCGACATCTCAACACTTCCCAAAGCTCATATTCATGCCTAAAGCTTCGTTGAAGCTCTTGCGATGCTTTGGAAGATATGAAGATTCAATCGAAGCTCTCAAAGACCGTTTATTAAGGTTTTATTTATAGTCTTTTAGCTTCGATATATAGAATGTTAAGCCTTGAGTATATCTTACGTCTATATCTTCATTACGCTCATTTCGTAGCTCTAGGATCCTTGCACAAGTTCATTCTAACTTCCTCGAAGCGTCGCGCTTCGATTCGGACTTTGTTGTGCATGTTAGTTGGTACAAGAACAAGTACTGACCGACTAGATGGTGATCTAGTCGGTCGGCAACTGTTCTTGGACCGACTAGTTTGATTCCTTAATTTCTTGGACTTTACTGTTTACAGTTAGTCGGTCTACGTTGACTCACCGACCGACTAGTTTGTGAACTAGTCGGTCAGTGATGCTTCTTTGACCGACTAGTTGTGACTTACTGTTCACTCTAAGTTTCTCCTGAGCTACTGTTTACCGTTAGTCGGTCTAAGAACGTTTGATGACCGACTAGTTGACAATCTAGTCGGCCAACTTTTGTTCTTGGACCGACTAAGTCACTTTGCATTCAGACTAAGTTATTTTGCCTCTTAGTTGGTCTACGTTCATTGACTGACCGACTAGTTGTGAAACTAGTCGGTCAGAAAGTGTTCTTGGACCGACTAGATTTCTAGGTCTGAAATTCTCTTTCTTCTTCAGATCTACTCTTAGTCGGTCCACGTTGTTTGGCTGACCGACTAGTTGATGAACTAGTCGGTCAGTGACTGTTCTTTGACCGACTAAGTCTCACAGATTTCTATCCGTTGGTGAATGACCTAACTTGTTTTTATGGGACCCTATAAATACGAACCTAGGTCATTTCTATCTTCAATAGAGCTGCCATTAAGAGATTCATTGAGTTCTAAAGAGATAGCTATTCTCCCTCAAATCTAAAGCTCTCTTCCTCACAAGAAACCCATTCTCTCTCATTTCTAGATCTAGAGAGAAGCTTGTTCTTGGTGAACTTTTCAAGCTATTGCTTGATCCAAGTCTCCAACTCTTCCCTAGGCACCCATTGCTGCTCATTTTCTTGGTGCTAGGGCTTGGTGACTTCATCTTCCTCAAATCCTTCATTCCACCTATTGGGTAAGAAAAACTCAAGGTATAGGATTTTGTGGTAAGAGTATTTATTTCATCTAAACTCTTTTATATTGCTTATTGGCTCTCTCGGTTGTGAGAGAAGGTTGTGATCCCGGGTTGTGGGATTCACGTTTGCTATTGCATGTATGATTTGATCTTGTGAAGGTTTTTCACAAGATATTCATAGTGGAAATCTTGAGTTAGGGTTTCTAACTCAAGTATCCAGAAGGGATCCGGGTGGTTGGGACGTAGGATCACCGGGAACAAGTCGGGGAGACTTGGGTGGATCCGAACCCATTAACATCGTTTGTTTGCAGTGTCAATTTTATTGTTGTCATTCAATTTAAGCTTCCGCAAATTGTTTTGGCAGTTGTTTGCAATTTAATTTGGAATTATACTCCTTATTATTTTAAAGTACTATTCACCCCCCCTCTAGTACTTGTGCCGTAGCTGGTAGGGCATTACAAGTTAGTCGGTCACAGTTCAAGCACTGACCGACTAGATCACGATCTAGTCGGTCGGTCAATGAGCTTGAACCGACTAGTTGCAAACAGTGGCAGAAGACAAGAATACTGACGAGAATTAGTCGGTCTAAGCTCATTCACTGACCGACTAGAACTGAATCTAGTCAGTCGTCCAATGAACTTGGCCCGACTAAGAGAGTTCAAAAATTGAAAAATTTTGAAATTTGATTTCTCTCCTAATCGCACTTGGACGAAACATCAAAATACTCTCATTAATCATTATACTACTCCATTAAACATCGAAAATCTGAAATTTGACGATTACGCACAAATCGAGCGATAATTCCGAAAATTCAACAAAAAATCCAGAAAATTCCAATTAATCTAGCATGAGCAAATATAAAGAATTGAATAGCATGCAAGATTATTGAATACAATATGAATCCTAAATCTCGGATTCACCCATAATCCCCAATTCTCGACGTAACCGCACAAAGGAGTCTTCCTTTAGGGGTTTTGTGAAAATATCGACGATTTGCTTCTGGGTTTCAACGTACACTAATATGATGTCCTTTTTAGCAACATGATCATCTAAGAAATGGTGTCGGACATCTATGTGTTTCGAACGGGAATGGTGTACCGGGTTCTTAGAGAGACATATTGCACTTTGGTTGTCTACCATGATAGGGCAAGTATCACAGTTTATACCAAAGTCTTTAAGTGTGTGCCTCATCCAAAGAACTTGAGCACATGCGGCACCGGCGGCAATGTATTCCGCCTCGGTGGTTGAAAGTGATACGGAATTCTTCTTCTTGGAAAACCAAGAGACAAGAGAATTTCCTATAAAATGGCAAGTGCCACTAGTACTTTTCCTGTCGGATTTGCATCCCGCATAATCTGCGTCACTATATGAGATTAACTCATACGTGCTAGATTTTGGATAAAGTAATCCAAAATCAAGTGTGTAACTTAGATAACGGAAAATACGTTTTACCGCTACTAAGTGAGATTCCTTAGGTTGAGACTGATAACGAGCACATACACATACGACAAACATAATATCGGGACTACTTGCGGTAAGATATAATAAACTACCTATCATACCTCGATATAGACGAATGTCCACATCTTTACCGCTCGTATCCTTATCAAGATGCGTAGTCGTGCTCATTGGAGTCTTTTTCCCGGAGGCATTCTCCATTCCAAATCGCTTAAGCAACTCCACCGTGTACTTCGTTTGGTGGATGAAGATTGCATTGTCCATTTGGCGAATTTGGAGACCTAAGAAATACTTGAGCTCACCCATGTGGCTCATCTCAAATTGATCATTCATCACATTAGAAAACTCTTCGCAAAGAGCAAAGTTAGTAGCACCGAAAATGATATCATCAACATAAATTTGAACTAAAATTATATCATTATTCGAATACTTAACAAATAATGTGGAATCAACTTCTCCCATTTTAAAACCTAAATCCAAAAGAAAATTCTTTAAACGGTCATACCAAGCTCGAGGAGCTTGTCTCAAACCGTAGAGTGCTTTCTTAAGGTTGAAAACATGATTTGGAAATTTTTCATTTATAAAACCCGGAGGTTGAGAAACATAAACTTCCTCAACAACATCTCTGTTTAAAAACGCACTTTTAACATCCATTTGAAATAATTTAGAATCCTTATGGCATGCAAAAGACAATAATAATCTAATTGATTCTAATCTAGCTACCGGAGCAAAGGATTCTTTGAAATCGATACCTACCTCTTGTCGATAGCCTTGAGCTACTAACTGAGCTTTGTTCCGGACGACGACTTGGTTTTCGTCGGTCTTGTTCTTGAAAATCCACTTTGTCCCTATGACGGTGTGATTCTTCGATGGCAATGGAACAAGCTCCCAAACCTCATTCCTCTCGAATTGAATGAGTTCCTCTTCCATGGCAAGGATCCAAGCGCTATCTTCGCATGCTTCATTAACATTCTTTAGCTCAATCGAGGAGGCAAAGGTACAATGAGAGAAGTGGTTGAATTGAGATCTCGTCTTGACACTATCATGGATATTGCCAATGACTTGCTCATGAGGATGGTCACGAATGGTATGAAGCCGTTTGGGAATACCTTGATCACTAGGAACATTCTCAAAAACTTCATTAGTTGGGTTAGCCTCAATAGAATCAATAGAATTATTAGAATTAGAATTACCAATTGAATCACATAAGACATCCATAGAGTCATCATCATTAGTAATTCTAGTTGGAACAAATCCTTCATTAAATGAAACATGAAGCGATTCCTCGATCGTTGAGGTTCGTTTGTTGTATATCCGGTAGGCTTTGCTACACGAAGAATATCCAACAAAAATCCCCTCATCGGATCTTGGATCGAATTTGTCCAAGCTACCATACGTGTTCTTAATAAAACATTTTGAATCAAAAACACGAAAATGTTTAACTTGAGGCAACCTACCAAACAACAATTCATAACAAGTTTGTTTAGTGCCGGGCCTCAAAAGTATTCTATTAAACATATAGCAAGCGGTGTGTACCGCTTCCGCCCAAAATTGATGGCCAAGTTGGCTATCATCAAGCATAGTGCGAGCACACTCCATTAGCGTCCTATTCTTTCTCTCAACAACACCATTTTGAGGAGGTGCGCGAGGGAATGAAAAGGTGTGTGTAATACCAACTTCATCACAAAATTTCTCAAAAGACTCATTCTCAAATTCCCCTCCATGATCACTACGAATAGTGACAATGGTGGTTCCAATGAGATTTTGTACTTTCTTAACAAAAATTGTGAAGTTTTCAAAAGTTTCATTTTTATTACATAATGAAAATACCCAAGTAAACCTAGAAAAGTCATCAACGATGACAAGTCCATATCTAGCATTACCTAATGAAGGAACTCTAGTTGGCCCAAATAAATCTAGATGTAATAGCTCTAGAGGCCGCTTAGAAGAAATGTTTTTCTTAGGTTTAAATAAAGATTTTGGAAGCTTGCCTCGTTGACATGAGTCACAAAAGCTTTTCTTTTGAAGGACAAGCTTAGGGAAGCCTCTAATAGAATTTAACTTGGAAAGCTTAAATAGTGTTCCAAAGTTCACATGACCGAAACGTCTATGCCATAAGTGTTGTTCACTTGTGTTGGCAATGAGACATTGTTCATGTGATCTTGGAAGATCTAGGATATATATATACTTATGGCGTGTGCCGGAAAACAATAATTCATTATTATCTTTTCTTAAAATATGGCACATTCCTTTCGCAAAGCTAACTTTGTAACCTTTGTCACAAAGTTGGCTTATTGAAATAAGATTGTGGTTTAAACCTTTAACAAGGTAAACATCACTTATTAGGGGTTTAGAAGGATTACCCACTTTACCAACACCTATGAGGGTTCCGCTCTCGTTGCTTCCAAAGACTACCCGGTTCCCATTTGCGATGGGCACCACTCCGGAGAGCAATTGAGCGTCACCCGTCATGTGTTTTGAACACCCGCTATCGAGTATCCAATTCCCCTTGGAGCTAAATTTAACATTGTTGCTCCTTTTCTTTCTCTTGAGTACCTATAGATATGAAATATCGTATAATGGTACCCAAGGTCATTGGGTCCAAAAGATTAGACCTTTGGAAGCCAAGTCTAATTGGACTTAGACTTCCCCACATAATTACTACTATGCACAACATTCGAAAAATAAGCATTCATGTAAACTTGTTTTTCATCCATGCTTGTGTCCTTTGGGCTCCAAATTGTGAATATTTTGGGAGCCCTCATCCTATTGGGTGCATGCATGCGTTGTTAATTTCTACGTGATGCATGTCGTGGATATGAATAAGGAACATGATGAAATGGTGCATGTGGATAATTATTCATACGAAGATGTGGGTGAACATATGCATGTGGAGGAACACGTGCGTGAGGGTGTCTCACATGGTGTGCACGTGCCCGTGGATGTGGTGCATAAAAATCATCATATGTGTGAGTCGGTGGAGTAGGACGTGTGTTTCTACGTGGCATGGTATTGGTGTACATGTAGGCATGACCCTTCTTTGGAGGTCCACCCAAAGTGGATTTCTTTCCAAACGAGGGTGTGTACGAGGAGGAAGCACCATTAGTAGTTGAACTACCAATAGAGTGTTTGCTACCACTCGTCGAAGCATCGGAAGTTGGCCTAACAAAGGTAGTGGCCGACTTGGATGAATTTCCCAACTTATACCCCAAGCCAATGTGGTGTTTGGCCGGAAGGTAGCAATGTGGTGTTTGGTCGCTCCTGCACTCCCGATATTATAAGTTACCCCAAAATCCTAAATGTCTGTGATGTAAATCAAGTATATGTTTATTACAGAATGTTCCTCTAGATATTCCACAAGATATTCCACAAGATGTACCACAAGATATTCCATTTGATAATTTATTAGTATTCATTGAGTCGTATATAGATGTCATGCAGCAAATGATGTGACTATTTAAACGTGAGCAATCATGCAACAAGTGTTTCCAAAGTCCATGCATAGTTTTTAAGTAAGAAACATTAGAACATGGTAAACAAGGGTGAGCAAGACATGAAGGTATCATGGTGATGGAAATGTTGAAGTAACTCTTTTAAAGATATTTAAAATCATTGTTTACGAACTGCTAATAATTGGAGTTCTAGCATTGATCCATACAGTAGGGCTTAGTCAAGGTTTGCCAAGTAAGTCACTATCCCCGCAATCAGGGTGATCCAGAATTGGGGTCCAAGAGAAACCAGCCGACTTGGTAAATCAATAATAAGAACGCCGATTATCAAGTTCCACTGCATCGATTATATTAACAAATGGTAGAGTAGTTTACTGATCATTTACTATGATAGTTAAACCAGGACCGATGATTTACTTTCTTATTGAAAACCAGAAAGTTAGGGATTTAGGATAAAGACAAGTCCAACAACTATGATGCTGATCCCTTGCTTCGAGCATGTGGTATTTCCATTAGTACACAGTTTACCCAAGTAGATGGTTGCGTGCTACATGTAGTGCCCTGTATAGCTACTGCACACGTACTAGAGGGGGGTGAATAGTACTTAAAATAATTAAGAGAGTTATTCCTAACTATTGTGCGATGAACAAACAACAATGCAGAATTAAACAACAATCAGCAGGAATTAAAACAAACGCAAACAAAGTATGTTACTGGGTTCGGATCCACCCAAGTCTCCCCGACTTGTTCCCGGTGATCCTACGTCCCAACCACCCGGATCCCCTCCGGATACTTGAGTTAGAAACCCTAACTTAAGATTTCCATTATGAAATACTTGTGAAGAACCTTCACCAAGTCAAATCATACACAAAGTAATTTGTGACTCCCACAACCCGGGATCACAAACACAACTCTCACAACCGAGAGATAAACACTTACAAAATGAAAGTAAATGAAATAAACTCTTACCGTACAAAATCCTATGCCTTGAGTAAATCTTACCAAATTAGGGCAACAATGGATTTTGAGGAGAGAATGTCACCAAACCGAATCTCCACCAATAAGATCAACGATCTAAGTCTAGGATGGAGGATGGTGACTTTGGATCAAGCTATTGGCTTGGAAGGCTCACAATTGAGAGAATCTCTCTTGAGGAAATGGCTCAAAGAATTGAGGGAGAGATTCTTGTGAGGAAGAGAAAGCTTTAGAATGGAGTAGAATAGCTTCTCTTAGATTTCTCCAAATCTCTAAAATGGCAGCCTTGAGCCTTATGAAAGAGCCCCTCCAACTATATATAGGATAGAGGAGAGAGGGAGAGAAAAACGTTCCAAGAAAAGCTCCAACGGCTCTATTCTAAACCAGACTAGTCGGTCAAAGAATGATCACTGACCGACTAGTTCATCAACTAGTCGGTCGGTGATACAACGTAGACCGACTAACGGTTGAACAGCCAAACGATCGAAGTACAGGCAAAGACAACTAGTCGGTCTAAGAAGACTTGCCGACCTACTAGTTTCACAACTAGTCGGTCGATGAATGTTCTTTGACCGACTAACGTCGAAATAGAATAGGCTGACTTCAAGTTGACTTAGTCGGTTTAAGAACAAATGCTGACCGACTAGTTTCTCAACTAGTCTGTCGACAAACGTTCTTTGACCGACTAACTCGAAACAGTAGCTCAGGCTGAAAATGACTGTACACAACTAGTCGGTCTAAGAAGGATTACTGACCGACTAGATCGTCATCTAGTCGGTCGGTGACTCTTCTTTGACCGACTAACTGTAGTCATAGAAAGAGCTGAATTAGAGAAGGCAAACTAGTCGGTTCAAGTAGAGTTGTCGACCGACTAGATCGTCATCTAGTCGGTTGGTGACTCTTCTTGAACCAACTAACATGCACAAGAAGCCGAGGGAAGAAGCGATAGGCTTCAGGAATGTTTCTAATGGCTTCTATGATAATCCTAGCTCTAAGATATGAGCGAAATGAAGATTATAAAGTAAGTCCTACTCAAGGCTTAACATTCTAATCTATGAAGCTAGAAGACTATAAAATAAACCGTACGAGCCGTCTTCAAAGCTTCAATCTTCATTCCTCTTGACTTCAATATTGCTCCTTGAGCTTCAACGAAGCTCTAGGCACACGATCACGCGTATTGAGAAGTCTTGAGATGTCGCTTTTGATGTACGTGGTATTTTGGCGATGATCTCCATAACTGCGCTCACAAATAAGTTAGTATACATTATTTATGTTTGCTCATCATCCAAAACCAAATCCGGGGAATCATATCACAACATTCTCCCCCTTTTTGGTGATGACAAACCAACATAAATAATAATCAATAATAATGATTCAATAGAAATTTACTTACTCTCCCTGCATTAATGACACGTTAGTTCCATATTCAATAAAATTCATTCGCATCATGCAGATGAGGAAGAAATGAAATATGAACCACATATTGACATATAGGATCTAAATCCATTTTATATCTTCACTCCCCCTGAATCTAACACATCAAATTAGATTCATGGTAAATTCCTTTGAATTATTAATTAGCACATTGTCATTATTATATCTCTCCCCCTTTGGCATTAGCAAAAAGAGCGGGAGGAGAACAACGACAAAACCAATGGCTAAAAATAACGCAAGGGAGTCGAACAATACGACCACGGTCCAAAATGACACCAAAGCAAGATATCAAATGTAAAATACCGAATGAAAGCAAAGCGTGCAAAAGAGACCAAAGTCGAAAATCGAAAACCGAAATCATAAACCATCGGCGAAAATCGGAAAGCGAAATCACCAAGCCATAGGTGAAAATCGAAATATGAAATCATCAAGCCATAGGTGAAAATCGAAAAACGAAATCATCAAACCATAGGCGAAAATCGAAATACGAGATCATCAAGCCATAGGCGAAAATCGAAGTCCGAGATCATCAAAACTCAAAACAATTTCACTTATTGAGTTTTGGAACATACTCTCCAAAATCAATAGAATGCATGGAAAAAAATTCTATGTTTCCATAGAAAGAATTCTATTAAATCCATAAAATCGTCGAACGACGAAATCAACATCAGAGACAAAAATAATCCGATGTGCATACCAAATGTAGCATGCAAGAATGTTATGCCAAACATAGATAGTACATCATATAACAATGGCATACACTAATCTAGCATACCAAATGAAGCAAAATGATACCAATTGTAATATATTCTACCAATGGACACCAATATGAATCAAAAGTATGAACATACTTACAACATTAAGCTCCCCCTACTTTGGTGCATCACTCAAGCACCAAAAACTCCAATCGAACGAAAATCCTTGCAAATCACGGAGTTGGTAGGGTTGGTATCTCATGGTGGATTTAACCTAGAGAATATCATTTTGGTATCCAAAAATCTTTTTGGATCCTATGGGTTAGGCAATAAATTTAGCTAACTAAATTCAAATTAAATGTAACCCATACATACCACAATTGCTTTGGTACCCATAAAATGAAATTAAACTTATGGTACCAAGCAATGAAGGGTCAAAGGGAACTAACCCTTCGGAAACCAAGTCCAAGAGGAACTTGATTTCCCAACATAATCATCATTCAAAATAACATCATTTATAAATGATTTCACATACAAATTCTTAGCATGCATGCTTGTGTTCTTCGGACCCCAAATAGTGTATGTCTTGGGAGTCCTAATCCTATTGGGAACATGCATATGTTGTTGATTTCTATGTGATGCATGTCGTGGGTAAGCATATGGCATGCGATGCAATGGTGCATGACGATAATTATTCATATGAGAAAGAGGATGAACATATGAATGTGGAGGAACACGTGCATGAGTGTGTCTTACATGGTGTGCACGTGCTCGTTGATGCGGAGCATAGAAATCGGCATATGTGTTAACATGTGGGGTAGGATTTGTGTTCCTACGTGGCATGGTATACATGAAAGCATGACCCTTCTTTGGAAGTCCACCCAAAGTAGGTTTTTTTCCAAATTGGGGCGTGTTCCTAGCGGAAGCACCATTGGTAGAAGATCTACCCATGACGTGTTTACTTCCACTAGTAGAAGCATCGGAAGATGGCCTAACAAAGGTGGCGGACGATTTGGATGAATCTCCCATCTTATACCCCAAAACAATGTGATGATTGGCCGGAGGTAAGTCATTTAGGATATCATCCAACTTGCCCTTACCTTTGTTGAATTCATGAATTCGGCCTAATGTGCTCTCATGCTTCTCGGTGAGAGAATGCAAAGAAGCATCCAAAGTGGACACTTGCGATGCGAGTGCACAAACACGTGATTTGAGATTTTTATTCTCAATACTCAAAGTTGAGATTTGAGACGTCAAATCCGCTATCACATGTTCATCCGAATCCTCGATACATGCTCAAGTTGAGACTTGATATTTTCAATCTCATTTCTCAACCCATCAACAACGGTGTCGTTGTTGACGATGAAAGGCTTAGGCGAGTTTTTAATACTATCTAATTCATTTTTAGTCTTCATAAACTTAGTAGCCATATTAGAAAACTTATTCCATAGTTGCTCATTGGCTATTCTAAGTTCATCATTGGTTACCTCTTCGCCTTCATCCTTGCTTCCATCCTTGCTTTCATCGGAGGAAGTCTCTTCATCACGATCCTCTTTTCCCATGAAGCACGTGTGTGCATTCTCCACTCTTTCATCGTCCGACTCTCCACTTGAGGAGTCGGAGTCGGTGAAGGTACCTACAAGTCCTTTCTTGTGCTTTCTCGACTTGTCGTGCTTGGATGCCTTCCACTTCCCCTTTTGTTTGTAAAGAGGACAATCCGGCTTGATATGTCCTGACTTATTGCATTTATAACACACGGGAGTAGAAGCATTAGTCGAAATAAATTTTGATTTACGATTCAACTTACCTTGTCGGAAGAATCGGATGAACTTCTTTGCCATATTGGCCAAAGCTTCCATGTCCAACTCATCGTCCGCTTCTTCTTCCGAATCTTCATCATCGGTAGATGGAGCGGCCTTGAATGCAATCGCCTTTTTCTTTGGCTCGTCTTGCTTCAAGTACGCCTTCATCTTTTCCCTCATCCGGATCTTACTATCCTTGTGTACCTCATAAGACAATAAGGTACCCATTAGTTGTACGACGGTATATTTATTCATGTCATTACCTTCCTCGATGGCGAAGGTATGCTTTTCCCAACATAATGGAAGACCGTCGATAATCTTTGAGCATTTCTCCTTTTGGGTGTAGGTTTTCCCAAGAGCTTCCATGTCGTTGGATATATCCACGAAGCGAGCATAGTACTCCTTCATGGTTTCACCCCTGCTCCATATGAAACAACTCAAATTCTTTGTTAGCAACGACGAGCTTAGAGTCTTTTACCGTACTCGATCCTTCGTGCAAAATGAGGAGTTGGTTCCATATTTGATGTGCACTCTTACATGTGCATATCTTGTTGAAGTCCTCGGGCTCCAACGCACAATTCAAGGCATTCATTGCCTTGGCATTGGCTACTTCCGCGGCGACCTCCGCGGGAGTCCACTTCGCGAAATCTTCTTTGGAAGGCTCGACATACTCCGTCATGGTGGCTCTCCATAGTGAAGCGCTCCGGAGGAAAATTTGCATCCGGCATTTCCAGTACCCGTAGTTGGTACCGTTGAAGTGTGGAGGCCTGACGGAGGATAGCCCTTCCATAACTGAAGAAGCTCCATCGCGGTTCTTGAAGACGTTGTAGTCGTTGTTCGTCATAGCTCTCAACTTTGGCTATGTGTAGCTTTGAACTTGGCTCTGATACCAATTGTAGTGCCCTGTATAGCTACTGCACACGTACTAGAGGGGGGGGGTGAATAGTACTTAAAATAATTAAGAGAGTTATTCCTAACTATTGTGCGATGAACAAACAACAATGCGGAATTAAACAACAATCAACAGGAATTAAAACACACGCAAACAAAGTATGTTACTGGGTTCGGATCCACCCAAGTCTCCCCCGACTTGTTCCCGGTGATCCTACGTCCCAACCACCCGGAACCCCTCCGGATACTTGAGTTAGAAACCCTAACTCAAGATTTCCACTATGAAATACTTGTGAAGAATCTTCACCAAGTCAAATCATACACAAAGTAATTTGTGACTCCCACAACCCGGGATCACAAACACAACTCTCACAACCGAGAGATAAACACTTACAAAATGAAAGTAAATGAAATAAACTCTTACCGTACAAAATCCTATGCCTTGACTAAATCTTACCAAATTAGGGCAACAATGGATTTTGAGGAGAGAATGTCACCAAACCGAATCTCCACCAATAAGATCAGCGATCTAAGTCTAGGATGGAGGATGATGACTTTGGATCAAGATATTGGCTTGGAAGGCTCACAATGGAGAGAATCTCTCTTGAGGAAATGGCTCAAAGAATTGAGGGAGAGATTCTTGTGAGGAAGAGAAAGCTTTAGAATGGAGTAGAATAGCTTCTCTTAGATTTCTCCAAATCTCTAAAATGGCAGCTTTGAGCCTTATGAAAGAGCCCCTCCAACTATATATAGGATAGAGGAGAGAGGGAGAGAAAAACGTTTCAAGAAAAGCTCCAACGGCTCTATTCTGAACCAGACTAGTCGGTCAAAAAAGGATCACTGACCGACTAGTTCATCAACTAGTCGGTCGGTGATACAACGTAGACCGACTAACGGTTGAACAGCCAAACGATCGAAGTACAGGCAAAGACAACTAGTCGGTCTAAGAAGACTTGCCGACCGACTAGTTTCACAACTAGTCGGTCGATGAATGTTCTTTGACCGACTAACGTCGAAATAGAATAAGCTGACTTCAAGTTGACTTAGTCGGTTTAAGAACAAATGCTGACCGACTAGTTTCTCAACTAGTCGGTCGACAAACGTTCTTTGACCGACTAACTCGAAACAGTAGCTCAGGCTGAAAATGACTGTACACAACTAGTCGGTCTAAGAAGGATTACTGACCGACTAGATCGTCATCTAGTCGGTCGGTGACTCTTCTTTGACCGACTAACTGTAGTCATAGAAAGAGCTGAATTAGAGAAGGCAAACTAGTCGGTTCAAGTAGAGTTGTCGACCGACTAGATCGTCATCTAGTCGGTTGGTGACTCTTCTTGAACCAACTAACATGCACAAGAAGCAGAGGGAAGAAGCGATAGGCTTCAGGAATGTTTCTAATGGCTTCTATGATAATCCTAGCTTTAAGATATGAGCGAAATGAAGATTATAAAGTAAGTCCTACTCAAGGCTTAACATTCTAATCTATGAAGCTAGAAGACTATAAAATAAACCGTACGAGCCGTCTTCAAAGCTTCAATCTTCATTCCTCTTGACTTCAATATTGCTCCTTGAGCTTCAACGAAGCTCCAGGCACACGATCACGCGTATTGAGAAGTCTTGAGACGTCGCTTTTGATGTACGTGGTATTTTGGCGACGATCTCCATAACTGCGCTCACAAATAAGTTAGTATACATTATTTATGTTTGCTCATCATCCAAAACCAAATCCGGGGAATCATATCACAACATTCTCCCCCTTTTCGGTGATGACAAACCAACATAAATAATAATCAATAATAATGATTCAATAGAAATTTACTTACTCTCCCTGCATTAATGACACGTTAGTTCCATATTCAATAAAATTCATTCGCATCATGCAGATGAGGAAGAAATGAAATATGAACCACATATTGACATATAGGATCTAAATCCATTTTATATCTTCACTCCCCCTGAATCTAACACATCAAATTAGATTCATGGTAAATTCCTTTGAATTATTAATTAGCACATTGTCATTATTATATCTCTCCCCCTTTGGCATTAGCAAAAAGAGCGGGAGGAGAACAACGACAAAACCAATGGCTAAAAATAACGCAAGGGAGTCGAACAATATGACCACGGTCCAAAATGACACCAAAGCAAGATATCAAATGTAAAATACCGAATGAAAGCAAAGCGTGCAAAAGAGACCAACGTCGAAAATTGAAAACCGAAATCATAAACCATCGGCGAAAATCGGAAAGCGAAATCACCAAGCCATAGGTGAAAAGCGAAATATGAAATCATCAAGCCATAGGTGAATATCGAAAAACGAAATCATCAAACCATAGGCGAAAATCGAAATACGAGATCATCAAGCCATAGGCGAAAATCGAAGTCCGAGATCATCAAAACTCAAAACAATTTCACTTATTGAGTTTTGGAACATACTCTCCAAAATCAATAGAATGCATGGAAAAAAATTCTATGTTTCCATAGAAAGAATTCTATTAAATCCATAAAATCGTCGAACGACGAAATCAACATCAGAGACAAAAATAATCCGATGTGCATACCAAATGTAGCATGCAAGAATGTTATGCCAAACATAGATAGTACATCATATAACAATGGCATACACTAATCTAGCATACCAAATGAAGCAAAATGATACCAATTGTAATATATTCTACCAATGGACACCAATATGAATCAAAAGTATGAACATACTTACAACATTAAGCTCCCCCTACTTTGGTGCATCACTCAAGCACCAAAAACTCCAATCGAACGAAAATCCTTGCAAATCACGGAGTTGGTAGGGTTGGTATCTCATGGTGGATTTAACCTAGAGAATATCATTTTGGTATCCAAAAATCTTTTTGGATCCTATGGGTTAGGCAATAAATTTAGCTAACTAAATTCAAATTAAATGTAACCCATACATACCACAATTGCTTTGGTACCCATAAAATGAAATTAAACTTATGGTACCAAGCAATGAAGGGTCAAAGGGAACTAACCCTTCGGAAACCAAGTCCAAGAGGAACTTGATTTCCCAACATAATCATCATTCAAAATAACATCATTTATAAATGATTTCACATACAAATTCTTAGCATGCATGCTTGTGTTCTTCGGACCCCAAATAGTGTATGTCTTGGGAGTCCTAATCCTATTGGGAACATGCATATGTTGTTGATTTCTATGTGATGCATGTCGTGGGTAAGCATATGGCATGCGATGCAATGGTGCATGACGATAATTATTCATATGAGAAAGAGGATGAACATATGAATGTGGAGGAACACGTGCATGAGTGTGTCTTACATGGTGTGCACGTGCTCGTTGATGCGGAGCATAGAAATCGGCATATGTGTTAACATGTGGGGTAGGATTTGTGTTCCTACGTGGCATGGTATACATGAAAGCATGACCCTTCTTTGGAAGTCCACCCAAAGTAGGTTTTTTTCCAAATTGGGGCGTGTTCCTAGCGGAAGCACCATTGGTAGAAGATCTACCCATGACGTGTTTACTTCCACTAGTAGAAGCATCGGAAGATGGCCTAACAAAGGTGGCGGACGATTTGGATGAATCTCCCATCTTATACCCCAAAACAATGTGATGATTGGCCGGAGGTAAGTCATTTAGGATATCATCCAACTTGCCCTTACCTTTGTTGAATTCATGAATTCGGCCTAATGTGCTCTCATGCTTCTCGGTGAGAGAATGCAAAGAAGCATCCAAAGTGGACACTTGCGATGCGAGTGCACAAACACGTGATTTGAGATTTTTATTCTCAATACTCAAAGTTGAGATTTGAGACGTCAAATCCGCTATCACATGTTCATCCGAATCCTCGATACATGCTCAAGTTGAGACTTGATATTTTCAATCTCATTTCTCAACCCATCAACAACGGTGTCGTTGTTGACGATGAAAGGCTTAGGCGAGTTTTTAATACTATCTAATTCATTTTTAGTCTTCATAAACTTAGTAGCCATATTAGAAAACTTATTCCATAGTTGTTCATTGGATATTCTAAGTTCATCATTGGTTACCTCTTCGCCTTCATCCTCGCTTCCATCCTTGCTTTCATCGGAGGAAGTCTCTTCATCACGATCCTCTTTTCCCATGAAGCACGTGTGTGCATTCTCCACTCTTTCATCGTCCGACTCTCCACTTGAGGAGTCGGAGTCGGTGAAGGTACCTACAAGTCCTTTCTTGTGCTTTCTCGACTTGTCGTGCTTGGATGCCTTCCACTTCCCCTTTTGTTTGTAAAGAGGACAATCCGGCTTGATATGTCCTGACTTATTGCATTTATAACACACGGGAGTAGAAGCATTAGTCGAAATAAATTTTGATTTACGATTCAACTTACCTTGTCGGAAGAATCGGATGAACTTCTTTGCCATATTGGCCAAAGCTTCCATGTCCAACTCATCGTCCGCTTCTTCTTCCGAATCTTCATCATCGGTAGATGGAGCGGCCTTGAATGCAATCGCCTTTTTCTTTGGCTCGTCTTGCTTCAAGTACGCCTTCATCTTTTCCCTCATCCGGATCTTACTATCCTTGTGTACCTCATAAGACAATAAGGTACCCATTAGTTGTACGACGGTATATTTATTCATGTCATTACCTTCCTCGATGGCGAAGGTATGCTTTTCCCAACATAATGGAAGACCGTCGATAATCTTTGAGCATTTCTCCTTTTGGGTGTAGGTTTTCCCAAGAGCTTCCATGTCGTTGGATATATCCACGAAGCGAGCATAGTACTCCTTCATGGTTTCACCCCTGCTCCATATGAAACAACTCAAATTCTTTGTTAGCAACGACGAGCTTAGAGTCTTTTACCGTACTCGATCCTTCGTGCAAAATGAGGAGTTGGTTCCATATTTGATGTGCACTCTTACATGTGCATATCTTGTTGAAGTCCTCGGGCTCCAACGCACAATTCAAGGCATTCATTGCCTTGGCATTGGCTACTTCCGCGGCGACCTCCGCGGGAGTCCACTTCGCGAAATCTTCTTTGGAAGGCTCGACATACTCCGTCATGGTGGCTCTCCATAGTGAAGCGCTCCGGAGGAAAATTTGCATCCGGCATTTCCAGTACCCGTAGTTGGTACCGTTGAAGTGTGGAGGCCTGACGGAGGATAGTCCTTCCATAACTGAAGAAGCTCCATCGCGGTTCTTGAAGACGTTGTAGTCGTTGTTCGTCATAGCTCTCAACTTTGGCTATGTGTAGCTTTGAACTTGGCTCTGATACCAATTGTAGTGCCCTGTATAGCTACTGCACACGTACTAGAGGGGGGGGGGGTGAATAGTACTTAAAATAATTAAGAGAGTTATTCCTAACTATTGTGCGATGAACAAACAACAATGCGGAATTAAACAACAATCAACAGGAATTAAAACACACGCAAACAAAGTATGTTACTGGGTTCGGATCCACCCAAGTCTCCCCCGACTTGTTCCCGGTGATCCTACGTCCCAACCACCCGGAACCCCTCCGGATACTTGAGTTAGAAACCCTAACTCAAGATTTCCACTATGAAATACTTGTGAAGAATCTTCACCAAGTCAAATCATACACAAAGTAATTTGTGACTCCCACAACCCGGGATCACAAACACAACTCTCACAACCGAGAGATAAACACTTACAAAATGAAAGTAAATGAAATAAACTCTTACCGTACAAAATCCTATGCCTTGACTAAATCTTACCAAATTAGGGCAACAATGGATTTTGAGGAGAGAATGTCACCAAACCGAATCTCCACCAATAAGATCAGCGATCTAAGTCTAGGATGGAGGATGATGACTTTGGATCAAGATATTGGCTTGGAAGGCTCACAATGGAGAGAATCTCTCTTGAGGAAATGGCTCAAAGAATTGAGGGAGAGATTCTTGTGAGGAAGAGAAAGCTTTAGAATGGAGTAGAATAGCTTCTCTTAGATTTCTCCAAATCTCTAAAATGGCAGCTTTGAGCCTTATGAAAGAGCCCCTACAACTATATATAGGATAGAGGAGAGAGGGAGAGAAAAACGTTTCAAGAAAAGCTCCAACGGCTCTATTCTGAACCAGACTAGTCGGTCAAAAAAGGATCACTGACCGACTAGTTCATCAACTAGTCTGTCGGTGATACAACGTAGACCGACTAACGGTTGAACAACCAAACGATCGAAGTACAGGCAAAGACAACTAGTCGGTCTAAGAAGACTTGCCGACCGACTAGTTTCACAACTAGTCGGTCGATGAATGTTCTTTGACCGACTAACGTCGAAATAGAATAAGCTGACTTCAAGTTGACTTAGTCGGTTTAAGAACAAATGCTGACCGACTAGTTTCTCAACTAGTCGGTCGACAAACGTTCTTTGACCGACTAACTCGAAACAGTAGCTCAGGCTGAAAATGACTGTACACAACTAGTCGGTCTAAGAAGGATTACTGACCGACTAGATCGTCATCTAGTCGGTCGGTGACTCTTCTTTGACCGACTAACTGTAGTCATAGAAAGAGCTGAATTAGAGAAGGCAAACTAGTCGGTTCAAGTAGAGTTGTCGACCGACTAGATCGTCATCTAGTCGGTTGGTGACTCTTCTTGAACCAACTAACATGCACAAGAAGCAGAGGGAAGAAGCGATAGGCTTCAGGAATGTTTCTAATGGCTTCTATGATAATCCTAGCTTTAAGATATGAGCGAAATGAAGATTATAAAGTAAGTCCTACTCAAGGCTTAACATTCTAATCTATGAAGCTAGAAGACTATAAAATAAACCGTACGAGCCGTCTTCAAAGCTTCAATCTTCATTCCTCTTGACTTCAATATTGCTCCTTGAGCTTCAACGAAGCTCCAGGCACACGATCACGCGTATTGAGAAGTCTTGAGACGTCGCTTTTGATGTACGTGGTATTTTGGCGACGATCTCCATAACTGCGCTCACAAATAAGTTAGTATACATTATTTATGTTTGCTCATCATCCAAAACCAAATCCGGGGAATCATATCACAACATTCTCCCCCTTTTCGGTGATGACAAACCAACATAAATAATAATCAATAATAATGATTCAATAGAAATTTACTTACTCTCCCTGCATTAATGACACGTTAGTTCCATATTCAATAAAATTCATTCGCATCATGCAGATGAGGAAGAAATGAAATATGAACCACATATTGACATATAGGATCTAAATCCATTTTATATCTTCACTCCCCCTGAATCTAACACATCAAATTAGATTCATGGTAAATTCCTTTGAATTATTAATTAGCACATTGTCATTATTATATCTCTCCCCCTTTGGCATTAGCAAAAAGAGCGGGAGGAGAACAACGACAAAACCAATGGCTAAAAATAACGCAAGGGAGTCGAACAATATGACCACGGTCCAAAATGACACCAAAGCAAGATATCAAATGTAAAATACCGAATGAAAGCAAAGCGTGCAAAAGAGACCAACGTCGAAAATTGAAAACCGAAATCATAAACCATCGGCGAAAATCGGAAAGCGAAATCACCAAGCCATAGGTGAAAAGCGAAATATGAAATCATCAAGCCATAGGTGAATATCGAAAAACGAAATCATCAAACCATAGGCGAAAATCGAAATACGACATCATCAAGCCATAGGCGAAAATCGAAGTCCGAGATCATCAAAACTCAAAACAATTTCACTTATTGAGTTTTGGAACATACTCTCCAAAATCAATAGAATGCATGGAAAAAAATTCTATGTTTCCATAGAAAGAATTCTATTAAATCCATAAAATCGTCGAACGACGAAATCAACATCAGAGACAAAAATAATCCGATATGCATACCAAATGTAGCATGCAAGAATGTTATGCCAAACATAGATAGTACATCATATAACAATGGCATACACTAATCTAGCATACCAAATGAAGCAAAATGATACCAATTGTAATATATTCTACCAATGGACACCAATATGAATCAAAAGTATGAACATACTTACAACATTAAGCTCCCCCTACTTTGGTGCATCACTCAAGCACCAAAAACTCCAATCGAACGAAAATCCTTGCAAATCACGGAGTTGGTAGGGTTGGTATCTCATGGTGGATTTAACCTAGAGAATATCATTTTGGTATCCAAAAATCTTTTTGGATCCTATGGGTTAGGCAATAAATTTAGCTAACTAAATTCAAATTAAATGTAACCCATACATACCACAATTGCTTTGGTACCCATAAAATGAAATTAAACTTATGGTACCAAGCAATGAAGGGTCAAAGGGAACTAACCCTTCGGAAACCAAGTCCAAGAGGAACTTGATTTCCCAACATAATCATCATTCAAAATAACATCATTTATAAATGATTTCACATACAAATTCTTAGCATGCATGCTTGTGTTCTTCGGACCCCAAATAGTGTATGTCTTGGGAGTCCTAATCCTATTGGGAACATGCATATGTTGTTGATTTCTATGTGATGCATGTCGTGGGTAAGCATATGGCATGCGATGCAATGGTGCATGACGATAATTATTCATATGAGAAAGAGGATGAACATATGAATGTGGAGGAACACGTGCATGAGTGTGTCTTACATGGTGTGCACGTGCTCGTTGATGCGGAGCATAGAAATCGGCATATGTGTTAACATGTGGGGTAGGATTTGTGTTCCTACGTGGCATGGTATACATGAAAGCATGACCCTTCTTTGGAAGTCCACCCAAAGTAGGTTTTTTTCCAAATTGGGGCGTGTTCCTAGCGGAAGCACCATTGGTAGAAGATCTACCCATGACGTGTTTACTTCCACTAGTAGAAGCATCGGAAGATGGCCTAACAAAGGTGGCGGACGATTTGGATGAATCTCCCATCTTATACCCCAAAACAATGTGATGATTGGCCGGAGGTAAGTCATTTAGGATATCATCCAACTTGCCCTTACCTTTGTTGAATTCATGAATTCGGCCTAATGTGCTCTCATGCTTCTCGGTGAGAGAATGCAAAGAAGCATCCAAAGTGGACACTTGCGATGCGAGTGCACAAACACGTGATTTGAGATTTTTATTCTCAATACTCAAAGTTGAGATTTGAGACGTCAAATCCGCTATCACATGTTCATCCGAATCCTCGATACATGCTCAAGTTGAGACTTGATATTTTCAATCTCATTTCTCAACCCATCAACAACGGTGTCGTTGTTGACGATGAAAGGCTTAGGCGAGTTTTTAATACTATCTAATTCATTTTTAGTCTTCATAAACTTAGTAGCCATATTAGAAAACTTATTCCATAGTTGTTCATTGGCTATTCTAAGTTCATCATTGGTTACCTCTTCGCCTTCATCCTCGCTTCCATCCTTGCTTTCATCGGAGGAAGTCTCTTCATCACGATCCTCTTTTCCCATGAAGCACGTGTGTGCATTCTCCACTCTTTCATCGTCCGACTCTCCACTTGAGGAGTCGGAGTCGGTGAAGGTACCTACAAGTCCTTTCTTGTGCTTTCTCGACTTGTCGTGCTTGGATGCCTTCCACTTCCCCTTTTGTTTGTAAAGAGGACAATCCGGCTTGATATGTCCTGACTTATTGCATTTATAACACACGGGAGTAGAAGCATTAGTCGAAATAAATTTTGATTTACGATTCAACTTACCTTGTCGGAAGAATCGGATGAACTTCTTTGCCATATTGGCCAAAGCTTCCATGTCCAACTCATCGTCCGCTTCTTCTTCCGAATCTTCATCATCGGTAGATGGAGCGGCCTTGAATGCAATCGCCTTTTTCTTTGGCTCGTCTTGCTTCAAGTACGCCTTCATCTTTTCCATCATCCGGATCTTACTATCCTTGTGTACCTCATAAGACAATAAGGTACCCATTAGTTGTACGACGGTATATTTATTCATGTCATTACCTTCCTCGATGGCGAAGGTATGCTTTTCCCAACATAATGGAAGACCGTCGATAATCTTTGAGCATTTCTCCTTTTGGGTGTAGGTTTTCCCAAGAGCTTCCATGTCGTTGGATATATCCACGAAGCGAGCATAGTACTCCTTCATGGTTTCACCCCTGCTCCATATGAAACAACTCAAATTCTTTGTTAGCAACGACGAGCTTAGAGTCTTTTACCGTACTCGATCCTTCGTGCAAAATGAGGAGTTGGTTCCATATTTGATATGCACTCTTACATGTGCATATCTTGTTGAAGTCCTCGGGCTCCAACGCACAATTCAAGGCATTCATTGCCTTGGCATTGGCTACTTCCGCGGCGACCTCCGCGGGAGTCCACTTCGCGAAATCTTCTTTGGAAGGCTCGACATACTCCGTCATGGTGGCTCTCCATAGTGAAGCGCTCCGGAGGAAAATTTGCATCCGGCATTTCCAGTACCCGTAGTTGGTACCGTTGAAGTGTGGAGGCCTGACGGAGGATAGTCCTTCCATAACTGAAGAAGCTCCATCGCGGTTCTTGAAGACGTTGTAGTCGTTGTTCGTCATAGCTCTCAACTTTGGCTATGTGTAGCTTTGAACTTGGCTCTGATACCAATTGTAGTGCCCTGTATAGCTACTGCACACGTACTAGAGGGGGGGTGAATAGTACTTAAAATAATTAAGAGAGTTATTCCTAACTATTGTGCGATGAACAAAAAACAATGCGGAATTAAACAACAATCAACAGGAATTAAAACACACACAAACAAAGTATGTTACTGGGTTCGGATCCACCCAAGTCTCCCCCGACTTGTTCCCGGTGATCCTACGTCCCAACCACCCGGAACCCCTCTGGATACTTGAGTTAGAACCCTAACTCAAGATTTCCACTATGAAATACTTGTGAAGAATCTTCACCAAGTCAAATCATACACAAAGTAATTTGTGACTCCCACAACCCGGGATCACAAATACAACTCTCACAACCGAGAGATAAACACTTACAAAATGAAAGTAAATGAAATAAACTCTTACCGTACAAAATCCTATGCCTTGACTAAATCTTACCAAATTAGGGCAACAATGGATTTTGAGGAGAGAATGTCACCAAACCGAATCTCCACCAATAAGATCAGCGATCTAAGTCTAGGATGGAGGATGATGACTTTGGATCAAGATATTTGCTTGGAAGGCTCACAATGGAGAGAATCTCTCTTGAGGAAATGGCTCAAAGAATTGAGGGAGAGATTCTTGTGAGGAAGAGAAAGCTTTAGAATGGAGTAGAATAGCTTCTCTTAGATTTCTCCAAATCTCTAAAATGGCAGCTTTGAGCCTTATGAAAGAGCCCCTCCAACTATATATAGGATAGAGGAGAGATGGAGAGAAAAACGTTTCAAGAAAAGCTCCAACGGCTCTATTCTGAACCAGACTAGTCGGTCAAAAAAGGATCACTGACCGACTAGTTCATCAACTAGTCGGTCGGTGATACAACGTAGACCGACTAACGGTTGAACAACCAAACGATCGAAGTACAGGCAAAGACAACTAGTCGGTCTAAGAAGACTTGCCGACCGACTAGTTTAACAACTAGTCGGTCGATGAATGTTCTTTGACCGACTAACGTCGAAATAGAATAAGCTGACTTCAAGTTGACTTAGTCGGTTTAAGAACAAATGCTGACCGACTAGTTTCTCAACTAGTCGGTCGACAAACGTTCTTTGACCGACTAACTCGAAACAGTAGCTCAGGCTGAAAATGACTGTACACAACTAGTCGGTCTAAGAAGGATTACTGACCGACTAGATCGTCATCTAGTCGGTCGGTGACTCTTCTTTGACCGACTAACTGTAGTCATAGAAAGAGTTGAATTAGAGAAGGCAAACTAGTCGGTTCAAGTAGAGTTGTCGACCGACTAGATCGTCATCTAGTCGGTTGGTGACTCTTCTTGAACCAACTAACATGCACAAGAAGCCGAGGGAAGAAGCGATAGGCTTCAGGAATGTTTCTAATGGCTTCTATGATAATCCTAGCTCTAAGATATGAGCGAAATGAAGATTATAAAGTAAGTCCTACTCAAGGCTTAACATTCTAATCTATGAAGCTAGAAGACTATAAAATAAACCGTACGAGCCGTCTTCAAAGCTTCAATCTTCATTCCTCTTGACTTCAATATTGCTCCTTGAGCTTCAACGAAGCTCCAGGCACACGATCACGCGTATTGAGAAGTCTTGAGACGTCGCTTTTGATGTACGTGGTATTTTGGCGACGATCTCCATAACTGCGCTCACAAATAAGTTAGTATACATTATTTATGTTTGCTCATCATCCAAAACCAAATCCGGGGAATCATATCACAACATTCTCCCCCTTTTTGGTGATGACAAACCAACATAAATAATAATCAATAATAATGATTCAATAGAAATTTACTTACTCTCCCTGCATTAATGACACGTTAGTTCCATATTCAATGAAATTCATCCGCATCATGCAGATGAGGAAGAAATGAAATATGAACCACATATTGACATATAGGATCTAAATCCATTTTATATCTTCACTCCCCCTGAATCTAACACATCAAATTAGATTCATGGTAAATTCCTTTGAATTATTAATTAGCACATTGTCATTATTATATCTCTCCCCCTTTGGCATTAGCAAAAAGAGCGGGAGGAGAACAACGACAAAACCAATGGCTAAAAATAACGCAAGGGAGTCGAACAATACGACCACGGTCCAAAATGACACCAAAGCAAGATATCAAATGTAAAATACCGAATGAAAGCAAAGCGTGCAAAAGAGACCAAAGTCGAAAATCGAAAACCGAAATCATAAACCATCGGCGAAAATCGGAAAGCGAAATCACCAAGCCATAGGTGAAAAGCGAAATATGAAATCATCAAGCCATAGGTGAAAATCGAAAAACGAAATCATCAAACCATAGGCGAAAATCGAAATACGAGATCATCAAGCCATAGGCGAAAATCGAAGTCCGAGATCATCAAAACTCAAAACAATTTCACTTATTGAGTTTTGGAACATACTCTCCAAAATCAATAGAATGCATGGAAAAAAATTCTATGTTTCCATAGAAAGAATTCTATTAAATCCATAAAATCGTCGAACGACGAAATCAACATCAGAGACAAAAATAATCCGATGTGCATACCAAATGTAGCATGCAAGAATGTTATGCCAAACATAGATAGTACATCATATAACAATGGCATACACTAATCTAGCATACCAAATGAAGCAAAATGATACCAATTGTAATATATTCTACCAATGGACACCAATATGAATCAAAAGTATGAACATACTTACAACATTAAGCTCCCCCTACTTTGGTGCATCACTCAAGCACCAAAAACTCCAATCGAACGAAAATCCTTGCAAATCACGGAGTTGGTAGGGTTGGTATCTCATGGTGGATTTAACCTAGAGAATATCATTTTGGTATCCAAAAATCTTTTTGGATCCTATGGGTTAGGCAATAAATTTAGCTAACTAAATTCAAATTAAATGTAACCCATACATACCACAATTGCTTTGGTACCCATAAAATGAAATTAAACTTATGGTACCAAGCAATGAAGGGTCAAAGGGAACTAACCCTTCGGAAACCAAGTCCAAGAGGAACTTGATTTCCCAACATAATCATCATTCAAAATAACATCATTTATAAATGATTTCACATACAAATTCTTAGCATGCATGCTTGTGTTCTTCGGACCCCAAATAGTGTATGTCTTGGGAGTCCTAATCCTATTGGGAACATGCATATGTTGTTGATTTCTATGTGATGCATGTCGTGGGTAAGCATATGGCATGCGATGCAATGGTGCATGACGATAATTATTCATATGAGAAAGAGGATGAACATATGAATGTGGAGGAACACGTGCATGAGTGTGTCTTACATGGTGTGCACGTGCTCGTTGATGCGGAGCATAGAAATCGGCATATGTGTTAACATGTGGGGTAGGATTTGTGTTCCTACGTGGCATGGTATACATGAAAGCATGACCCTTCTTTGGAAGTCCACCCAAAGTAGGTTTTTTTCCAAATTGGGGCGTGTTCCTAGCGGAAGCACCATTGGTAGAAGATCTACCCATGACGTGTTTACTTCCACTAGTAGAAGCATCGGAAGATGGCCTAACAAAGGTGGCGGACGATTTGGATGAATCTCCCATCTTATACCCCAAAACAATGTGATGATTGGCCGGAGGTAAGTCATTTAGGATATCATCCAACTTGCCCTTACCTTTGTTGAATTCATGAATTCGGCCTAATGTGCTCTCATGCTTCTCGGTGAGAGAATGCAAAGAAGCATCCAAAGTGGACACTTGCGATGCGAGTGCACAAACACGTGATTTGAGATTTTTATTCTCAATACTCAAAGTTGAGATTTGAGACGTCAAATCCGCTATCACATGTTCATCCGAATCCTCGATACATGCTCAAGTTGAGACTTGATATTTTCAATCTCATTTCTCAACCCATCAACAACGGTGTCGTTGTTGACGATGAAAGGCTTAGGCGAGTTTTTAATACTATCTAATTCATTTTTAGTCTTCATAAACTTAGTAGCCATATTAGAAAACTTATTCCATAGTTGTTCATTGGCTATTCTAAGTTCATCATTGGTTACCTCTTCGCCTTCATCCTCGCTTCCATCCTTGCTTTCATCGGAGGAAGTCTCTTCATCGCGATCCTCTTTTCCCATGAAGCACGTGTGTGCATTCTCCACTCTTTCATCGTCCGACTCTCCACTTGAGGAGTCGGAGTCGGTGAAGGTACCTACAAGTCCTTTCTTGTGCTTTCTCGACTTGTCGTGCTTGGATGCCTTCCACTTCCCCTTTTGTTTGTAAAGAGGACAATCCGGCTTGATATGTCCTGACTTATTGCATTTATAACACACGGGAGTAGAAGCATTAGTCGAAATAAATTTTGATTTACGATTCAACTTACCTTGTCGGAAGAATCGGATGAACTTCTTTGCCATATTGGCCAAAGCTTCCATGTCCAACTCATCGTCCGCTTCTTCTTCCGAATCTTCATCATCGGTAGATGGAGCGGCCTTGAATGCAATCGCCTTTTTCTTTGGCTCGTCTTGCTTCAAGTACGCCTTCATCTTTTCCCTCATCCGGATCTTACTATCCTTGTGTACCTCATAAGACAATAAGGTACCCATTAGTTGTACGACGGTATATTTATTCATGTCATTACCTTCCTCGATGGCGAAGGTATGCTTTTCCCAACATAATGGAAGACCGTCGATAATCTTTGAGCATTTCTCCTTTTGGGTGTAGGTTTTCCCAAGAGCTTCCATGTCGTTGGATATATCCACGAAGCGAGCATAGTACTCCTTCATGGTTTCACCCCTGCTCCATATGAAACAACTCAAATTCTTTGTTAGCAACGACGAGCTTAGAGTCTTTTACCGTACTCGATCCTTCGTGCAAAATGAGGAGTTGGTTCCATATTTGATGTGCACTCTTACATGTGCATATCTTGTTGAAGTCCTCGGGCTCCAACGCACAATTCAAGGCATTCATTGCCTTGGCATTGGCTACTTCCGCGGCGACCTCCGCGGGAGTCCACTTCGCGAAATCTTCTTTGGAAGGCTCGACATACTCCGTCATGGTGGCTCTCCATAGTGAAGCGCTCCGGAGGAAAATTTGCATCCGGCATTTCCAGTACCCGTAGTTGGTACCGTTGAAGTGTGGAGGCCTGACGGAGGATAGTCCTTCCATAACTGAAGAAGCTCCATCGCGGTTCTTGAAGACGTTGTAGTCGTTGTTCGTCATAGCTCTCAACTTTGGCTATGTGTAGCTTTGAACTTGGCTCTGATACCAATTGTAGTGCCCTGTATAGCTACTGCACACGTACTAGAGGGGGGGTGAATAGTACTTAAAATAATTAAGAGAGTTATTCCTAACTATTGTGCGATGAACAAACAACAATGCGGAATTAAACAACAATCAACAGGAATTAAAACACACGCAAACAAAGTATGTTACTGGGTTCGGATCCACCCAAGTCTCCCCCGACTTGTTCCCGGTGATCCTACGTCCCAACCACCCGGAACCCCTCCGGATACTTGAGTTAGAAACCCTAACTCAAGATTTCCACTATGAAATACTTGTGAAGAATCTTCACCAAGTCAAATCATACACAAAGTAAATTGTGACTCCCACAACCCGGGATCACAAACACAACTCTCACAACCGAGAGATAAACACTTACAAAATGAAAGTAAATGAAATAAACTCTTACCGTACAAAATCCTATGCCTTGACTAAATCTTACCAAATTAGGGCAACAATGGATTTTGAGGAGAGAATGTCACCAAACCGAATCTCCACCAATAAGATCAGCGATCTAAGTCTAGGATGGAGGATGATGACTTTGGATCAAGATATTGGCTTGGAAGGCTCACAATGGAGAGAATCTCTCTTGAGGAAATGGCTCAAAGAATTGAGGGAGAGATTCTTGTGAGGAAGAGAAAGCTTTAGAATGGAGTAGAATAGCTTCTCTTAGATTTCTCCAAATCTCTAAAATGGCAGCTTTGAGCCTTATGAAAGAGCCCCTCCAACTATATATAGGATAGAGGAGAGATGGAGAGAAAAACGTTTCAAGAAAAGCTCCAACGGCTCTATTCTGAACCAGACTAGTCGGTCAAAGAAGGATCACTGACCGACTAGTTCATCAACTAGTCGGTCGGTGATACAACGTAGACCGACTAACGGTTGAACAGCCAAACGATCGAAGTACAGGCAAAGACAACTAGTCGGTCTAAGAAGACTTGCCGACCGACTAGTTTCACAACTAGTCGGTCGATGAATGTTCTTTGACCGACTAACGTCGAAATAGAATAAGCTGACTTCAAGTTGACTTAGTCGGTTTAAGAACAAATGCTGACCGACTAGTTTCTCAACTAGTCGGTCGACAAACGTTCTTTGACCGACTAACTCGAAACAGTAGCTCAGGCTGAAAATGACTGTACACAACTAGTCGGTCTAAGAAGGATTACTGACCGACTAGATCGTCATCTAGTCGGTCGGTGACTCTTCTTTGACCGACTAACTGTAGTCATAGAAAGAGTTGAATTAGAGAAGGCAAACTAGTCGGTTCAAGTAGAGTTGTCGACCGACTAGATCGTCATCTAGTCGGTTGGTGACTCTTCTTGAACCAACTAACATGCACAAGAAGCCGAGGGAAGAAGCGATAGGCTTCAGGAATGTTTCTAATGGCTTCTATGATAATCCTAGCTCTAAGATATGAGCGAAATGAAGATTATAAAGTAAGTCCTACTCAAGGCTTAACATTCTAATCTATGAAGCTAGAAGACTATAAAATAAACCGTACGAGCCGTCTTCAAAGCTTCAATCTTCATTCCTCTTGACTTCAATATTGCTCCTTGAGCTTCAACGAAGCTCCAGGCACACGATCACGCGTATTGAGAAGTCTTGAGACGTCGCTTTTGATGTACGTGGTATTTTGGCGACGATCTCCATAACTGCGCTCACAAATAAGTTAGTATACATTATTTATGTTTGCTCATCATCCAAAACCAAATCCGGGGAATCATATCACAACATTCTCCCCCTTTTTGGTGATGACAAACCAACATAAATAATAATCAATAATAATGATTCAATAGAAATTTACTTACTCTCCCTGCATTAATGACACGTTAGTTCCATATTCAATAAAATTCATCCGCATCATGCAGATGAGGAAGAAATGAAATATGAACCACATATTGACATATAGGATCTAAATCCATTTTATATCTTCACTCCCCCTGAATCTAACACATCAAATTAGATTCATGGTAAATTCCTTTGAATTATTAATTAGCACATTGTCATTATTATATCTCTCCCCCTTTGGCATTAGCAAAAAGAGCGGGAGGAGAACAACGACAAAACCAATGGCTAAAAATAACGCAAGGGAGTCGAACAATACGACCACGGTCCAAAATGACACCAAAGCAAGATATCAAATGTAAAATACCGAATGAAAGCAAAGCGTGCAAAAGAGACCAAAGTCGAAAATCGAAAACCAAAATCATAAACCATCGGCGAAAATCGGAAAGCGAAATCACCAAGCCATAGGTGAAAAGCGAAATATGAAATCATCAAGCCATAGGTGAAAATCGAAAAACGAAATCATCAAACCATAGGCGAAAATCGAAATACGAGATCATCAAGCCATAGGCGAAAATCGAAGTCCGAGATCATCAAAACTCAAAACAATTTCACTTATTGAGTTTTGGAACATACTCTCCAAAATCAATAGAATGCATGGAAAAAAATTCTATGTTTCCATAGAAAGAATTCTATTAAATCCATAAAATCGTCGAACGACGAAATCAACATCAGAGACAAAAATAATCCGATGTGCATACCAAATGTAGCATGCAAGAATGTTATGCCAAACATAGATAGTACATCATATAACAATGGCATACACTAATCTAGCATACCAAATGAAGCAAAATGATACCAATTGTAATATATTCTACCAATGGACACCAATATGAATCAAAAGTATGAACATACTTACAACATTAAGCTCCCCCTACTTTGGTGCATCACTCAAGCACCAAAAACTCCAATCGAACGAAAATCCTTGCAAATCACGGAGTTGGTAGGGTTGGTATCTCATGGTGGATTTAACCTAGAGAATATCATTTTGGTATCCAAAAATCTTTTTGGATCCTATGGGTTAGGCAATAAATTTAGCTAACTAAATTCAAATTAAATGTAACCCATACATACCACAATTGCTTTGGTACCCATAAAATGAAATTAAACTTATGGTACCAAGCAATGAAGGGTCAAAGGGAACTAACCCTTCGGAAACCAAGTCCAAGAGGAACTTGATTTCCCAACATAATCATCATTCAAAATAACATCATTTATAAATGATTTCACATACAAATTCTTAGCATGCATGCTTGTGTTCTTCGGACCCCAAATAGTGTATGTCTTGGGAGTCCTAATCCTATTGGGAACATGCATATGTTGTTGATTTCTATGTGATGCATGTCGTGGGTAAGCATATGGCATGCGATGCAATGGTGCATGACGATAATTATTCATATGAGAAAGAGGATGAACATATGAATGTGGAGGAACACGTGCATGAGTGTGTCTTACATGGTGTGCACGTGCTCGTTGATGCGGAGCATAGAAATCGGCATATGTGTTAACATGTGGGGTAGGATTTGTGTTCCTACGTGGCATGGTATACATGAAAGCATGACCCTTCTTTGGAAGTCCACCCAAAGTAGGTTTTTTTCCAAATTGGGGCGTGTTCCTAGCGGAAGCACCATTGGTAGAAGATCTACCCATGACGTGTTTACTTCCACTAGTAGAAGCATCGGAAGATGGCCTAACAAAGGTGGCGGACGATTTGGATGAATCTCCCATCTTATACCCCAAAACAATGTGATGATTGGCCGGAGGTAAGTCATTTAGGATATCATCCAACTTGCCCTTACCTTTGTTGAATTCATGAATTCGGCCTAATGTGCTCTCATGCTTCTCGGTGAGAGAATGCAAAGAAGCATCCAAAGTGGACACTTGCGATGCGAGTGCACAAACACGTGATTTGAGATTTTTATTCTCAATACTCAAAGTTGAGATTTGAGACGTCAAATCCGCTATCACATGTTCATCCGAATCCTCGATACATGCTCAAGTTGAGACTTGATATTTTCAATCTCATTTCTCAACCCATCAACAACGGTGTCGTTGTTGACGATGAAAGGCTTAGGCGAGTTTTTAATACTATCTAATTCATTTTTAGTCTTCATAAACTTAGTAGCCATATTAGAAAACTTATTCCATAGTTGTTCATTGGCTATTCTAAGTTCATCATTGGTTACCTCTTCGCCTTCATCCTCGCTTCCATCCTTGCTTTCATCGGAGGAAGTCTCTTCATCACGATCCTCTTTTCCCATGAAGCACGTGTGTGCATTCTCCACTCTTTCATCGTCCGACTCTCCACTTGAGGAGTCGGAGTCGGTGAAGGTACCTACAAGTCCTTTCTTGTGCTTTCTCGACTTGTCGTGCTTGGATGCCTTCCACTTCCCCTTTTGTTTGTAAAGAGGACAATCCGGCTTGATATGTCCTGACTTATTGCATTTATAACACACGGGAGTAGAAGCATTAGTCGAAATAAATTTTGATTTACGATTCAACTTACCTTGTCGGAAGAATCGGATGAACTTCTTTGCCATATTGGCCAAAGCTTCCATGTCCAACTCATCGTCCGCTTCTTCTTCCGAATCTTCATCATCGGTAGATGGAGCGGCCTTGAATGCAATCGCCTTTTTCTTTGGCTCGTCTTGCTTCAAGTACGCCTTCATCTTTTCCCTCATCCGGATCTTACTATCCTTGTGTACCTCATAAGACAATAAGGTACCCATTAGTTGTACGACGGTATATTTATTCATGTCATTACCTTCCTCGATGGCGAAGGTACGCTTTTCCCAACATAATGGAAGACCGTCGATAATCTTTGAGCATTTCTCCTTTTGGGTGTAGGTTTTCCCAAGAGCTTCCATGTAGTTGGATATATCCACGAAGCGAGCATAGTACTCCTTCATGGTTTCACCCCTGCTCCATATGAAACAACTCAAATTTTTTGTTAGCAACGACGAGTTTAGAGTCTTTTACCGTACTCGATCCTTCGTGCAAAATGAGGAGTTGGTTCCATATTTGATGTGCACTCTTACATGTGCATATCTTGTTGAAGTCCTCGGGCTCCAACGCACAATTCAAGGCATTCATTGCCTTGGCATTGGCTACTTCCGCGGCGACCTCCGCGGGAGTCCACTTCGCAAAATCTTCTTCGGAAGGCTCGACATACTCCGTCATGGTGGCTCTCCATAGTGAAGCGCTCCGGAGGAAAATTTGCATCCGGCATTTCCAGTACCCGTAGTTGGTACCGTTGAAGTGTGGAGACCTGATGGAGGATAGTCCTTCCATAACTGAAGAAGCTCCATCGCGGTTCTTGAAGACGTTGTAGTCGTTGTTCTTCATAGCTCTCAACTTTGGCTATGTGTAGCTTTGAACTTGGCTCTGATACCAATTGTAGTGCCCTGTATAGCTACTGCACACGTACTAGAGGGGGGGTGAATAGTACTTAAAATAATTAAGAGAGTTATTCCTAACTATTGTGCGATGAACAAACAACAATGCGGAATTAAACAACAATCAACAGGAATTAAAACACACGCAAACAAAGTATGTTACTGGGTTCGGATCCACCCAAGTCTCCCCCGACTTGTTCCCGGTGATCCTACGTCCCAACCACCCGGAACCCCTCCGGATACTTGAGTTAGAAACCCTAACTCAAGATTTCCACTATGAAATACTTGTGAAGAATCTTCACCAAGTCAAATCATACACAAAGTAATTTGTGACTCCCACAACCCGGGATCACAAACACAACTCTCACAACCGAGAGATAAACACTTACAAAATGAAAGTAAATGAAATAAACTCTTACCGTACAAAATCCTATGCCTTGACTAAATCTTACCAAATTAGGGCAACAATTGATTTTGAGGAGAGAATGTCACCAAACCGAATCTCCACCAATAAGATCAGTGATCTAAGTCTAGGATGGAGGATGATGACTTTGGATCAAGATATTGGCTTGGAAGGCTCACAATGGAGAGAATCTCTCTTGAGGAAATGGCTCAAAGAATTGAGGGAGAGATTCTTGTGAGGAAGAGAAAGCTTTAGAATGGAGTAGAATAGCTTCTCTTAGATTTCTCCAAATCTCTAAAATGGAAGCTTTGAGCCTTATGAAAGAGCCCCTCCAACTATATATAGGATAGAGGAGAGAGGGAGAGAAAAACGTTTCAAGAAAAGCTCCAACGGCTCTATTCTGAACCAGACTAGTCGGTCAAAGAAGGATCACTGACCGACTAGTTCATCAACTAGTCGGTCGGTGATACAACGTAGACCGACTAACGGTTGAACAGCCAAACGATTGAAGTACAGGCAAAGACAACTAGTCGGTCTAAGAAGACTTGCCGACCGACTAGTTTCACAACTAGTCGGTCGATGAATGTTCTTTGACCGACTAACGTCGAAATAGAATAAGCTGACTTCAAGTTGACTTAGTCAGTTTAAGAACAAATGCTGACCGACTAGTTTCTCAACTAGTCGGTCGACAAACGTTCTTTGACCGACTAACTCGAAACAGTAGCTCAGGCTGAAAATGACTGTACACAACTAGTCGGTCTAAGAAGGATTACTGACCGACTAGATCTTCATCTAGTCGGTCGGTGACTCTTCTTTGACCGACTAACTGTAGTCATAGAAAGAGCTGAATTAGAGAAGGCAAACTAGTCGGTTCAAGTAGAGTTGCCGACCGACTAGATTGTCATCTAGTCGGTTGGTGACTCTTCTTGAACCAACTAACATGCATAAGAAGCCGAGGGAAGAAGCGATAGGCTTCGGGAATGTTTCTAATGGCTTCTATGATAATCCTAGCTCTAAGATATGAGCGAAATGAAGATTATAAAGTAAGTCCTACTCAAGGCTTAACATTCTAATCTATGAAGCTAGAAGACTATAAAATAAACCTTACGAGCCGTCTTCAAAGCTTCAATCTTCATTCCTCTTGACTTCAATATTGCTCCTTGAGCTTCAACGAAGCTCCAGGCACACGATCACGCGTATTGAGAAGTCTTGAGACGTCGCTTTTGATGTACGTGGTATTTTGGCGACGATCTCCATAACTGCGCTCACAAATAAGTTAGTATACATTATTTATGTTTGCTCATCATCCAAAACCAAATCCGGGGAATCATATCACAACACTACAACTACCAAATTTGAAAGTTGACAATGTCTTATGCTCAAGTTAATAGTCGATCTAAGACTATAAGTTCAGTTTCCTATTTAATTAGGTCTCTAGTCGATTGTTCAAGTCAATAGCCGTTCCGAGGCTATATGTGATGTCCTAAGTTCATAGTATTACATTTGATTCACTTCTAAAGCTAGAATTAGGGTGACTTACAGTTTGAGGATTGTCGTCGTAAGCCGAGGCTAGACCTAGAGCTTCCAAGGGTGCTTGTGCACGAGTATCAGTATCTGAAATCATAAGAAATTTTTGGTTATAGGCCATACTATATTCTATCTATTTTTTATTAATGGCTTAAAACTCGTCAAAATACGTACTAAATTTTTTAGATAGGCTAGATGTGGGATAAGAAATTTTATATAGAAAGAAAATATTTTTCTGAAGCTCATATGTATTTTTAAATAATTTTTAAACACTTAAAATGAATTTAAAACTAATTTTTAAAATTATAAATTAGCTATCGTGAATGTTCGATGATTTATTTAGAAAAATATATACCTCCGAAACTTTCATGTAATATGTCAAAATGTCCATCTCGATTAGTAGAATACAAATATATTTTTGTATTGTATGGGTTTACATATGGTATGAAAAATATAGGCATTTTTAGAATTAATTACCATAAACTTGTAATATTCATAACTTGAAAAATAAATATCGGATTGGGATGAAACTGGCGCCTACGCGTTCGTGACAATGCGTAGAACAATTTGGTTTTTAGATTTTCAGTGTAGACCATATTTTTTTTCTAATTTTTTTATTTAAAACCATTTTGTCTCTCTTCTTCCTCTCTCTCTCTCTCTCTCAGTCTAAAAAACAAAGTTTTGTGTTTCTTTGTTTTTGGTTTCTCACCTTACGTACTCATCGCAATGGGGGCTACCGGGGGGTCGCCAGTCGGCGACGGCCGGGGGTGGTCGGCAGGGGGCGGCGCACGGCGGGGGCCACCGGTCAGAGGAGGCGCGCACGGCAACGGGAAGGCCGGAGGCGGCTTGGCAACGGGAAGGCCGGAGGCGGCTTCGGAGCTTGAGGTGGCTGGGCAGAGGAGGAACGGGCGGCAGCGAGGCGTGGCCTGACGAGGGAGGAGGGGCTCAGTCGGAGATGGTGGAGGTGACACGTCGAGCTCGTTGGAGCTTGGTAGTGTGGGTTGCCGTGGGGTCTGTTTGCAGCTCCCGAGCTTGACGGGGAGGGCAACGGAGCTCGTTTAAGGTCGTCGGTTCATGCGGCTCAAGGCGTAGTGAGAGGGAGGGGTTTGCTAAGGAGGGGTGGTGGTTCGCGTCTTGGGGTGTCAGGGTGAAGATGGAGGAGGGAGGGAAGTGTAGGAGAGGGGTCAAGGGGCAGGTGCTCTTGGTCGTGGAGGGGGAGCTCAGGTTCTTTGGCAGGGGAGTTTGCTCTTTGGGTTTGACATATGGGAGAGGTGTAGGTTTTTCTTTATAAGCTTAAAAATGAGATGGCAACTTAAAATATTGTATAAATAATTAAATATGATCATAGATGGTAGTTGGTTCAACAAGTTTCTGATAAAACCCACCCCAGTGCGATGGCGTTAATTCAGTAGGTAATGAATTTATTAAGGCTTTAAATACAATGTGTTAGGTGTTGACTACAGTATAAAACGTGAAATCCATTTTCATGAGTGGAAACGTGCTGTCGACTGATGGGGTTATAATGGTAAGTTAAAACGGTAATTAGTGGTACGTAAAAGTAATTAGCAAAATGTAATTGGTAAAAATATTATTATTTTAATACTAAAATATCAATTTTCATAAAGGACACCGAAAAATTACGGAAAAAAATGCTACTGGTTCATATCGTCGCGAGGATCATGAAAATGAAGTTCATATTAAGATTTGAGTTACGAAAAAAATAAAAAAAATCATTTACTCATTTTCGAAATCGATTAAAATCGTTTTGTTACGGAAATACGTGCACAACAAAAACAGGCAGTTACACGAGACCTCTAATGAGGACCCATACTTTGCTCTCGTAGGTTCTCTTGATGCCGATCAACGTCCAGAATGATGAGACGGTCTTCTGCTCGCTCAGGAGGAGGCTTCAGACTTCTGAGGTCGGCTGCAGATAAGTTATTAACGACAATCTCATCTCCTTGTCCTCCTTCGTTTTGAGGGGAGATGTAGATTTGTGGTCACTTCAGAGAGAAAGAAGGCATGCCAAACCGTTGCTCTTGGTTTGGGGGTGCTGCTTCTTGGCCTGCCAATAAGTAGGAAGTAACACAAGTTGCTTTTGAGGAAGAATTGGGAAGATCGGTTGGCTATCAGTTAGGGTTGTGGACCAGTGAGCCGTGTTACCACGGCGGCCAATGTTTGTATATTGGCGTTCACCTCACTCGTGAACAAATAGAACTACCTCCAAAGTCATTAATTGTGACTTGATCGGACATTCCACTAGTCGATGAACTAGGATCCAGGGCAGACTATGGAGCTTTTGGCGCCCTTCTTGTCATTGGCCTTTCAGGCCCTTGGTTGGTGGATTGAGTCATTATTGGTGTGGATGATGACGTGGATACTGACTCGATTTCCACAGGCGGCGTCAGATGTTTCGGGGTGTTTTTTTCACCACATGCATTGTTGTTGGATAGTCTGGATGTAGCAACCGATGTACGATGACGTAGGTCGCTTTCTGGACGGTGGATGTGCTAACTCCTGGCTGAAGGGGCTTCGAGCCTATCTATGGAAGTCGGGTCTACGTTATGTTCCAGCTATCTGCAACACAGGAAGCTCGTTAGTGGTCAGAATTTGGGTTTGACCAAATCCTCTCCGATGCTTAAGTCAGTAGATGACTCGAAGAGGCTCGGTGGAACTGTGTTCGACCTGTTAAGAGATCGTCCGCTAGTTCTTAGGCCGAGATATGGAGGAAATATTTAGGTGGAGCAGATTGTGTGTATAAGAATACCAAAGTGTATGGTCTCGAATATTCGTCCCCACTCTTGTTGTTGAGGAGAGTATTTATAAGTGGTAGTCTTGTGAATGTCATCTGCCCATAACCCTCGAGTATTTATGACGCTTTATAGCTTTTTGCATGTGTTGTCGGTAGGGCTGTTGACGAACGAGCTTGAACGAGCTTGAACAGGGAGCTTGGTTTTGTTCATGAACAAAATCCATGTTCAAGCTCTGTTCGTTTACTAACCGAGCTCTAAAAACATGTTCAAGCTTGTTCGTTAAGCTTACCGAACGAACGTAAGTGAACGTAAACGAACATTTACCGAGCTTGTTCACGAGTAGTTAATCGAACGTTCTGTTCGTTAACAAGACTTATCGAGCTTGTTCGTGAACCTGTTCAGGAACATGTTTGTGAACACAAATCAATCTTGTTCATGAACATATTTTCAAACAAACAAACGAACGTCAATTTTTTAATCAGGAATAATAATATTTAAACATTATTGCCAATGACTAAATCAATTAAATAAAAGGATTAAATATTTGCAAGACAAAAATAAACAATTCCAGCATAATAGCTCCATATATACCATTATAAGCATATATTCCAAGCATAATAAAAAAATATAGTATTTTTCTAAATGTACTATTTTCGGTACATGTTCGTTCACGAACACTTAACGAGCTTGTTCATGAACATCACTTAACGAGCTTGTTCACGAACACTTAACGAGCGTGTTCATGAACATAAATGAACGAACACGATTATGTTCAAGCTCTGTTCGTTTACTAACCGAGCTCTAAAAATATGTTCAAGCTTGTTCATTAAGCTTCCTAAACGAACGTAAACGAATATGTACCGAGCTTGTTCACGAGTAGTTCGTTGAACGTTCTGTTCGTCAACAGCCCTAGTTGTCGGCATTGATGATGTGCTAGCGGTCAATTATTATTGTCCAGTTAATGGGTGGAATCAGTAACCTCATGAGCTTAAGGGTCAGGCGAGCTGTCACTATAAACGAGTAAGAACTGGCCATCCGTGAGAGCTTCTAGATTGCTGGGCCGAAGTTGTGGGCCATACTGGGCTTAATGGCTAGAGACAGTTAAATGAGTGGCATCTGGATCGGCCTAGGATCGTATCACTATCTAAACCAGCTGATCCACCGGTTAAGCTGTCGTCCATGTCAGTAAGTGGTCGCTGGGAATGGAGTTGAATGGATGATCGCACATGTGCTTAACCCCTATCAGCTGGATCTTCAACAGAATAATTCCAACTCAGGGTTCCGACTTCTTGAAGTCGACCTGATCATCTACTTAATTGTCCTTCAGATCAGCTTGGTAATCTTCTAGTATGGTTGGAACGATGTTTTAAAAAACTAGGACCCACGAGTTTTTAATTTACAATTTTGTATAGTGACATGAGAGAAAGCCACGCAGAAATTGGAAGGAGAGAATAGATAGAGCTGTGGGTATAGTTGGAATCAGAATCACGTCAGCTTTCTCTATCTGCACATTCGTTAATTGGCCCCAAACATGCCAGAGAAAAAGGGGCGAAAAGAGAAGGCAAAGTACAAGGCTTCAGAACAACAACAACAACAGCAACAAATGGCATCTTGCTTTCACCTCATTCAGACTGTGTCCAAAAGCTGCAGTGCTTCTGCCTCAGTTGGCAATGCTGGGATTGCTCCTTTCTTGGTGGTGGTGATGGCTCCACAAGCGTTTGCAAATCTCAACACCTCCCTCAGTTTCTTCTCATCCTACGACCCAACCACAGTAAGCTTCATATCAGACAGGTGTGCTCAAATTCAGAGTTTCTATGAACCTTAATTGTTTCTAATATTGACTTACTTGCAATGCAGATCGATCAGCGGCGATCCTATGGAGCATCCCGCCGACGAACGCGTCGCCTGCCCCGGTCGTATCAACTGGCTTGACCGTAACAGATTTAACAGTCCCTCTAAAATCCTACAATTTTGAGCAGAGTATATATCCTCCAAGTGTCAGATTATTTATTTAATATCTAAAAGTAGGATGGACTGCTGAAAACCAAATAGAATATCACCTTGGTGTAGTATCTACAGCCGTCTGGACCCAGGGTTACCAGCAAGAGCTTCAGCGCCGGCTGCCACAGTGCCATCACAACATCGTCGTCGACCCCGTCGTGGCCGGTCAGAAACTCCAGCTCCACGTCGCTGATCTTTATGATGTCGGCCTGTCCCCAAACGCTCATGATTTGGGCTCGTGCCTCCTCGGCCGATGGCCATAGGGCGAGCCGTAAGTTCGGATCGTAGGACAGAAGGGCTCCCGCCTCCTTTGCGACCTCCATGGCCCTCACATGCGCCGATCGACACGGGTCTGTGATCAGGCTTATTGATCCGTAGTGAAAAATCGTAGCCTAGGAATGCATGAATAACGACAACAAGATCAATAAATATGTAAAATAAAAATAATACATAGATACTATGAGAGATATATTCAAGGTACCTTCGAAATGAGATCAAGATTGAGGTCAGACTCGGTCATCAACATGTCGGCACTGGGATGCCTGTAAAACATGAACTCCCGCTCTCCATCAGACCCGAGGCTCACGAAAGCCAGAGCAGTCCTGGCCTTTCCGTCGAACACTACGCCGCCGGCGTCAACCCCGTTCTCCCCCAGTATCCCCGCCAACATGTGCCCGAACTCGTCATCTCCGAGCTTGCCCACAAACGCCGACCGACCCCCGAGACGGGACACAGCGATCGCCACGTTTGCCGGGGCCCCACCGGCGGCCTTCAGGAAGGCGGGTGCCTCTGCCAAGGAAACTCCCGCCACCGTCGGCACGAAATCGATCAGCATCTCCCCGAAGCTTACCACCACGTTGCCTTCGACGTTGCTTCTCAATATGCCCATATTGATTTTTGGGGTTGGTTTTCTTATTTTACTTTGAGTGTAAGTCTAAAGAAGGAAGAGGAGAGAAGAAAGAGGAGGTGGAGGAGGGTGTATATATAGGAGAGTGAGGGGGGGTTCTACGGGTGTGTGGGTGGGTTGGGGTGGCCGCGGGGGTCAAAAATGGTTGGCTTTGGGTTGGAAGAGTTTGGACGACGACTTGGGCCAAAAGAAATGACTTTCATTGAATAATTAATTAAACGTTGAGACTAATGAGTACCATAAAAGAGATTAATGGGAATGATGCGGCAAATGAGAGAATTCCACGACATCCATCACCGGTCAGGGTGGTGGGGCCCACACCCCCACTTGTGGGATGAACGGTCTAGATGGTGGGCAAGATGGGGATTCCCTCGTTGACCTCCTTGATTCCCATTTATCTCATCATAAATGGTATGATCTCTCATATGCACATTATTTTCTCAACTATTTTTTTTTGGGCAAATGAATAATGGATTAACCAGGGGACATGATTCTTAAAAAAGAGTACAAGGTATTTCCATCCGAATTGGATAACTTTACATATTTTTATCTCTTATACTTGTAGAGATATAGAAAAGTCTAATTGAACTGCCTCCTTATGAGATATAAAAACGGAATTTTTATTGCCATAAAAGGTACGATGCAATGAATGGTGAGAAAAGGGAGCTTATGAGATCGCAGATCACACGGTTTTGTTTATTGCAATAAGAAAAGGAAGGAGTTTTATGCCAATAGGAAAGGACTGCTTCGTGCAACCGGAAGAACTGTGTGTTTTTCTCTTGCTCAGCTCACAAGAAAACCAAACGCAGCCTGTTTTTGATTCAACGACTGAACAGGGTTTGGGATGGACTGACCCAACCAAGTAAATGCTGTAAATCAATGATGAAATTTGTTGAATGATCCTCTCTCTCTCTCTCTCTCCTCATTTTCAACGTACTGAGTTGACCAATGCGCTTTCCGTGAGGGCGTCCTCCTTCTAGACTCTCTTCTTCCTTCGTGCACAACCAAAACAACGGAGCTCAAACTCTGTGCACCCACGTTAAAACCTTTGACCGACCATGGGGCCCGCAAGCATCTGGGTTCGAGCATGCGAAATTCTCTGGATGGTACTATACATCCTTTTTTTAAAAGAATATTAATGCTTCATACGCCTAGAGGTTATATACCGTCTTTGGATAGCCAAGAATAATGGCATAGCATTTCCGACGTGTGCATCAACGAGTCATGGACAAATTTTTTTATCTTTCTTTCTTTCTTTTTAATAAATCATTTGAACAGTTCACTCTGATTTTTATACTATAAAATCTCAAAATACCAAGTATCTAATGCACACACGAGGCTTTACTTGTTCGTCTTGCCGTTGTAAAAGGCTGTATATATTATTACGAAACCATTAAACTTATCAGTAGTGGATAAACGAGCAAAAACCGCATTGTGTTCACTGTATATTTGGAGTTTTAGGTCTTTACAATATGGACATCAAAATGAACAATTTCGATCGCGCAAACCAATTAGTGACGAATGTTGTTTGAGCTATTCCCAACGGGCATGCTAGTGTAACATCTTGCAAGCAAGAAGAGTGTTGTGACGATATGTTTATTGTTTCGGGGCTCTGATTCCGGCATGTCCTCAGCATGTTATTAGGTGCTTGGTGTATGCGTGCTTCCTCCCATCAAAACACTCGCGCGCACATTATGAGGTCGACTTCCATGTAAAGGGGAGACAATATTCTTTTTGTGATCTTTTGTGTCTCTTTTGTATTCGTGATCGGATTCAATCGACTGCGGAGATTGCGAACACCATTATCTTTGTATGGGTGGCAAAAAAATTCATTTTAAATTGAAAGAGGCACGATCCGAGTATGAAATGCTTATACTAGTAAGAGAGACCGACTTTTTTAATTAATATGTAGGTCGACTGGATCACCTCAAAATTGGTAATTTATGGTTTTAGAACATGGTGATCTGCTGTGCGCCGACGAGCTTGGTTAGAAAGTCGGAGTATCACGATCTTTAGGTCGCAACAGTGTTGGGATTCGAGTAGGCGCTGGAGGTGGGGAGGGTTTTGTTGGTCATGGACTCGGTTGTGGGATTTGTTAGAATTGAGAGATTAACACATCACCTTTCAATTGCAGCGGATGGAGGAGGAGCGCCTTGGATTGTATTGGAAATCACCGAAGGAAATCCAATTTGTTTTCACCACCAAGATACCACTTTGTTCATCTGCTATCTGTGTTGGGAGAGTGGAGAAGGTTAATTCAATTCCATGATTCTCTCACAGCAATCAGGGGATTATATATGAATTAAGGAGAGCAGTTTTCTACCGTTGAAAACTCAACATTAACAAAATAATATAAGGGTAGTTATTAAAACAAATTTGCATTGGGAACCCTGAACTTCTGTAAATTGCAATTATCCACCAAGGCCAATTCAATTTACATATAACGCCTTAATTAATATTATATTTATGATTTACTCGTTGGGTTAAAACCCATCATGTGCGTACCCAATTCCAACATCTCCCACTCGCACATGATGGGATTGTTGTCACAAAAACAACAAGTGAAGAAGACTTCATACTTGGTAACGTGGTCGTGCGACCCATAAGCGAATACATGCAATCTTGTTGTGCACTGGTTAGAGATACACAACTGCCCTCTTTGTAATCAATCCTCTAAAGTATATCGGTCGCTTATAATACCCCAGATCTAAGTTGTTGTATCAGTGTAAGTATTCTGATCCCTCCTTTTATTTACTCTTGAGGACATACTTAAACACATCCACATTGATGTCTCTCTTTATCACACAGAATGGCCTGCCAGTTAGATCATCAAACTTGATATCAACAAACTTAGTCATTCTTTTGCACTCAATATTCTAAGTCACAACTCAGTCGCTTTCCTAGACATACCCTTTTAGACCATCACTCGTGGCCATAAGGAATATGCTAAAGTAGCTATCACCAAGACTGAGACGTCCTTTGAATATTAGTCAATAGTCAAAGGGTATAGGGAGGAACCCAATCCTCCAGGGACTCACATAGTGGAGAGGCAAGGATCCACTTTCTCACTTCCCATTATGGTCGAGTCCAGCACATGTGGTATGAATCACATGCAACGGTGTATTGTGTATGTCTTTGGAGTAATTCAATCCAACACCGTTCAGACTCCAAGTTAAATGTACTTATACATTTAATACTGAATTCTACAGCAATCAATTGCTCTAAGAATTCGTGTCTGGCTCATGAATAGGCTTAAATGAACTTTGGGGAAATTGTTCATCTCGGTCATTATTTGTGTGTGTATGTGTGTGTGTGTGTGTGTGTGTGTGTGTGTGTGTGTAATGACCTCATCTTGAAACTTATTCAAGGCGACTTTTATAGAGGATTAAGTCTCATCAATGCCCATTCACCTTGAACGTCAGAGGCGATTGCCTGTGTGAGAAGGCCAATCTCCATGCCTATTTGACATACTTTTTCTTATGTACTCTTTTTTATGTGTTAACAAATAACACTATTGGGTAAACACATATCATCCAACACAATAAATAAAATAAATATTTTACTGAACAATATCAATATATATAACAGAGTACAGTCACAAGTATATTTCAATTTCTACGCAATCGTAGAGCTTTTACATGTCTCAAAAAAGCATCTCAAGGAATGAGTTTAGTAAGAGGATCAGCGACCATTTTGTGTGTAGATATATATACTTGATAGAAACTATCTTCTCAGCAACAATGTCTCTCAAAAAATTAAATCGTATGTCGATATGTTTGGTATGACTATGATACTTTGGGTCCTTGGTGTAAGCTATAGCAGCTTGATTGTCAGATAGACAATCACTGGTTCTTGTTTTATACCCAAATTTTGTAGGAACCGTCGTAACCAAATAGCTTCCTGAACTCCTAGTGAAACAGCAAAAAATTTTGCTTCCATGGTTGATTGAGCTACACTAGTTTGTTTCTTGCTGCACCATGATATGTCCCCACCTCCAAGCAAAAAAACATATCCTGATGTAGATTTCCTCTCATCTACATCTCTCCCATAGGTTGCATCAGTGTAGCCTTCCAGTTTGGTGGACGAACCATCGTAGCACAAACTGTAGCTGGTTGTGCCCTTTAAATATCTCATGATCCTCTTTACAGCCTTCCAATGCTCAGGTCCAGTATTTGATTGATATCGACTTACCAATCCCACTGCATGACATGTGTCTGGCCTTGTACACAACATGACATACATTAAGCTACCCACTGCACTGGCGTATGGCACTCTTGCCATTTTGTTCCTTGCATCTATTGTACTAGGATAATCATCTAGACTTAGGTTATTGCCTTTTGATGTTGGAGTTTCAACTGGATTACAATTAGACATGTTGAATTGTTCTAGCACTTTATTAATATATGTTTCTTGCGACAATGCAAGAAATCTCTTAGAACGATTTCTTCGGATTTTTACACCAAGTATAAAATCCGCTTCTCCCATGTCTTTCATTTCAAAGTTCGATGATAACCATTCTTTTATGGTTATCAGAAACTCCATATCGTTACTAGCTAACAAAATTTCATCTACGTATAATGTCAAGATAACAATGATCTTTTCGATCATAAACACAATGATCTTTTTCGATCATCTCAAAACCAAATGAGGTGACAACTCTATGAAACCTCTGGTTCCATAGCCTAGATGCTTGTTTAAGGCCATATATAGATTTCTGTAATTTACAGACTTTATTTTCTTGGCCTTTAATAATGAAACCTACTGGCTAATCCAAGTAGATTTCCTCATCTAGTTCACCATTTAGGAATGCCATCTTGACATCTATTTGGTGAAGTTCTAAATTAATGTGAGCAACTAAAGATAGTATTAGGCGAATAGAGGCAAATTTAATAACTGGTGAAAAGGTTTCTTCGTAATCTATATATTCCTTTTGGGTATATCCCTTTGCCACCAGCCGAGCCATATGTCTTTCAATGGATCCATCCGCCTTTCTCTTTATTTTGAGAATCCACTTATTCCCAATTGTTTTTCGATTAGGGAGTAAGTTAACCAGTTCCCAAACTTGGTTAACTTTCATGGAATCCATTTCTTCCTCCATAGCTTTCTTCCAATAATCTCGATCATGACGACATAAAGCTTCTTCTACACTCTGAGGTTCTTCGTCATCTTGAGGTACAACAATTAAGGCTTCGCTTTCGATTTCAAATCTTCGTCGGGGAACCTTAACCCTTTTGCCTCTCCCAACTGATTCATCAAACCGAGAATTCTGAATTACTTCTTTTTCAGATACACCGCTCCCACTAATCTCAGGGACTCGAGAAGTATTCTCTTGTACCTCAAATGACCTAATACTGACGAAGTCTGGATCTTCCAACTCATGGAGATCGTCTTCATTTCTAACTTTGCTTTGTTTAGGGAACATATCCTATATAAACGTGGCATCCCTTGATTCATATTCTGTGACAGTACCGACTTCTTGCTCACCCAAGAAAACATAACCCTTTGAGTGTTCAGAGTATCTAATGAATATACTCTTCTTTCCTCTGGGTCCCAACTTCTCATGCTTATGAGAAGTGTTATGTACATAAGCTGCACATCCTCATGGCTTTAAGAAACTCAAATTTGGACTTCTACTAGTCCAGAGTTCATATGGTGTTTTATAAATCGATTTGGAGGGTACTAGGTTCAAAACATGTGCTCCTGTCAACAATGCATCTCCCCAATACTTAATTGGTAAGTTTGCTTGTGACATCATGCATCGAACCATTTCTAAGAGAGTTCTATTCCTTCTCTAAGTAACACCATTTTGCTGAGGTGTATAAGGAGTAGTAAGCTGTCTTAGAATTCCTTTTTCATTACATAGATCTTTAAACTGATCTGACAGATATTCCCTCCCTCGGTCTGTCCTCAAGGTTTTAACCTTTTTATCCAATTGATTCTCAACTTCGTTGAGAAACAATCTGAAGCACTAAAATGCTTCAGATTTATGGGATATAAGGTATACCTTTACAATCTGAGAATAGTCATCTATGAATGTAATGAAATATAAGGCACCATGCCTTGCCCTCACACTCATGGATCCACAAATATCAGAGTGTATTAGTTGTAATGGAGTGTCAGCTCGTATTGTCTTTCCAAATGGTTTCCTAGTTGCTTTGCCTGCTAAACGTGGTTCACAAGTAGGAATTTCTATTTTGGTGAGAGGTCTGAAAAGACCCTCTTTAGCCAAGCGTTCTATCCTGGCTTTTCCTATGTGACCTAGTCTAGCATGCCATAATAATGGTGCATTATCAGATGCAACAGATGAAGATGAGATTAACATATAACGAGAAGAACAAATAATTGTATTAAAAATTGCCAAACCATTAACATAAGTACCAGATCCATAATATTCGTTACACAAAATTATATTCAGTCCATGCTGTTAAAATAATAAATTAAATCCAAATCTAGCTAAGGATATTACAGAAACTAAATTTCGCCTTATTTCTGGAGTATGCATGACATCATGTAATAGTAAGGTCTGTCCTCCGCGCAATTCCGATTTGCACGTACCGACTCCCTTTACTTCCAGCTTATTTTTGTTGCCAACATACACCCATCTGGTTCCCCCAGGAACACATCAGTATTCCACATAGTAGTCTATCTCTCGCTATGTGGTCTGTTTCTCCTGAATCAACAATCCACCAAGGATCAGGTTCTATGAGCATAACGGAGCTCGACACATATGCATTATGACAAGGAATAGAAGAAGAATCAGAAGTTAACTTCCTTGGCTTAGGACATTCCCGAGCGAAGTGTCCCTTCTGACGATAGTTGAAGCACATCAACTTATCAACATTCATTTTCGTCTTCTTCTTATCACATTTCCTCAGCCCCATGGATTTGTTTTTCATAGTTGCATCTTTGCCATGGTTCTTCTTCCAGAACCTCTTCCTCTTGAAGTTTCCTTTCCTAGAACTTGACTCAGTCATGTAGGAATGCGATTGAGGTTTCAGAGAAGACAACCTTTCGTCTTCCAATTCTACGTGACGTGCCACATCATCAAAAGTCTTAATACTTTCATTATGTGTCAAGTTGACTTTCATATGTTCGCAGGAGCCAGGCAAAGAACGGATCACAGCTTGAACCTGTTGTTCATCAGTGAGGTTGCATCTAGTAGCAGCAAGTTCCTTAATCATTCTGGACATATCTCGAAGATGTTGCTTAATGGTCTGATTGGAACTCATCTTATAAGTATCAAACTTTATAGTGAGCTGTCGTAACTTCGACACAGAAGTTCCTCCTAGCCTTTCAGTTAAGGCCTTCCACAAGTCATATGCAGTAGGATAATCCTTGTATTCACAAGCAAAGTCATCCTTCATAAAGCTTACAAGAATACCACGCGCCGTGGTATCCTTTTTCTTCAACTCATTGTAAGTCTCAACTGCACGCCTGTGTTGGGCAGTGTGACCCTCACCAGAATCTTCCAATTTATGATTTATGGTTTCAATGACCTCTTGTTCCTCCAAGACATACTTGATACGGAAACTCCAGATACTGAAATTGTCTCCATTGAGACGATCTGCCTTATTGAGGTCAGCAATGATGTTCTTGATATCAGCCATTGTTGTAGGATAGTCTAAGTAATAACTAAAATATAGAGAGACATTTAGAAGATAAGTAACTTTGCCCAAAAATATTTTGTCAAATATTTAAATATAACGATTCAGTTAATATCACAGAGTCGAAAGTTCATTAAATTTCCAATCATCGTCCATGACTAAAAACTTTATCGTTAAATTTAAATACTCTTTCAAAAATATACTTATATTTTGTTTACTTTTCGAACAAATATAAGCCCCCTACATATATTATCAGAATATCGTATTGCTCCCACTAAATTTATGTATCCGCATAGAACATCAAATTATTAAACACATTATTTCAACTGCTCTATTTACACAAAATAGGCAAGTGGGATGTTTCTGATAATTATGTTTTTTATATCGAACTAATATTGCCAAAATTTGAATTATTATTAATGTTAACATATAACATTAAAAGTTCGTAATAAATTTCAAATACATAACTCATGTAAATCCGTATAGAAAAATACATGCATGAGAATTAATAAGCAACACATGCATAATTTTTTTTGGAAATAAATGACATGCAATAGTCATGAGTTCCATTAAGAATTTCATTAAACTATGCATTGCTTGTTCTCCATATGCATAACAAACCCTTGCATTTATATCTGAAGGAACTAAACATGCTCTTGAGCAACAAAAACATATCATGCTCTTCTCATGCATTAAGAATTCATGCATATATATCTTAAGGAACTAATTCATTTAATCAAATTAATAACGATTTAAATACTCTTCCAAAAAATATACTAATAACTATGGCCCAGTCAGATTTTAGTTGCTATGGGACTAAGGCCCAAGCAATTAAATCCCAAGTGACAGTCAGGCCCGAATGCCAGCAAAAAAAATTCACATTGAACATTTGTAAGGGTAAAGCCCAAAAGAAGATCAATTTGGTCCATTTCCTGTCACATGGTGCTATATATAAAATGATGAAAGCACATGTTAAACAATGGTGCAATATTAAAAAAACACATACACAAAATCGCATAGCAAGGAGCAGGGGGCCGACCCTCCTCCAATAAACAGTAAACATGGGTCGATCCCCCACACATGGGATTCGATAGCCCCACGGCGAACTAAACAGAAAGATGGAGCCCCCATGGTCATCAACAACAAGGTGGTTCTCCAATGCCAATCAAACGGGATTGTTTCCCCACCGGCAGAGCCCTAGTTTGCCGAAGAGCAACTGATCCCCTGGCCGAGCAACAGTTTCCGGTGAAATTTTCATGCCCCAAGGCAAAGCCTGTGGCTATGCACAAGGGTGGTGAAGCCCCATCATCAGGTGAACATGAGTCAGCATCCCTAGGCGAGCCACACAGGCCAAGTGACATGGCATGCAGAGCCCCACTGGTCGAGCCTGGCGGTAGGCAAAGCACCTTTTTGCCAAGTTGGGCGCAAAACCCCTTGGCCGATTAAGTGCCAGAGGGAAGGCAAAGCAAACAGAGGGGCAGTCTCTGCTCTAGTCGGAGCAACAGATGGGAACGAATCCATATGGCCAACGGCAGCGACATGGGTCCAAAGCCCTATGGCTGCACGTGTAGTCGTCGGGCGAACCTGAAAGACGTCGGCGGGAGAAGCCCCGATGGGCCAATCACACACAAATAAAAATATTTGTAGGGCGATAATTTTCCAACCAAAAAAAGAATTCCTCTGTGCAACGGCTCTGATACCAATGTTATAATTGCGAGATTAACACATCACCTTTCAATTGCAGCGGATGGAGGAAGAGCGCCTTGGATCGTACTGGAAATCAACAAAGGAAATCCAATTTGTTTTCGCCACCAAGATACCACTTTATTCTTCTTATATTTGTGTTGGGAGAAAGGAGAACGTTAATTCAATTCCATGATTTCTCACAACAATCAGTGGATTATATAGGAATAAAGGGGAGCAGTTTTCTACCGTTGAAAACTCAACGTTACCAAAATAACGTAAGTGTAGTTATTAAAACAAATTTGCATTGGGAACTCTGAACTCTGTAAATTGCAATTATCCACCAAGGCCAATTCAATTTACATATTACCCCTTAATTAATATTATATTTATGATTTACCCCAGGGTTAAAACCCCTTCATGGGCGTACCCAATTCCAACAGGATTCCAAAGGAGGATGGTCGTACGTAAAATTGAGGGCGTTGAAGATGTTATTGCCAGAACTACTGCAGTCGTTGCTCTTCTTTACCCCCTTGATCTTTAGAGGATGAACATGTGCTGGATTCGAAGGACTCGCGGTTGGGCTGTTGGGGCACCGCAGGGGGTGATTGTTATTTGCGAAGTAGGTGGTCAAGGTCGAAGAGGTGAGTGGTTGTGGTAGTGGTCTGACGGTGGTGGTCGGGGGGGGGAGTGGTGGGGGTGGGGGTGGTCGAGTGGTTGAGATGTGAGATGCGCGACAGGTGAAAGGCAGTTGTCCTTGCCAGAGAGGGGGCAGGGGTGATGGTGCTAAGTGAAGGGTTTTGGCGGACCCTTAGAGCTCTCAGATCTGTGCCCGTCCTATGTCGGATGGACAATAGAGAGATTAAAAATCGCAGCGGAAAAACATATAGCTAAACACTTTAGCTAAGGTCCTAAGGCGAGCCAGAACCTAGCCAGAATCTATGCCGACTTTGGGTGGATCTGACCACCCCAATAGGGATCTATACTACTGCGACATTATTAAAATTGCACTAGAAAGCTACTAGATGACATACCTGTAATCTTGGCCTTGGAGCAGGCAAGATGTACCGCACCACCTTCTTTCGCTCCTTGAAGATGAGCCGCCTTGTGCCTTCGATCTGATCTACCCGAAGCGAGCCGATCACTTGACGAAGAAAATTTCACTTGAGAAGATCCACGTCAGAGACTTCTGGATCCGATCCAAACCTCCTCGTCGTCTTGCTAGGAATTGATTGGAGAATAGTAAGAGATGTAGTGCCCTGGGAAGCTACTGCACATGTACTAGAGGGGGGGGGGGTGAATAGTACTTTTAAATAATAGGGAGAGTTATTCCTAATTATTGTGCAATTAACAAACAACAATGCGGAATAACAACGATCAAAAAGAATAAATGCAAACGTAAACAAATGGTTTAATGGGTTCGGATCCACCCAAGTCTCCCCGACTTGTTCCCGGTGATCCTACGTCCCAACCACCCGGATCCCTTCCGGATACTTGAGTTAGAAACCCTAACTCAAGATTTCCAATATGACCACTTGCGAAAACCTCACAAGTGCAAACGACCTACAATCGATGACCGTGAATCCCACAACCCGGGATCACGCAAAACCTCTCACAACCGAGAGTATACAATTCAAATATAACTGAAATGAAATGCTTACCAACAAAATACCTATGCCTTGAGATTTCTTACCAAATTAGGGCAAAGAGGATTTTGATGGAGGAAGAGTCACCAAACCCTAGCTTCAAGAAGATGACCAGCAATGGAAGCCTAGGGTGGAGATGGTGACCTAGAATCAAGCTTCTAGCTTGAATGGCTCACAATGGAGATAATCTCTCTTGAGGATATAGGACTCAAGAACTTGGGGGAGAGATTCTTGTGAGAATAGAGAGCTTGGAAATAGAGTTGATTGCTCTTCTCTTTTGATCTGAAAATATCTCCAATATGTTGCTTAACCCCTTCAAGAAATGAATCAGGATTCTATTTATAGGGGCAAGGAAAAACGAGTTCAAAAAGATCCCAACGGCTCTATTCTGAACCAGACTAGTCGGTCAAAGAAGGATCACTGACCGACTAGTTCATCAACTAGTCGGTCGGTGATACAACGTAGACCGACTAACGGTTGAACAGCCAAAAGGTGAAGTTCCAGGCAAAGACAACTAGTCGGTCTAAGAAGACTTGCCGACCGACTAGTTTTCCAACTAGTCGGTCGGTGAATGATCTTTGATCGACTAACGTCGAAATAGGATAGGTTGACTTCAAGATGACTTAGTCGGTTTAAGAACAAATGCTGACCGACTAGTTTCTCAACTAGTCGGTCGGTAAACGTTCTTTGATCGACTAACTCGAAACAGTAGCTCAGGCTGAAAATGAGTGAACACAACTAGTCGGTCTAAGAAGGATTACTGACCGACCAGATCGTCATCTAGTCGGTCGGTGACTCTTCTTTGACCGACTAACTGTAGTCATAGAAAGAGCTGAATTAGAGAAGGCAAATTAGTCGGTTCAAGTAGAGTTGCCGACCGACTAGATCGTCATCTAGTCGGTTGGTGACCCTTCATGAACCAACTAATATGCACTCGAAGCCGAGGGAAAGAGCGATAGGCTTCGGGAAAGTTTCTAATGGCTTCTATGATAATCCTAGCTCTAAGATATAAGCGAAATGAAGGTTATAAGGTAAGTCCTACTCAAGTCTTAACATTCTAATCTATGAAGCTAGAAGACTATAAATTAAACCTTACGAGCCGTCTTCAAAGCTTCAATCTTCATTCCTCTTGACTTCAATATTGCTCCTCGAGCTTCAACGAAGCTCTAGGCACACGATCACGCATATTGAGAAGTCTTGAGACGTCACTATTGTTGTACGTGGTATTTTGGCGACGATCTCCATAACTGCGCTCACAAATTGTTAGTTCACGATTTATTTATGTTTGCTCATCATCCAAAACCAAATCCGGGGAGTCCAATACTCAACATTCTCCCCCTTTTTGGTGATGACAAACCAACATAAATAATAATAAAAAATAATGAACTAAATGAAATATACTTACTACCCCTGCATTGATGACACATTAGTTCCATATGAAATAATAAGCACATACATCAAGCAGACGAGGAAAGTAAAAATGCAAATCCAATATTTGAGATTTAGGATTTGTAATCCATTTTTATATCTTAACTCCCCCTGAATCTAACATATCAAATTAGATTCATGGTAAATTATCATTTAGCACATGCCATTATTATGCCATTATTATATCTCTCCCCCTTTGGCATAATCCAAAAAGAGCGGGAGGAAGCCAATGACAATAAATCATGTCCAAATAATTCATTAAGCATGGGAGTCTAAGAATACGACCACGTTTCATATGACACCAAAATAACATTCGAATAAAATCAAAGCGTGTCAATGAGACCATAGTCGAAAATCGAAAAACTAAAATCATCAAAATATCAAATGTAAATTCACTTATTGAAGAAATGAATTTACTCTCCAATATCAACATTTATAGCTATTTTAGTGCATGGAAAACAATTCTATGTTTTCATACAACTAAAGCTATTGAATCAAAATGAATCGTCGAACGACGAAATCAATATCAGAGACATACATAAAATGTGCACAAAGGAATGAACCATCAGAAGAGAGGTGCACATCATAGAGTATCAAATGACACAATATCGATCGAAAATGAACATAAAGTGAAAGCACATCAAAACTAAGTGAAGTGTGCGATGAGAAGTGACAATGTGATAAAAGTAATACGAAAATTATCATTATAACTTTTAAAAGCATGTCATGCCAAAAAATAGATATGAATTTCAAAGCATTTATGGCATTCACAATTCTATCATGCTAGGAGAAACAAAATGATACCAATGTAAAGAAATAGATTCTAACCAAGCATGCATTCAACCCTTATGGATACCAAATGTAATATCATACTTACAATATTAAGCTCCCCCTACATTGGTGCATTACCTAAGCACCATCAACTCCGTTTGAATGAAAGTCTTCGCAAATCGAGGAGTTGGTAGGGTTGGTATCCCACGGTGGATTGAACCTAGAAAGCTTCATTTTGGTATCCAAAAATCCTTTTGGATCCGATGGGTTAGACAACAAATTTGAAATACGAAATAAAAATTATTGTAACCCATAAATTAATATAATCAAAATCAATTTTGTAAACATATGCCTTGGTACCCATAACATGATCATAAGCTCATGGTACCAAGCATTGAAGAGTTAAAGGAACTAACCCTTCGGAAACCAAGTCCAAGAGGAACTTGACTTTCCAACATAATCATCATTCAAAATAACATCATTAATATATGATTTCACATAAACATTCATAGCATCATCGCTAGTGTTCTTGGGACCCCAAATAGTGTAAATTTTGGGAATCCTCTTCCTAGTGGTTGCATGCACAAAAAGTTGATTTCTATGTGGTGCATGTGGCCTAGGAGCATAAGATCTAGCAATAGCATTATGATGAGCATGAGATCCATGATGTGGTGTAGCATACATACGTGGATAAGCATGAGGTGTGTATGCATGAGGATGATTATGAGAGTAGGCATGCACATGTTGATGAGATGTTTGAACATAAGCATTAGGATGTGCATGAGCATTATTACGTGCACGTGGGTGTCTCATATGAGTATAAAAATCATCATTACCATTTGCATGCAACGGTGGAGTAGGATGTGTGTTCCTACGTGGCATAGCATGTGAGTACAAAAATGCATGACCCCTCTTTGGAGGTCTACCCAAAGTGGGTTTCTTTCCAATCGGGGGTGTGTACGAAGTGGAAGCACTATTGGTAGGAGAACTACCAATGGGGTGTTTGCTCCCACTCGTCGAGGCATCGGATGTCTGCCTAACAAAGGTGGTAGGCGATTTGGATGAGTCTCCCATCTTATACCCCAAGCCAATGTGGTGTTTGGCCGGAAGTAAGTCATTTAGGATATTATCCAAATGGCCCTTACCTTTATTGAAATCATTGATACGGCCTAACGTGCACTCTTACTTCTCTTTGAGAGAAAGCAAAGAAGCATCCAAAGTGGATACTTGCGATGTGAGTACATAAACACGTGATTTGAGATTCTTATTCTCAATACTCAAAGTTGAGTTTTGAGACGTCAAATCCGCTATCACATGTTCATCCGAATCCTCAACAAGAACATGCTCAAGTTGAGATTTGAGGGACTTCACCTCATTTCTCAACAAGCCATTATGAGTAAGCAAAGTTGCTTTCTCATTGGCGAGAGTCTCAACAATGGTGTCATTATTGGTGATGGTAGGCTTAGGAGAGGTTTGGAGGTTGACAAGTTCATCTTTGGTCTTATTATATCGATCTACTAATTTAGTAAATTTAGACCAAATTTCTTGGTTTGCTAACCTCATTTCATCAATAGTAGGTTCTCCGCTTTCCTCCTCGCTACCATCCTCGCTTTCATCCTCGCTATCCTCGAAGGAGGACTTTCGATCTTTTGCCTCATTCGCCATGAAGCAAAGTTTTGCTTTCTCCACTCTTCCATCATCCGACTCTCCACTTGAGGAATCCTCTTCGGAGTCGGTGAATGTACCAACAAGTCCTTTCTTGTACTTTCTCTACTTGTCGTACTTCGATGCTTTCCCCTTCTCCTTGTGTTTGTAGAGAGGACAATCCGGTTTGATGTGTCCTGTCTTGTTGCATTTATAACACACGGGAGTAGAAGCATTAGTCAAACTAACTTTAGATTTATTCAAAGATATACCTTCTCGGAGGAATCGATCGAACTTCCTCGCCATACGGGCAATGGATTCCATGTCCAATTCGTCTTCCGATTCTTCATCATCGGTAGATGGAGCGGCCTTGAAGGCAATCACCTTTCTCTTTGGCTCATCTTGCTTCAAGTACGCTTTCATCTTTTCCTTCATTCGGATCTTACTATCCTTGCGTATCTCGTATGACAACAAGGTACCCATTAGTTGTACGACGGTATATTTATTCATGTCATTACCTTCCTCGATGGCGAAGGTACGCTTTTCCCAACATGATGGAAGACCGTCGATAATCTTCGCGACTTTCTCCTTTTGGGTATAGACCTTCCCAAAAGCTTCCAAGTCGTTTGATATATCCACGAAGCGAGCGTAATATTCCTTCATGGTTTCGCCCTGCTCCATATGAAACAACTCAAATTCTTTATTAGCAACGACGAGTTTAGAATCTTTTACCGTACTCGATCCTTCGTGCAATATGAGGAGTTGGTTCCATATTTGATATGCACTCTTACATGTGCATATCTTGTTGAAGTCCTCGGGCTCCAACGCACAATTCAAGGCATTCATTGCCTTGGCATTGGCTACTTCCGCGGCGACCTCCGCGGGAGTCCACTTCGCGAAATCTTCTTCGGAGGGCTCGACATACTCCGTCATGGTGGCTCTCCATAGTGAAGCGCTCCGGAGGAAAATTTGCATCCGGCATTTCCAGTACCCATAGTTGGTACCGTTGAAGTGTGGAGGCCTGACGGAGGATAGTCCTTCCATAACTGAAGAAGCTCCATCGCGGTTCCTGAAGACGTTGTAGTCGTTGTTCGTCATAGCTCTCAACTTTGGCTATGTGTAGCTTTGAACTTGGCTCTGATACCAATTGTAGTGCCCTGGGAAGCTACTGCACATGTACTAGAGGGGGGGGGGGGTGAATAGTACTTTTAAATAATAGGGAGAGTTATTCCTAATTATCGTGCAATTAACAAACAACAATGCGGAATAACAACGATCAAAAAGAATAAATGCAAACGCAAACAAATGGTTTAATGGGTTTGGATCCACCCAAGTCTCCCCGACTTGTTCCCGGTGATCCTACGTCCCAACCACCCGGATCCCTTCCGGATACTTGAGTTAGAAACCCTAACTCAAGATTTCCAATATGACCACTTACGAAAACCTCACAAGTGCAAACGACCTACAATCGATGACCGTGAATCCCACAACCCGGGATCACGCAAAACCTCTCACAACCGAGAGTATACAATTCAAATATAACTGAAATGAAATGCTTACCAACAAAATACCTATGCCTTGAGATTTCTTACCAAATTAGGGCAAAGAGGATTTTGATGGAGGAAGAGTCACCAAACTCTAGCTTCAAGAAGATGACCAGCAATGGAAGCCTAGGGTGGAGATGGTGACCTAGAATCAAGCTTCTAGCTTGAATGGCTCACAATGGAGAGAATCTCTCTTGAGGATATAGGACTCAAGAACTTGGGGGAGAGATTCTTGTGAGAAGAGAGAGCTTGGAAATAGAGTTGATTGCTCTTCTCTTTTGATCTGAAAATATCTCCAATATGTTGCTTAACCCCTTCAAGAAATGAATCAGGATTCTATTTATAGGGGCAAGGAAAAACGAGTTCAAAAAGATCCCAACGGCTCTATTCTGAACCAGACTAGTCGGTCAAAGAAGGATCACTGACCGACTAGTTCATCAACTAGTTGGTCGGTGATACAACGTAGACCGACTAACGGTTGAACAGCCAAAAGGTGAAGTTCCAGGCAAAGACAACTAGTCGGTCTAAGAAGACTTGCCGACCGACTAGTTTCCCAACTAGTCGGTCAGTGAATGATCTTTGACCGACTAACGTCGAAATAGGATAGGTTGACTTCAAGATGACTTAGTCGGTTTAAGAACAAATGCTGACCGACTAGTTTCTCAACTAGTCGGTCGGTAAACGTTCTTTGACCGACTAACTCGAAACAGTAGCTCAGGCTGAAAATGAGTGAACACAACTAGTCGGTCTAAGAAGGATTACTGACCGACTAGATCGTCATCTAGTCGGTCGGTGACTCTTCTTTGACCGACTAACTGTAGTCATAGAAAGAGCTGAATTAGAGAAGGCAAACTAGTCGGTTCAAGTAGAGTTGCCGACCGACTAGATCGTCATCTAGTCGGTTGGTGACCCTTCATGAACCAACTAACATGCACTCGAAGCCGAGGGAAAGAGCGATAGGCTTTGGGAAAGTTTCTAATGGCTTCTATGATAATCCTAGCTCTAAGATATGAGCGAAATGAAGGTTATAAGGTAAGTCCTACTCAAGGCTTAACATTATAATCTATGAAGCTAGAAGACTATAAAATAAACCTTACGAGCCGTCTTCAAAGCTTCAATCTTCATTCCTCTTGACTTCAATATTGCTCCTTGAGCTTCAACGAAGCTCTAGGCACACGATCACGCATATTGAGAAGTCTTGAGAAGTCGCTATTGTTGTACGTGGTATTTTGGCGACGATCTCCATAACTGCGCTCACAAATTGTTAGTTCACGATTTATTTATGTTTGCTCATCATCCAAAACCAAATCCGGGGAGTCCAATACTCAACAAGAGAGAGGAGGAATAATTAAGTCGTCGATCGAGCGTGCTCAAAATCAGGAGCTTCTCGAATCGGAGACTTGGTACAAAATTTCTCTTGGGTGTCTACCCCTATTTATATAAGGAGCTAGACCCCATGCTCGTCACATGAGCAATGTGGAACTAAATAATCAAAGAGGAATTTAATTAAGTTAGTAAGCCATTCATAAAGGCCTAACTTCAACCAATTAAATCTCCATCACCATTGAGCTTCAAATATGATACATATTATCATTTCGAAGAGCTTCAAATGGTGAACGCGTAGGAACAAACGATGATGAATTCCGACTTCGTTTGACCTGTCAAACAATTGCCCAAGGATGTGCAAAAAGTCACTTTCGTAGCCGTCGACTTGGGTTTCAAAAACCTTAGGAAAACAAGCAAGGGGGCCCCTAACCCGCGGGCGTGCCCAATAGGCCAGTGGTCTTACTCGCCTCCTTTGCAGGCGGGGTGCCTGGAATCAAGAGCAGGTGCCTCGGCCCGCTCAGCAGGCTGCACCTGCTGGGCCAAGGGGGTGCGCCAGCCTGCTCAGCGGGTGGGCCGCCCATTGGGCCGTAGCGGGCGCCAGGCCCGCCAAGCGGGCCTGCCCCGCTGGGTTTAGCGGGTCGTGCCCGCTTGACTCAGTGGGCACGCCTGCCCGCTTATCGGGCAGGCTCCGCTTGCTTTTGTGGGTTGGGCCCTCTTGCCCCAAAGTGGGTCTGACCCACTTTGCCCTTTCCACTGTTTTCCACTTTCTGGGCTCGTTTGAGCTCCGATTCCAACGCGGTTTCTTCCCGTGGATTCCTCAAGAAGTCATCTTCAATCCCCAAAGCCCAAAATTTTTAGATTTATGCTTACAAATCATTTGTGAGCTTAATTATTCCATTGCATCGAATGAATTCCTCTTATCATTATTCCATTTGTGAGCTTAATTGTTGTGGGGGTAAGATTTGCGTATAATGAATTTGTTTGTTGGGGGAACCAAGGGCATGATGGTTGTAAAGGGGGATGAAGTTTAGGTAGGCTGTTTGACAAATGGTGAGTACGGTGACGAGGCTAATCGCACTGCAAAGACCGACCACCGTATTGATTTCGTGAGTACTCCGCTTGTCCGCCGCACTCCCAGGGACGGATGCCGATTGCAAGCTGTGAAGGCAAGCTTACCTGCACATATAACGGCTCATCAGAAAGGCCAGGTTAGGCATGCCTAAGTTAGAATTAGGGCTTAGAAATAGGGGCTAGGCACACAGGTCAGATTGAAAGTGAGTCGACCTTACGTGGCGAGTTATGTTGGAAGAAAAAAGATATGTGAGACCTTTGCTCTTGTGCGTGAGTAATCAGAATGCGAGTCAATTAGCCAACCCCCCCACCTCGATGGAAGTGGAGGGCTATTTATACCTGATCGTGGTGGTTAGGTAGGGCTGACCTGTCAAGCTGAGCTGGCAGATCAGACAGCGGAAGCTTCAGCCGAGGATGTCAGATCTGTGCATGTCAGCTACACCTTTTTCAGGCGGTGCAACGACCCATGGTGCTTTGTCAGGGTGTCAGAGCCAAAAGCACCATACGGTCAGACGACGCAGCAGCCAGGGGGTGCCTTTGTCAGGTTCTCGAGCGGCAGATGTGTCAGTGGCATCCTTGCACTAGGTTGTTTGTTGTGTCCAATGTGACCACAGGTCGCTGGGATGCGCTTGAGTGGTGGGCCCGTACTCGTCTCATCCGGTCGCACTGGGCGATAGTCTGGTAACCTAGTTGTTCTCCCAGTGAGCTTCGAGAGAATGGGCACCCAGTGGGTGGAGCTCGTGGCGACCCGATGCTCTCTTTGTTGGTCGTTGCGGATTTCAGGTTTGACGGGCTTAGGAGGGGAATCGGTGTCGCACTGACGAGGTCAGGATATTGAATTGCCCATCCTTCGTTAGCCGAGGTGTGGCTTTTACGAAGGTAGGGCGAGCTGTTGTGCACCTGTGAGCTTGGTTAGAAAGACGGAGTATCACGATCTTTAGATCGTAACAATTGCCCTCGTCATTCAAGCTTGAGGTGGAAGCCCGGCTCAGTTCAGTGATGCACCATCTCTCCCCCGCCCTGAAGGGACGGGTGACCTTCTCGTCGAAGCCGAAAGTGGCGGCAGCTATTTCGAAATTCCCTCCCTTCGTTTTGCCGCCATCATTATGATTTGATGGGTCAGGGAGAGACCGAGGCGTCCCTTCCACCCAGGATGAGACGTGTGGTGGATGCGACCGTGGGGGGCAGTCGAGGCGTCAGATTAGTAGGATCAGTGCCGCGTGGCAGTACTTTGACGGTCGAGATGATTTGCCGCCTGGTATAAATAGGGAGCGAGAGGATTGATGGAAAGTTTTCTTCCGATTTCAATTTTCTTCGGGTGCTTCTTCTTTTCCTATCTTCCGATTTCTGCCACCGCTGACAGCGTTGCAGGAGTAGTTAGTCTGATCCCTTCTTCAGTCCATCTTCTTTCGGTCAGGTAATCTCTTGACCTTCTTTCGGATGGTTTCTCCTCTCGAGGTTTGAGGGGGTAGTAGTACGGTGAGGGAGGAAGTAGTTGTGAAGGAAGAAGAATTGGAAGAGACGTTGTGGTGGTGGAGAGAGAAATCAGTCCAGAGAAGGGTGCCGAGGATTACGGCGATCAATCGATGCCGGACTGAAAGGATCAATATCAAGGAAATCCGGGCGAGGTATGTCCTCCCCCTTGCGAGGTGCACTTCCCTGGGGCCGACGAAAGGATATATGTCCTAGGGAATAATGAGGTCGGGGTCTATGTCCAAACTTTTGAGCTGGGCCTCCAATTTCCACTCAACCCCCATCTCCTTCATCTGTTGAACTTCTTCGAGCTTTTGCTCTTCATGCTGGCTCCAAGCTCCATTTGTTTGATGATTGGCTTCATCATCCTTTGCCTTGCCAGCGATCTGAGTCCGTCCCTGGCGCTCTTCTGCCACTTCTTCGTAGTAAGGAGAGAGCGGATGCATTACCACATGTACGAGAAGGCGGGGCGGTCTCTCATCTGTGGGGTACCGACCGATGAGAAGCGGTGGAGGGAGAGCTTCGTTTTTGTCCTGATGCCGACCGACGTGGTGTTGATGTCGAACTGGGGGGTGTTGAATCCTTTAGTGAATGAGGAGATGTCCTTGACAGAGGAGGATTTGGCGAGTGCCCAAATTTTGGAGGAAATTCCCGAGGCGGATCGGTAGCTGGCGATCTTGACACAGGACGACCGGCTCGTCCAGCATTTTGGGCCCGAAGGTATTTTAAACCTGGCAAACTTTCTCGTAGGCTTACCATGATCTTTCTCTTCTCTGCAGGCGAAGACACGATGCTCTCAAGGGAGGAGGTGCTGAGGGCCGTTGGGGGTGCCCGTTGTAAGGAGGACCGACCCTCAGGACAAAGGCAAGGGGGCGGTGGATGAGGAAGGGGCAGCGAAGGTGACCGCTCGAAAACGAGGTGCCAAGCTGCAACTGGTGACAGGGTAGACAAGAGGCAACGGACGTCCGAAGCGGACGCTCCCTCCTACCGCGCTTGCGGAGCCGTACCTGTGGGTCAAGCCGACCAGGGCGAGGCCGCCATGGCTCTTCCAGAGACTCCGGCTGTAGAGAAACACAGCAGGGCATCCACCGTTGATCGGTGGCTTTACAAGATTACCCCACAGGAGATGGAAAGGGTGGCACCCCCAAGCTGCGAGAGGGTGCTTGCCAGTTTTAAGTCGAAGAGGGCTGAGATTGAAGCCCTTCCAAGGGAGGATGTCCTCCAGCCGACCTACCCAATAGGCAGGGAGGAGTCCGTTTTTTAGGATGCCGTAGTGGCGGTCGATGAGGAAGGGCCAGCAGGTCGGGACGGTCGATGCCCCGGAGGTCGACCTGGGAACGGCGGCCAGGGGATCGTGTAAATGTTAGCTTTCGTACTAAGTTTTTTTTGTAAGTTTCGGACATTTGATGGGGTCGACCTAGAGGAGGCAATTTTTTGTAAGGTCGGCCTCGTCGCTACTTGTAAAAGTGTGGCCAAGTTATATTGAATGGAATAGAGGTTTTTTGCTAAATGATGTATTCTGGGCTCTCTTTCGTAATGGTGTAGCATGGCCCTGGTGGGTGTTTTCCCCGTCGTACAGGGCGGGACATAGCTGGGGATGGAGCGGCTCCGTAGCTCGGCTTATGTCATTCTCCGGTTGGGGTGGCTAAGGCCCGTATGCTTGCCCCGGAGTCTTCACTAGAAAGGAGATTGAGTCGTAGCTCGATCCGTGTCCCCCGGTTTGGGTGGCAAAGCTCTGTGAGCTTGCCCCGGAGATTGGTGGAGTTCGAAGATAAGTAAATTTTCCCACATGGAGGACGAAATTTGGCAATTTGCCTGAAAGGAAGGATATTTCATTAACATTTACAAGGCTAATGAAAGTAATTGAGAGAGTGTGTCACCATCCAGGGATGGATAGCCCGCCGTCCTATTTTGTTGTAAGCTTCTCTTGATGAGCGGGCTCCGGTTTTAGACTCAGGGGAGTGTCCCGAGCGCATTCGACTGTCCTTCGCAGGCGATGGTCTTCTTTCTCCACCGTTGCTCTCCGCGTCCTCTTTTCCCTTCTCGATGATGATGGGTTGCTTGATCTCTTTTAGAAGTTCCTCTGGGTCGGTGGCGACACTTGAAGAGGAAGAGCAGGAGCAGATCGGAAGAGAGGAGGGGGCTCGTTATTCGGAAAAACTGGCCGATTGTTGGGAGAGTCGGGCGGTCGGGGTGGCGACGCCTCCGCGAAGGTGGAGGTCGTCGTGGAGTGGTCGTTGGAAGAGAGGAACGGTCCATCGCGGACCCCCTGGCGCAAGTTGTCCTAGGGAAGCCGAGGAGGGGAAGGCGGGCCTTTGTATGTGCAAGAGGAATAACCCTCGGTGATCCACCTGTAAGATGAATAACTCGTCAGAGAGGCGCGGTCGATTGTCAACCGAGGGCATATCCAATGATTAGGCCGGCAGGGGGGGCTCTTCTTAAGAGGGGAGGATGATTAGGGTGATCTAAAGGCGGATCGGCCCTAACCCCGCAGATTTGTGAGGGGGGATCAAATATGGGGGCGCTTCGCTCCCTTTCGTTATCCATGGAATGCGGACTAAAGATTACTTGCCTCCTTTCCCCCCTAATGGCAAGAGGGGGGGGGGGGGAAGGTATTTATAGGCATTGGGAGTTGGTAACCTCTAATAGGCTGATGCGAGGAGCTGCCACTGTGAGCTGGCTTATCACGGTCAAGTCAATCGAACCCGCCCTTATCAGGTGTGAGATGTCATGCGTCAAGCGTCAGGTTCGCTTTTGTCAGATTCGTCGTTGTCATGCCCGCTTTTGTCAGATTCGTCGTTTTTAGGCCCGCTTTTGTTAGACTTGCCGTTGTCAGGCCCGCTTTTGTTAGACTTGCCATCGTTGTCAGTGATAGCGGGCCTCCTGAGTGTGTCCTTATGGCGCTTGGTCACTTCGGTGGTGTCCTTCCTGGGGATCACGAGTGCCTTCTCCAGTTTGGGTGGAGAAGCTCCGTAAGCTTTACCCAGAATCTCTGCTTGAGGGGGAGCGAGCACGTGGCTCGGCCCGTGCACTTCTCCGGTTTGGGTGGCGAAGCTCCGTAAGCTTGCCTCATAGTCTTCACTAGAGGGGGAGCGAGTGCGTGGCTCGGCCCGTGACCTTCTCCGATTTGGGTGACAAAGCTCTGTAAGCTTACCTCGGAGTCTTCACTAGAGGGAGGAAGCAAGCGCGTGGCTCGGCCCGTGCCCTTCTCCGGTTTGGGTAGCGAAGCTCCGTAAGCTTGCCCCGAAGTCTTCACTGGAGGGGGGAGCGAGCGCGTGGCTAAGCCCGTGCCCTTCTCTAGCTTGGGTGGCGAAGCTCCGTAAGCTTGCCCCAGAGTCTTCACTGGAGGGGGAGCGATCGTATGGCTCGGCCCGTGCCCTTCTCTGGTTTGGGTGGTGAAGCTCCGTAAGCTTGCCTCGGAGTCTTCACTGGAGGGGGAGAGCGAGTGCGTGGCTCGGCCCATGCCCTTCTTCGGTTTGGGTGGCGAAGATCCGTAAGCTTGCCCCGGAGTCTTCATTGGAGGGGGAAAGCAAGCGCGTGGCTTGGCCCGTGCCCTTTTCTGGTTTGGGTGGCGAAGCTCCGTAAGCTTGCCACGGAGTCTTCACTGGAGGGGGAGCGAGCGCATGACTCGGCCCGTGTCCTTCTCCGGTTTGGATGACGAAGCTCCGTAAGCTTGCCCTGGAGTCTTCACTGGAGGGGGAGCAAGTGATTCGGGATATAACTTTCATATTTCCCCCTATTTCTGGGCATTTTATGTGTATATCATGTTAATAATGGCTTTAATACGTGCGTTTTTGCGATATTGTGTAATATTAAAGCATATTCTCTTTTTATACATAAAATGCAATTTCTATGGACTAATGTTAGCTCCTCTTATTTTTCAGGATTTTTTGGAGCTTGGGTCATCTCCTCGGGTCATTTTGGGGATGAACTCACCTGATCGGTTGATACTTCAACCGATCGGGTGGCCTTTTTTCCCCTTTCGTGCACTGCTGCTGCATTCATTTAAGATCTACTATCATTCCAGTGGAGGTTTGGGTTATCTCTTAATTTTCTAACGTCGGCATCATCGTCAGCTTTCCAACGATATGTCGCATGCCCAAATCCGATTTTTCTACATTTTTCTGGAATTTCCTGAGCGTAGCTGGGTGCTGAAATTCTGAGCTGTCTGGATTTTGATTTCCACCCGATCGGGTGGGCTATCCACCCGACCGAATGAGCCCATTTTCAGCAGGTCAATGTCTCTGCTTGTTTCCACCCGATCGGTTGAAGTTCCACCCGATCGGGTGGCCCTTTTTCGACAGTTTTAGTGGGTATTTGTACCCGAACTGTTAGGGTTTTTTCGACCCGATAGGCTGAGTTGCATTTTTATTGGTTCCGAGGGCTGAAAACAGTCCCATTCTTCTTCCTACTGAAATTCTAGGGCTTGGGAGAGGTTGGTGAAGCATGAGGAGCTTAGGGGGGCACTTGAGGGTGGAAGATCTCATTTTGGAGTGACACTTGGGTGAAATCTTTCTAATCTCTTGTGTATTTTGATTTAGCTTTTTGTGTTGTAATTGGATGATAGTTTTGAGTAAAAACTTCTCCTTTTTCATTATGAATTTCTAAATCTCTCTTGTGTGGTTGTGTTATGGTTGTTGTTGTTGTTGGGTTGTGAATTTCACCTCTAGTATATGACCGCCCCCCACATTTGCGTGTCAAAAGTGTGCAATATATGATTGGGGGCGTGAGATTTAAATATTTATAACCGAAAGCGCACGGTGTTGTAGTGTGGCTTGGAGGTCGAACTCAGGGAGGCATGGTTGTGCTTGTGTCAAGAAGGACCAAATTCACACCATGGGCGAGCTAGCCCGAATCGGTAGATGGGTTGTCATAGAAAATAGAATGCGAGGGATAAAAAATATAAAGGGAAAACCCGGGACTTCGGTTTCCACCCTATCGTGCGATTCTCGCCGATGCGGCCTACGGGTAGGATAACGATCGGAATTAGGGTCTAATGGTGAGACATTTCCTCTAAGAGTGGTACCAGCGTCCCATGGGCCCGATATTCCGGTCGGTGCCCAGGATGATACGCCGGACTTTCCGGGTTCGATTAGTGGGCATTCCCATGTCCATTAACACTGACCGACTCTGGGAGCACTAAGCTCGCAACGATAACTCCCAACATCTCATCATGCCGCTCCCGCGCGCTAGGATTCGACGTCTACGCTAAGGGCGTGAGCTATGGCTAGGGAGTCAGCCGTCAAGTTTATTCCCCCTTGGCCCAACTGTCAAAGGCGGTCTTTTTCCCGCCGATGACAATAAAACACCCTGCGTAACCGGTATATTCCTAATCCCTATCGATTTCCTAGTCCTATGGATGCATCGGGCAGAACCTACGTAGGGGTTTTCACCAAAATCCCAGATTTGGGAACTACTCACACATATTTACTAAAAATCAATCTAAATCAAAATCGACCGTTAAAAACATGATCAAGCGATCGAAAAGCAGTAAGAGCAATGCAAATAACACTATATTAAAGTTTGGTAAAGATCAGACAACTTACAAATATCTAGAAAATTACAGCCGTCAAGAGAGAGAAAAACAACAAAAAATAACAACTCCCGAATCTGGAAACCTAGGTTCTGTATTTATAGAAAACGACATCACCCGATCGGGTGAAGAATCACACGATCAGGTGACCAGCTGCGAACTTCGGCAGCCATCTTCGAGACTTCACCCGGTCAGACGACACGGTCGGTTGATGGAAGCTGCTCATCGTTTGGATCTTGATCGTCGTCGGGTGAACCGATCGGTTGATAAATCAACCGATCGGTTGGAATAGTTGCCCAAAAGACAGTAACTTCGGACATTTTGGCACGGTCTGTTGACGATCGGGTGAGCTCTCCGGGTCGTCCTCTTCGGGGAAACGGCTACAGGTGAACCGATCGGGTGAATATCACCTGATCGGTTGAGTTTCAGCTCCAATTTTCAGAGAGATCAGTCGGGTTGAATTGGTCGACGACCCAGTCGGTTGACACTTTCGTTGCTTCAGCGGCTGACCGGGTCGTGCACGCGTGCATCACCCGATTGGTTGGCTGTGTCCAACCGATCGGGTGGGGGACTAAAAGATGCGATCTTTGTCGTTTGACCCCCTGGATCACGCGTGACTCCTCCCGTTGCTCCGTGACTCATGATATCATTGTTTTATGTCCCATACGTTGGCAAACTCCTGCAAACATACAAAAACATGGAAAAGTGAAAGAAAACAAGAAAACACGAGAAAACGAATAGAAGACGACAGAAAATAGCGGAAAAACACAAAAGAAGACGTGCATGAATATATGAAATATAAACGCACGTCAAAATCCCCCCAAGCTGAACCCTTCCTCGTCCTCGAGGAAGACGAGTGAGAATAGGAGCTCGGAGGGAAAAAATAGAGAGAAATAGAGAAAGAGAGGACTCTAAATCCTAAATCGCCCGTCAGGGCCAACAAAATCAAAAACATCACACCAAGCAAGCAAACGCCAAATCACATCACTAAACCGAGAAATACGAGTCTAGACAAGTGCCGGTGGCCCACGCCGTGAAGCGCGAGTGAGTGTGGTCGTGTGCTAGCAGTCGGTGTCACTATCTACATCGTGCAATAGGTTCCATATACACAAATCCAAGAAATGACCCAAATATCGATTCGATTTAGAAGTAGCGGTGAATATATAGCTCAAGCATGCATGAGAAGAGTATGAGAATAGAAACGCATCATGTGTCAAGGACTCCACAGCTAGGGACTCGGACATCACCACACTATCTCCTAGATAATAGCTAGAAATTCCCTATTCCAAATGTTTTCGAAAGCGACGGGGGTTGAGATGATGTGGAGTAGAACACTCGGTGTAAATTCTCGCCTTCCCTTTATTCTCGATAGGTAGGGAAATATTCACACACATTTTTTTTGGGGTTTGGATATATGTATTTTTTTCTTTTGGATTTTTGGCTATACATATACATATACATATATATATATTTTTTCTTTTTTTCTTTTCTTTTCTTTTGGGTTTTTCTTTTCTCCTTTTTTTTGTATTTTTGGATATTGGGATATAAACATGTGCTCTCCCAAGTGGGAGAACGGTAACGACGAGGGGATTTGCACCAAGTAAAAATAAAAAGAAGTCGGATTCTAAACACTTGGGCAAGGGAGATATTTCGCTGATCAGAGCATAGGCTAAAATGGGTTATCCTAGTCCTAACTGTGGAATCCCGACACATGCGAAATGAAGCATACAATATGTATATTCATGCATACAGAAGCAGATAAGATAGGCAAATACCGCATATTCAAATCGAAGCATGATAATCTAGTGGTCATTCCTGGGCAGGTATATAAAACACAATCACAAAGTAGAAGCACACCAAACAGTTAGGCACGACACACGACTCACAAAAAAGCAAAATGAACACACGATGCATGAAATGCAGGAGGACTCGACTTCCTAGGGTTAGTGAATGTGATTATCGAAGCCATGCTAGGTGTGTGTGTGATTTTTGTGGCAATTCATCATAGGGTTCATCTCTAGGAGAAAGAGACAAAAAAGAAAGAAAGAAAAAGAAAAAGAGAAAGACGGAAAAAACGACTCAAAAAACGAAGAAAAAGACGCAAATGACGCACAAAGTGCGACTCCCCCAAGCTGAAGCTTGCATTGCCCTCAATGCAATAAAAGTAAATACGGGAGGGCAATGAAAATGTGGGAAATGCGCACAGACACAAAAAGACATGAAGAACAAGGAAAACACACAAACGAAACTGAAAATGAGAATAAAAATAAAGATCACACCACACGACATAAAAACAGAAAATAAAATAAAAAATAAAAAATAAAAAATAAAAAATCACACGACACAACATATAAACAAACACACAAAGAAAAACGACACACGACATCACATAGAAAAAATGACTTCCCCCAAGCTAGACATGACAATGCTAGCGACATGATGCGATCATGAAAATGCAGAGATATGCAAGGGGGAGGTCAATCGGAGTCGCTTGCGGTGGAATGGTAAGGAGATGGAGAGGAGGGTGGTGAATAATGGTAGAAGGAATCCTCCGAGGACGAAGGAGAGTGTGTGCAAATAGGAGAAGGAGGAGCAACAGGCTGGACCATCGGAGGATCGAGATTTATCGGTGGATCGTGGTGGACGATGGTGGCACGGGGTGGACCGACACACGGGTGCCAATCGAGAGGATCCAGGGGTGGAAATTGAACGAGTGCGGCGTACCAAGGATCCGGGTAGAACTCCCAGGGTAGGTGTGTAAGGCGTAAGGGGAAACGCTCCGGGGATGAGGGTGGGAGGATGACAAAAGGAGTGTAGGCAAGGCTATAGAGGTAGGCTGCACGATCCTCCCCGAAAGGAGTGAGCATACCGATAGAGATCAAGTAGTCGCGATCGATACGGCTACGTCCCGATACAACAGGGAGGTCGGGCGGCATCCTCAAGACACAACTGACGATAAGAGTGACAATACCCCCACGGCAGATAGAGCCAGAAGTTGCGCGGCTGACGGATAAGATCTCGTGGATGATCCAATGAGCGGTGTTTATGGGCAAAGGGATATTCCCATGAATTAGGTCATGGGACATGGCATAGAGAAAGAGCAGCTCATCCCTAGACACCGTGGATACATCAACGCGAGCGAAGATGGTGTTGGCAAGGAAGCAGTGGGTGAAACAGTAGCAAGGGTGTATGCTGTAGGAGGTGAGGGCTACCGCTGGAAAGGAGGCATATCGGGTGAATCGTTGCCAAACACCATCAGCCCGGAAGTAGGAAAAGATGTCAGATCGATCATGAGTGGAGCATTCAACATGGCGATCGGGGTTAGGGAAGTTTAGAATGTTATTAAGTGTGTCGAAGCTCATGGAAAAATCATAATTGAAGGACCGGAAGGTGAAACCATGATCGGACACCTCGAGAGAACTGAGGAACTCAAGTGTGAGATTCCTGTGTGTATTGGCGTGGGTCCGCAGAAGATAATCGTAACCTATGAAGCGAAAAAGTGCACAGACGCCCCTAAAGAGTCCAAGAGATTATAGGGTGGGGAAGTAGGCGAAAAGAGTAGGTCGCATAGGGCGATGAAGAAGGGCTTGTAAGCGATCGGATTGCTCCTTAGATGAAGGATTTATACCGAGGAAAGATGGGGAAAAGGGGCCGTATAGAGGATGTCTGCGTGATGATGAGGCAATTTACTTTCCCTTCCCAGACATGGTGACGACGAGGGGAAGAATGATGGAGTGGGATATGGTGTCTATGAAGATGATGAAGCAGATAAAGTGTGCAAACACAAATTCAAGACATTACATAAAATGAAATAAATGTGAAGAGTGGAAAGAGGTTACCCATCAACGTTGTAAGATCAAGCAACCGAAAGACCCCATGCAATATAAGGAAGCAATTTGGGAAGCCACCGCTCGTTGATCCCACAAGAATCGAAATTTTTGAAAATTTGGGGGTTAGGGTTAGGGTTTGGACGTTTGATGAGAGAATGTTGTTGATGGGGAGGTGGCGAGGGTGGGGGAGTATGGGTATGAGTGGGGATGAAGATCTAGGGGCAGTGGGGTGGATGGAGGAGATTGATTCGGAAGTTGGAGGGAGAGAGGTCACACGAATGGAAGTTTGGGGGTTGGGTGGACGAAATCGTGCGACAGGGATATTTATAGGTGCGAAAACGAACCGATCGGCTGAGTGTTCACCCGATCGGGTGGATAAGTTTCGAAAATCTTTTGTCGGCCAACAGCTACAGGTGAACCGATCGGGTGAGTGTCACCCGATCGGTTGACCGCCTCTCAAATATTCCCGAGAATATTGTGACTTTTTACCAGGTCAGTCACACGACCGCCGCATCACTCAACTGATCAGTTGATATATCTCCCAAATTTCCTAAGAGTTCAGCCCATCTCACACGGTCAGCCACCCGGTCTCAGCTCAGCTTCACCCGACCGGTTCACAAGGGGAGCAGATACGCCCATCGTCTGATACGTCTCACTCGATCGGTTGAATAACCACCCGATCGGGTGAGGCCTTGTTTCCTGCAAAAAATCCACAATTGGCCTAAGTTTCTCGACCGATGATCCCGCGGCTGGATTAATTTATTAAAATAGAAAAAATTAAGCTAAAAATAAGCCTAAAAACAAAGATGAGAGTTTAGAACATGGGTGGCCTCCCATGAAGCGCTTTTGTTTAACGTCGTTTGCTCGACGCCTCATACGGTGGTCAATTAGGATCTGGAGGGGTTGAGGAAGAGTCGTCGGTCATTGAGAGTCCGACCGGAGAGAATGCTGGTTCTCCTACCATATAGTGTTTAAGGCACTGTCCGTTGACTTTGAATGGCTCATCTCTTCCCATTATCTCGATAGCCCCATGTGGGAAGACCTTGGTGATGCGGAAGGGTCCCGACCACCTTGACTTGAGCTTTCCAGGAAAAAGCTTCAGCTTTGAGTTGAATAGGAGAACTAAATCTCCTTCCTTGAATTCCCTCTTCAGGATACGCTTATCCGGACGTTTTCATAAGCATTGAGTCGGATCTCGTCGAGCTCGTTAAGTTGAAGCTGTCGGTGACCTCCAACCTCCTTGGTGTCAAAGTTTATGTTCTTGATTGCCCAAAACGCCTTGTGTTCCAATTCCACGGGGAGATGGCACGCCTTCCTGTAGACAAGCCGATAGGGGGTCGTCCCGATCGGAGTTTTAAATGCCGTCCTGTAAGCCCAGAGCGCGTCAGGAAGTTTTGATGACCAATCCTTCCTAGAGTTGGCCACCGTCTTCTCCAGTATGCTCTTAATCTCCCGGTTAGAAACTTCCACTTGGCCGCTGGTCTGCGAGTGGTAGGCGCGCCCGACTCAGTGTTACACCCTGTACTTCTTTAAGAGAGCTTCGAATTTCTTCTCTATGAAGTGGCTCCCTCCGTCACTGATCAAAATTCGAGGCACTCCGAACCGCGGGAAGATGTTGTTTTTAAAGAACTTGGCAACCACTCGGGCATCATTAGTAGGACTGGCTATCGCTTCAACCCATTTCGATACGTAGTCCATGGCTACCAAGATATACTGGTTCCCAGAGGAGGAGGGGAACGGTCCCATGAAGTCGATTCCCCACACATCAAAGATCTCTACCTCTAAGATGTAGTGCTGAGGCATCTCGTTCCTCTTGGAGATGTTCCTCGTCCTTTGGCATTTTTCGCAGGCTTGGACATAAGCGTGGGTGTCTTTAAATAGGGTTGGCAAGTAGAATCCGCTCTGGAGGATTTTTGCAGTAGTCTTATAGGTGCTCGCATGCCCTCCACATTGCTGATTATGGCAATGAGATATTATGGAGGTCGCCTCGGTCTCAGGAATGCACCTTCGTATCACCCCATCGTTGCAGGTCTTGTACAAATGAGGGTCGTCCCAATAAAATTTTCGGACCTCATGGAAGAATTTCTTCTTCTGCTGATAGCTCACGTTATGGGGAATGATAGCACAAGTCAGATAGTTTGCGATGTCGGTGTACCAAGGAGTCTAAGCGGAAGAGACGGAGAAGAGATGCTCGTCAGGGAGTGAATCATCAACCGGAATAGCATTCAAATCGAGGGTAGGCATTCTGGACAGGTGATCGGCAACGACATTCTCCGACCCCTTCTTGTCTTTGATTTCCAGGTTGAATTCCTGGAGGAGGAGAATCTATCTAATAAGCCGCGACTTAGCCTCTTTCTTGCTCAACAGGTATTTGAGAGCTGCGTGATCAGTGTGCACGATCACCTTCGCCCCAACGAGATATTGTCGGAACTTGTCCATCGCGTAAATGACCGCTAGCAATTCTTTTTCTGTGGTTGTGTAATTTCTTTGGGCAACGTCAAGGGTCTTGCTCGTAAAATATATCACATGCAGATTTTTATCCTTCCTCTGCCCCAAGACAGCTCCAACGGCGTAATCACTAGCATCGAACATTAGCTCGAAGGGTAGATTCCAGACCGACGGCTGAATTACGGGCGCGGAAATCAAGGATTGCTTAAGAAGGCAGAAGGCTTCCATGCACTCCTCGTTGAAGATGAAAGGTGCATCCTTCACGAGGAGTTGGGTCAGCGGCCTGGAAATCTTGGAGAAGTCTTTTAAGAAGCGGCGGTAAAATCACGCATGCCCTAAAAAACCACGGACTCCTCGAAGATTAAGTGGTGGTGGAAGCTTTTCAATCACCTCAACTTTTGCCTTATCAACCTCAATCCCCCATGAAGAGATGACGTGTCCCAGCACGACTCCTTCTTGGACCATGAAATGGCATTTCTCCTAGTTCAGGACTAGTCCCTTTTCTTGACACCTCTCTAGGACTTTAGTTAGATTGCTGAGGCATGAGTCAAACTGAGTTCCATAGACGGAAAAATCGTCCATGAAAACCTCCATGATATCCTGGGAGTAGTCAGAGAAGATAACAGACATTAGTCTTTGGAATGTAGCCGGGGCGTTACAAAGTCCAAATGGCATTCTTCTATAGGCATATGTCCCAAATGGACAAGTGAAAGTCATCTTCTCCTGGTCATCATTATGAATAGGGATTTGGAGGAATCCGGAGTACCCGTCCATGAAATAGAAGTAGTTGTGCTTCGCCAGCCTCTCGAGCATCTGATCAATGAAAGGGAGAGGGTAGTGATCCTTTCTCGTGGCCTTGTTCAACTTTCTATAGTCAATGCACATCCGGTACCCTGTGACGGTCCTTGTAGGTATGAGCTCGCTCTGCTCGTTGCGAACCACTGTCATTCCTCCTTTCTTGGGTACGACGTGCACCGGGCTAACCCAGTGACTATCAGAGATAGGGTATATGATACCGGCATGTAGAAGCCTAGCAATCTCCTTTTTGACCACCTCCATCATTATGGGATTTAGCCTCTGCTGCGGCTCAATCGAGGAGGCTTGATCATCCTCAAGCAGTATCCTGTGTGAGCATATGCCTAAGCTAACTCCTTTTAAATCTTCAATTGCATACCTGAAAACACTCTTAAACCTTTTTAAAACACCAAGAAGTTTGGTCATCAGGTCTTTAGGCAGCGAGGAGTTCACTATGACCGGCAGGGTCGAGCCCGTCCCCAAATATTCATACTTTAGTCCCGGGGGTAACTCTTTCATCTCAACTTCATGAGGTCCCGACGCATATTTCTCAAGCTGAGCATCCTCTAGTGAGAGGACTTCTTCGTGGATCTCTTGAAAGCCAGTGTTCGGAACTTCACTCCCAGCCGTGGTTCCGCGTGGCAAACCCTCGCAGGGTATCGTGGGGGCAACCGAGGAAGGCCCCGGGTCTTTCTCAAGCTCATAATAGTTCTCCGGGAAGAAAGCTTCGACGTGAAAACAGGTTTCAATAGTTGATGATTCCCCACCATTGCTCCCAGCTTCCTCATTGTCCCAAGATCTGGGATATTCGATAAAAGTCTGCAAGGAATAGATCGGCCCCTGTCCAACACAACCGACAGACTCTGCCTGGTGGTTCTCCTGACCAGACTCCGTGAACAATTCTGTAACGACCGGTGTTTGTAATAAATATAATTTATCTGATTAATGTTGAATTTCTCCTCCTTGTATGTTTTCTCGATTAAATCATCATATTTTAGCTTAATAACGCCATAATTCTAGAGTTAGGACGATCCTAGAAGCCATAGAATCCTTCCCGAAGCTTCGCGCTTCGTTTCTGCACTTCTGGTGCATCTTAGTTGGTTCACGAAGGAGAACCAACCGACTAGAATGAGATCTAGTCGGTCGGAAATCCTTCATGGACCGACTAGTTCAACCTATTAAAAATAGCTTAGTTACTGTTTGTCGTTAGTCGGTCTAAGTTCAACCTTCGACCGACTAGTTCTCAAACTAGTCGGCCAAGCATTGTACTCAGACCGACTAATTCTGGGATTCACTGAACAGTAAAGTTACTGTTTATCGTTAGTCGGTCTAAGAACAACTTCCGACCGACTAGGTTGCAAACTAGTCGGTCAGCTGTTCTTCTTCAACCGACTAGTTCTAATTCTTATCTTTAGCTTTTGGTTGCCTTCTAGTCGGTCAACGTTGGTCGACCGACCGACTAGTTCTTAAACTAGTCGGTCACCAGTTGAGCTCTGACCGACTACAGTAGTCGACCTGTACCAAACCCAATTCTCAGTCTGTCATTTAGTCGGTCTGCGTTAGGTGACCGACCGACTAGTTCTTAAACTAGTCGGTCGACCACTCTTCTTTGACCGACTAGTTGACCTCGAAACCCTAGATCTGTTTTAGCCGCCGTTCTTATTTCTATTTAATCCGTCGTTCCTTCATTCTTCATTTCATTTCTTCTGAGCTAAGATCATTCACAAATCATCCCTAATCTTCCCCAAAACATTTCTTTCACCCTCGGAGGTTATTTCTCACCGAATCTTGCGCCGGACACCGATCTAGGTCACCGAGATCCCGTTTTCGGCCATAGTTTCCCGGGATCGTTCTTCGTCACCAAATCTAGATTCGTTTTGGTGTCTTCCATCTGCTGCTCTACGGTTAGTAATCTTATTCTTGTAATCTCTATTAACCCACACCGTAAACTAGAAACCCTAATTAAAAATGGATTATTAGATATAGGATTTCAAATGCAAAAGATTTAGAATTTCCGTCTAATCCTTATTTTTACCATAAACAGCGAATTCATCTACCGTAGGACATCGTTCTCGTTACTCACGTCGATCAACAATCCGGTATCAGGCAAGTGAAACTTGCCAACATTTCTTAGGGCCATGTTTTAGGCCAATTCTTTGTACTAGCGTGAAAGAGACTAGATCGTGAAATGATAGCGATCTAGGCGCAACTTTGAGATCTGGCTTGACAACGAAGCTAGATCCGACACCTTGTCATATCATTCCTGCATTGATAATTGCCATGTTTAAATTCCTTTAACTGTACGCACTTGAATTGTTAACTGCCATGCATAGCATCATACATGTCATCCTAGTTAAACTTGCATCGTAGCACACGCTACACTACATGTACAAAATCCATGTTTCCGTGTTATCGGCTAGGCACCCGTTATGCGGGCATAACCCTACGCCAACCGTGTTAAAAACACTTCCTGGCTCGTGATCCAGAAGCGAGCATTCCGTGTTCGGGGGTAATGCCCTGGCTCGACACACGTGGAGGGGTAGGGATAAATGATCACTTGAGCGTAAGAGTTGGCCCGTATAGCCACTCTAGCCAAAGGGCGGAATCTCTGTGCACGACGTGATTACAATTCCAGTACTTGTCTTTTATTTGTTTACTTGCCATGCCATGTTACTTGCCATGCCATGTTACTTGCCATGCCATGTTATTTGCCATGCTATACCATGTCATACTTTACTTTAGAACTGTTAGGTTGTTTCTTTTTATAGTTTCCTTGCACAAGTCTTTTGTAGACTTGCTGACATGTGCCCCTTCTCTTTGGGTGACGCATGTTAGTTGCTGAGCCAGAGATTGCAGTTGAGGGTGACGAGTTCGTGGAGTTTGTGCCCGAACCTGTTGGTGACGTGGAGTACGAAGATACCGGTGATCAATCTTAGAGATCTTCCGTACCTTTCTTTGTTAGCTGTGGTTGTCGGTGAGTAGCACCGTTTTGTTAGTTTCTTTTGGCCATGCTGGGCCTTGTACTTTTGACTCTTTTGTTGCCTGGTGGCATTTCTGGTTGTGGATTTTTGTTGGACTATGAGTTGGAATAATGTTATATTATTGTCTCTCTCTTTTTCCTATTATTGTTATTGTTGTTCTGAGTCACATTACAGGGACCTGCTACTTCGTTTTATTGACACTTATCAGACTTGCGGCTTTGTAGCTTCAAGTCCGTGCGGACCTTCTCACGCTTCGCCTCCATGTTTTTGGGAAGCGGGGCGTGACAGGTTTCTTTGGTGGCCCATGCAGGTCCCTTATTTTCTGTAACTGTGACTTAATCAGAATAACAATAAGAATTATAGAAAGTCCAATAAATCAAAATTCAACACCGTGCCTTAGGCAAAGAGTCTGATTTGTTTCGTTTTCCTATGTCAATAGATGGCTGGGAGACGGAATACCCGTGCTGGTGGTGGTGTGCCCCCTCGCGACTAGGAGCCGGATCGAGAGCCCACCACCGGGGAGATGATGAGGATGATGCATCAGATGATGCAGGTGCAGCAAGGAATTCTGCAGACTGTCCAGAATGTTCCGCCTGCACGTGCAGCGCCGGCTGTCCAGGCTGTTCCTCGCTCCGAGCCCGGAGCGAAGCAATTTCGGGAGCTGGGCCCCGCTTACTTCGATGGGACCGAGGGACCCCTGGCTGCAGATGAGTGGACCAGGAATATGGAAGATAATCTGAAGATGTCGAAGGTCGACCCGACTGGATGGGTTGATCTGGCAAAGCGGCAGCTGAAGGACAATGCGCGGAACTGGTGGGACGCCGAGGAGGAGTTGCTGGAGGAGCCTATCACTTGGGCTACCTTCAAATCTAGATTTGACGAGGAGTATTTTCCTAAGGCCGCCAGGAGGGAGATGGCTCAGCGCTTCATTGACTTGAAGCAGGGAAATTTGATGGTGGATCAGTACCACCAGGAATTCACGAGGCTGAGTCGTTTTGCACCAAATATGGTGCAGGATGCTGAGGAGAGAGCCCAGAGGTTTCTGCAGGGGCTTTCGTTGGATCTGCAGAGCTATGTCACTTCTTCCGATGCAGAGACTTACCAGAAGGTACTGATTGTGGCGAAGAGACAGGAGAGGATTGTGAATCAGAAGAGGGGACAGATTTCTGGCACTGGGAAGAGGCCTATGGAGCAGGCCAGAGCAGTGGTGAGACCGGGGCACGGGCCCAACCAGCCTGTGCAGTTCAAGAGGCCCGGAGGACCTCCTACTTTGAAGACTTGCAACTTCTGTGGCAAGACTGGGCATGTCAAGGAGCAGTGCCGGAAGATGCTGGGGCAGTGTTTGGTTTATGGTGATCCTGCGCACACCATGAAGGATTGCCCGAGGTCGAAGCAGCCGTGGAGGGCACCTGTTGCAGCTCAGCCGTTGCAGCAGAGATCACCTGTTCCTGCTGGTCGTGGGGCGCCTCTCGTTCCGTAGAGGCAGGCGTTTCAGCAGGCTGTCCAGCCGAGACGACAGGCGTTTCCGATGACTGCTGCTGAGACCGAGACGCTGGATGAGGTTATCGCAGGTAACCTTCTATCTAACTGTTTCATTCTTAGTCAGTTTGGCTGTTAGATTTGATTAGTTGTTTGCATATGTTGGATTGCTAGAATAGAATTTGATTATTAGACTGTCTGTTAGGTGTGAATTTGGTCTGCGCATTTCCTGCACGAGTCCTCTTCGACTCTGGTGCATCCATGTGCATCATTTCTCGGAACTTCGTGGAGAGGCATTCCTTGTCGACTTCCTCTCTTCCCCAGAGTTGGAACATCGTCACAGGGAATGGTGTGATCTCGGTGCATCGTGGGTGCAATTCTTGCCCGTTGGTGGTCTGTGGACACGAGCTGTATGCTGACTTTATTGTCCACGACATCATCAATTACGATGCTGTGCTTGGAATGGATTGGCTTGCGAGCTTCTACGCTTTGATCGACTATCGGCGGAAGAAGGTGGTGTTCGAGATTCCCGGACATCCAGTGTTTGAGTTCAGCCGTGGTAGCAGTTCGCTTGGTCCGGTCAGGTTTCGGGCCAAGCCGGTGAAGGCTGTGGCTATGCTGATGGAGCAGGGTAGGCCTGCTGTGGTGCATGAATTCGATGACGTCTTCCCCGAGGAGATGTCTGGTCTGCCGCCCGATCGAGCTCTAGAGTTTTCGATTGACCTGATTCTGGGAGCGCAGCCCATTTCGAAGGTGCCTTATCGTATGGCTCCAGCGGAACTGGAGGAGTTACGGAAGCAACTGGACGAGCTTTTGCAGAAGGGTTACATAAATCCCAGTGTGTCTCCGTGGGGAGCACCGGTTCTGCTGGTAAAGAAGAAGGACAGTTCGCGTCGTATGTGCGTGGATTATCGAGGGCTGAATACGGTGACTGTAAAGAATAAGTACCCTTTGCCGCGGATTGATGATATTTTTGATCAGCTCGGAGGATCGAGGGTATTCTCCAAGTTGGACCTGAGGAGTGGGTATCACCAGCTGAAGGTGAGGAAAGAGGACATTCTGAAGACGGCGTTCAGGACGAAGTATGGTCACTACGAGTTCGTGGTTATGCCTTTTGGTGTGACCAACGCGCCCGCAGTATTTATGAACCTGATGAATTTGATCTTCTATGACTATTTAGATAAGTTTGTCGTTATTTTCATTGACGACATTCTGATCTATTCCAAGTCGGAGGAGGAGCACGCAGAGCACTTGAGGACTGTTCTGGAGATTTTGAGAAAGCATCGCTTGTATGCGAAGTATTCGAAGTGCGAGTTCTGGCTCCATAGAGTGGCTTTTCTGGGGCATGTGGTGACTGGTGATGGGATTTCGGTGGATCCCGAGAAGATCAAGGCCATCAGAGAGTGGCCGGTTCCACAGTCAGTGACAGAGATCAGGAGTTTTCTTGGGCTTGCAGGATATTATCGGCGTTTCATTAAGGATTTCTCCCGGATTGCCGAACCAATGACTAAACTGACGAGGAAGGATATACCGTATGTTTGGTCTGATGCTTGTGAGGAGGCTTTTTCTGTTCTGAAGGAGAGATTGATGACTGCACCGGTTCTAACAGTGCCTGATCGTAGTAGAGGATTCGAGATCTTTTGTGATGCTTCTGGCAAAGGTCTTGGATGTGTATTGCATCAGCATGGGCATGTGGTTGCGTATGCTTCACGTCAGCTCAAGGCCCATGAGAAGAATTACCCGACGCACGATTTGGAGTTGGCTGCTGTCGTGTTTGCGCTCAAGATTTGGAGGCACTTCCTGCTGAGTGAGAAGGTGAAGATCTTCACCGATCACAAAAGCTTGAAGTATATCTTTACGCAGAAGGAGCTCAACATGCGACAGCGTCGATGGTTAGATCTCATGGCAGATTATGAGATCGAGTTGCAGTATCACCCGGGAAAAGTGAATGTGGTTCCTGATGCGTTGAGTAGGCTTCCAGCGGTGATGATGTTGACTTCACAGTGGAGGTTGCAGCAGGTTTTTTGTGGGTCTGGTATTGAGGTCGTACTTCCTGGAGAGGCTTCGTTGTTGATGTGTATGCAGATACAGTCGTCGATTGTGGATAAGATCAAGGCTGGACAGGCTGGAGATCCGAAGCTAGTGAAGATTCGGGAGCAGGTAGAAGCCGGTCTGCGGACAGACTTCTTGATTCATGAGGATGGCTCGCTGAGGTTTGGAGCCAGGTTGTGTGTGCCTGCGGGAGATATTAGAGAGGAGCTGTTGGTGGAGGCACACAGTTCGCCGTATTCTGTGCATCCTGGTGGGACCAAGATGTACAAGGATCTCCGTTTGAATTTCTGGTGGCATGGGATGAAGAGGAGCGTGGCTCGGAGTGTGGCCAAATGCTTGGTTTGCCAGCAGGTGAAAGCGGAGCATCAGCGTACGGCAGGGTTGCTACAACCGCTTCCGATTCCGGAGTGGAAATGGCAACACATCACTATGGATTTCGTGACTGGACTACCTCGGAGTCCGAAGCAGAATGACGCGATTTGGGTGATCGTAGACCGATTGACCAAATCCGCGCACTTTATTCCCTTCTGAGTAGGACAGTCCACTGAGACGCTAGCGAGGAGATATATGGAGGTAAATTCTTTTACTCTTTGATTTTATTTCCTTTTCTCTAGTTTAGATAGTGATGTAACGTGAATCGCGCAGGAGATCGTGCGACTTCACGGAGTCCCTGTGAGTATCGTGTCAGACAGAGACACGAGATTCACATCTCAGTTTTGGCAGAGTCTGCAGAAGAGTCTGGGTACGAGTCTGGGTTTCAGCACGTCGTACCACCCACAGACGGATGGCCAGTCCGAGAGGACGATCCAGATCTTGGAGGACATGCTGAGGGCATGTATGTTGGACTTCAAGGGTTCTTGGGAGGATCATCTCCACCTTGTAGAGTTTGCCTACAATAACAGCTACCAGGCGAGTATTGGTATGGCGCCATTCGTCGCGCTATACGTGAAGAAATGTCGGTCGCCACTGAGCTGGGACGACATTGGAGACAGGGAACTGTTAGGGCCTGAGATGATCGTGGAGGCTGTGGGTGTTGTGAGGAACATTTGAGAGAAGCTGAGGATCGCACAGGACCGTTTCAAGCATTGGGCAGATGCTAAACGGAGGCCTTTGGAGTTTCAGCCTGGAGATCATGTCTTTCTGAAGATTTCTCCGAACCGCGGAGTTATCCGATTTGGAAAGAGGGGCAAGCTGAGTCCGAGGTACATTGGGCCGTTTGACATCCTGGAGAGAGTTGGTGAGGTGGCTTATCGCTTGGCGTTGCCACCGTCACTGGAGGGAGTTCACGACGTATTTCACGTATCTCAGCTACGTCGATACGTCAGTGATCCGTCCCACGCTGTGGATTTCTCAGAGATCACGGTTCGTCCGGATCTTACCTATGACCAGCAGCCAGTTGAGATTTTGGATCGGCGGCGGAAGCAACTGAGGAATAAGACCGTCGACTTGGTTCGAGTGCAGTGGCGGCATGGTTCCCCTGGTGAGTCCACCTGGGAACGTGAGGATGATATGAGGGAGCGCTTCCCGCGCTTGTTTTCGAGTAGTGGCTGATGTTGATTCCGAGGACGGAATCATTCATAAGGTGGGGAGGATGTAACGACCGGTGTTTGTAATAAATATAATTTATCTGATTAATGTTGAATTTCTCCTCCTTGTATGTTTTCTCGATTAAATCCTCATATTTTAGCTTAATAACGCCATAATTCTAGAGTTAGGACGATCCTAGAAGCCATAGAATCCTTCCCGAAGCTTCGCGCTTCGTTTCTGCACTTCTGGTGCATCTTAGTTGGTTCACGAAGGAGAACCAACCGACTAGAATGAGATCTAGTCGGTCGGAAATCCTTCATGGACCGACTAGTTCAACCTATTAAAAATAGCTTAGTTACTGTTTGTCGTTAGTCGGTCTAAGTTCAACCTTCGACCGACTAGTTCTCAAACTAGTCGGCCAAGCATTGTACTCAGACCGACTAATTCTGGGATTCACTGAACAGTAGAGTTACTGTTTATCGTTAGTCGGTCTAAGAACAACTTCCGACCGACTAGGTTGCAAACTAGTCGGTCAGCTGTTCTTCTTCAACCGACTAGTTCTAATTCTTATCTTTAGCTTTTGGTTGCCTTCTAGTCGGTCAACGTTGGTCGACCGACCGACTAGTTCTTAAACTAGTCGGTCACCATTTGAGCTCTGACCGACTACAGTAGTCGACCTGTACCAAACCCTATTCTCAGTCTGTCATTTAGTCGGTCTGCGTTAGGTGACCGACCGACTAGTTCTTAAACTAGTCGGTCGACCACTCTTCTTTGACCGACTAGTTGACCTCGAAACCCTAGATCTGTTTTTAGCCGCCGTTCTTATTTCTATTTAATCCGTCGTTCCTTCATTCTTCATTTCATTTCTTCTGAGCTAAGATCATTCACAAATCATCCCTAATCTTCCCCAAAACATTTCTTTCACCCTCGGAGGTTATTTCTCACCGAATCTTGCGCCGGACACCGATCTAGGTCACCGAGATCCCGTTTTCGGCCATAGTTTCCCGGGATCGTTCTTCGTCACCAAATCTAGATTCGTTTTGGTGTCTTCCATCTACTGCTCTACGGTTAGTAATCTTATTCTTGTAATCTCTATTAACCAACACCGTAAACTAGAAACCCTAATTAAAAATGGATTATTAGATATAGGATTTCAAATGCAAAAGATTTAGAATTTCCGTCTAATCCTTATTTTTACCATAAACAGCGAATTCATCTACCGTAGGACATCGTTCTCGTTACTCACGTCGATCAACAATCCGGTATCAGGCAAGTGAAACTTGCCAACATTTCTTAGGGCCATGTTTTAGGCCAATTCTTTGTACTAGCGTGAAAGAGACTAGATCGTGAAATGATAGCGATCTAGGCGCAACTTTGAGATCTGGCTTGACAACGAAGCTAGATCCGACACCTTGTCATATCATTCCTGCATTGATAATTGCCATGTTTAAATTCCTTTAACTGTACGCACTTGAATTGTTAACTGCCATGCATAGCATCATACATGTCATCCTAGTTAAACTTGCATCGTAGCACACGCTACACTACATGTACAAAATCCATGTTTCCGTGTTACCGGCTAGGCACCCGTTATGCGGGCATAACCCTACGCCAACCGTGTTAAAAACACTTCCTGGCTCGTGATCCAGAAGCGAGCATTCCGTGTTCGGGGGTAATGCCCTGGCTCGACACACGTGGAGGGGTAGGGATAAACGATCACTTGAGCGTAAGAGTTGGCCCGTACAGCCACTCTAGCCAAAGGGCGGAATCTCTGTGCACGACGTGATTACAATTCCAGTACTTGTCTTTTATTTGTTTACTTGCCATGCCATGTTACTTGCCATGCCATGTTACTTGCCATGCCATGTTATTTGCCATGCTATACCATGTCATACTTTACTTTAGAACTGTTAGGTTGTTTCTTTTTATAGTTTCCTTGCACAAGTCTTTTGTAGACTTGCTGACATGTGCCCCTTCTCTTTGGGTGACGCATGTTAGTTGCTGAGCCAGAGATTGCAGTTGAGGGTGACGAGTTCGTGGAGTTTGTGCCCGAACCTATTGGTGACGTGGAGTACGAAGATACCGGTGATCAATCTTAGAGATCTTCCATACCTTTCTTTGTTAGCTGTGGTTGTCGGTGAGTAGCACCGTTTTGTTAGTTTCTTTTGGCCATGCTGGGCCTTGTACTTTTGACTCTTTTGTTGCCTGGTGGCATTTCTGGTTGTGGATTTTTGTTGGACTATGAGTTGGAATAATGTTATATTATTGTCTCTCTCTTTTTCCTATTATTGTTATTGTTGTTCTGAGTCACATTACAGGGACCTGCTACTTCGTTTTATTGACGCTTATCGGACTTGCGGCTTTGCAGCTTCAAGTCCGTGCGGACCTTCTCACGCTTCGCCTCCATGTTTTTGGGAAGCGGGGCGTGACAAATTCCTCTCCCCCGAATCCGGAACTGGGCATGTCGATATACGCCACATCATTAGGGGGAAGGAGAGTTGTCGTGACTGGATCCTGCTGCATATCATGATACCTCCTCTGATTTTCCACAGCGGCAGACAGAAGGGTTAGAATATTCGAAGCATTTAGGGATTCTGCCAAGCTTTGTGCCAAACAGCGGATGTGGTGCAGATGATCCCAGATATCGCCTGAAACGGCATACAACATTCTCGACATGGGGCAGAAAACCTATAAGAAAGGAGAGAGAGAGAGAACTGCACAGATAGCAAACACGTCAAAATCACGGGTTGCATAAACGGGAGGCGAATGCAGTGATAGCAGCACGGTGACTCAGTCAATCAGTTCTATACAACTGCTATTTACAATATGTACAAGTGAAATCAAAAAGTGTAGAATGCGAAAATTATCGCGAGATAGAGATGTGAGCTAGACTCAAGGGTTCAGTAAATCCTAAAATAACAAACACGTTGCCTCCATGGCAACGGCACCATAAATCTTGACCTCCCCACGTTTGCGTGTCAAAAGTGTGCAATATATGATTGGGGCGTAAGATTTAAATATTTATAACCGCAAGCGCACGGTGTTGTAGTGTGGCTTGGGGGTCATACTCAGGGAGGCGTGGTTCTGCTTGTGTCAAGAAGGACCAAATTCACCCCATGGGCGAGCTAGCCCGAATCGGTAGATGGGTTGTCACAGAAAATAGAATGCGAGGGATAAACAATATAAAGGGAAAACCCGGACTTCGGTTTCCACCCTATCGTGCGATTCTCGCCGATACGGCCTACGGGTAGGATAACGATCGGAATTAGGGTCTAATGGTGAGACGTTGCCTCTAAGAGTGGTACCAGCATCCCATAGGCCCGATATTCCGGTCGGTGCCCAGGATGATACGCCGGACTTCCCGGGTTCGGTCAGTGGGCATTCCCATGTCCATTAACACTGAACGACTCTGGGAGCACTAAGCTCGCAACGACAACTCCCAACATCTCATCCTGCCGCTCCCACGCGCTAGGATTCGACGCCTACGCTAAGGGCGTGAGCTATGGCTAGTGAGTCAACCGCCAAGTTTATTCCCCCTTGGCCCAACGGTCAAAGGCGGTCTTTTTCCCGCCGATGACAATAAAACACCCCGCATAACAGGTAGATTCCTAATCCCTATCGATTTCCTAGTCCTATGGACGCATCGGGGAGAACCCACGAATGGATTTCCACCAAAATCCCATATTTGGAAACTACTCACACATATTTACTAAAAAGCAATCTAAATCAAAATCGACCGTTAAAAACATGATCAAGCGATCGAAAAGCAGTAAGAGCAATGCAAATAATACTATATTAAAGTTTGGTAAAGATCAGACAACTTACAAATATCTAGAAAATTACAGCCGTCAAGAGAGAGAAAAACAGCAAAAAATAACAACTCCCGAATCTGGAAACCTAGGTTCTGTATTTATAGAAAACGACATCACTCGATCGGGTGAAGAATCACCCGATCGGGTGACCAGCTGCGAACTTCGGCAGCCATCTTCGAGACTTCACCCAGTCAGACGACACAGTCGGTTGATGGAAGCTGCTCGTCGTTTGGATCTTGATCATCGTCAGGTGAACCGATCGGTTGATAAATCAACCGATCGGTTGGAATAGTTGCCCAAAAGACAGTAACTTTGGACGTTTTGGCACGGTCTGCTGACGGTCGGGTGAGATCTCCGGGTCGTCTTCTTCGGGGAAACGATTACAGGTGAACCGATCGGGTGAATATCACCTGATTGGTTGAGTTTCAGCTCCAATTTTCAGAGAGATCAGTCGGGTTGAACCGGTCGGTGACCCGGTCAGTTGACACTTTCGTTGCTTCAGCGGCTGACCGGGTCGTGCACGTGTGCATCACCCGATTGGTTGGCTGTGTCCAACCGATCGGGTGGGGGGCTGAAAGATGCGATCTTCGTCGTTTGACCCCCTGGATCACGCGTGACTCCTCCCGTTGCTCCGGGGACTCATGATATCGTCGTTTTATGTCCCCTATGTCGGCAAACTCCTGCAAACATAGAAAAACACGAAAAAGTGAAAGAAAACAAGAAAACACGAGAAAACGAATACAAGACAACGAAAAATAGCGGAAAAACACAAAAGAAGACGTGCGTGAATATACGAAATATAAACGCACGTCAGTATATTCTCATGTACTAAATTGGTGGATGAAACTTTGAGTTTGGTTTGTTTATTGGAACCCTAAGAGGAAACCCAAAGAGAGGCTCATCCTAGTGGACCGTCTCTATTGTGCTCATTGCTTATTACTCACATAAGTTTCATTCACTACTTATTGCACCCCACATGTTTGATGAAATACCGCATCATCCGATTGTTCGTCCCTTCGCCGGGAGATCAATTGAGTTATATTTGGGATGAATTCTTGCACCCACGACCTCACTCACATACACACCGCACGAGTCCTCCTCGTTGCTCGTCGATTCGGCTCTCCACCCTTACTACGTAGGCTAGGAAGGTAGTTTGACCCCTCACATCATTCCCACACTCTCTCCCATACTCAAACACCCATAAACATAGCAAGCGATTTTTCGCCATCCCGCATCCATTTTTGACCAAACATGTGATTTCAAATGACTCTTTCCTCTGATCCGATCCGGTACTCACCAGTTATAAATTTATATTGTATTGACGCTCCTAGGCTTGGGAGTGGAAGGCATGCCTTTGCGTGTTTTACTGTTCAATCAATTGGCGCCGTTGCCGAGAACAATGGTTTCTATTATTTGCATTTTTTTTTCGATTTTGAATGTTTTAGTGTGATGCTTCTATCTCTTAGTGTTGAGTCTTGCCATTTTTTTTATTTTTCACTTATTGAGTCTTTTGCTTGTTTATTTTTATTTTCTTAAAAAAAATGGCATCATCTTCTTTCTTTTCGGACGTTGAATTGGAGGATATTCCACTCCCGCCATACTTTCATGGTTTGGAGTAGGAGAACCCTTATTTACATTTGAAAAAGTTTGAAGACCGGATATTTTCATGTCTTGGTAGGAAATTTTTTGATGATTCTCTACTTTGCAAGATAATGCTAGGCTTTGGATTGATTTGTTATCTCTTGACTCACATTTTACTTGGTTGTCATTTCAGTCTGAATTTCTCCGAGTGTTTTGCCTATTTTCTTGGAGAAAATATATGGACGACAGGCCGTGGAGCAGCATATAGCGAGCTTTAACCAAGCTGAATGGGAGGCCTACCATTAGGCTTGGCAGAGGTTCAATGATTTGGTGCTTGCGTGCTCACACCATTGTTTCCACGAGGATCATCTCCTGTAGATATTTTATACGGGATTATCTCCATCTGGGTGTGACTTCAGCAGATGAGCTGCGGTGGGGAGTTATTTGATTATTCGACCGAGGATTCATGGTGTTACCTGAGGGACCTTGTAGAGTATGAGGAGATAGTCCAGCAGGTCTAGGACCAACCTGAGGAGCCAGCTGAGGGCTCATTCCATTACGGCCCTACAGAGGAACAAGCAGAACATGATGATGGGGCGCATTGGAGCTAAGTAGAGGAAGCTGAATGTCCATATTTTGAGGAATCAGAGGAGATGGATGATGGGGTACGTGTCGACCATGTTGATGACACGATGCATTTCTTTGTTGGTGGTGATGTTGAGGTAGAAGCAAGTGAAGGCACGAGTGAGATTGATGAAGTTGGAGAGCTTGAGTCTTGTTTCCCTTCTACTTCATCCCCCAGTTTGAGGCTTACGAGTGCATGGGATGGACTGCTGAGAGATTTTTCTTTGATGATGATGAGGAGGATATTGGCAAGGGAGCAAGTTTACAGACCATGATTGAGCCCGAGCCATACACTCCCCCTACTTCAGTGCAGCAGCTCCTACTCCCAGCCACGGTTCCGCATGGCAAAGTCTCGCAAGGTATTGTGGGAACGATCGAGGAAGGCACTGGGTCTCTTTCAAGCTCATAATAATTGTTCGGGAAGAAGGCTTCTAAGTGAAAATGGGTTTCAACTGTCGATGGTTCCCCACAATTGTTTCTGGCTTCCTCATTGTCCAAAGATCTGGGATGCTCGATAGAAGTCTGCAAGGAATAGATCGGTTCCTGTCCAACGTAGCCCACAGACTCAGCCTGATGGTTCTCCTGACAAAACTCCGCGAACAACTCTTCTTCACTAAATTCGGGACTAGGAATGTCGATATACACCACTTCACCATGAGGAAAGAGAGTTGTCGTGGCAAGGTGCTCCTGCGTATCTTGATATCTCCTCCGATTTTTCACGGCGGCAGACAGGAGGGATAGTATATTCGAAGTATTCAGGGATTCCGCTAAGCTTCGTGCCAAACAGCGGATATGGTGTGAGTGATCCCAGATGTCTCCTGTAACTGCATGCAACATCCTCGTCATAGGGCAAAGAACCTATACGAAAGGAGAGAGAAAACTGCACAAGTAGCAAACACGTCAAAAGCACGGGTTGCATAAACGGGAACCAAATGTAGCGATGGTAGCATGGCAATTCAGTCAATTAGCACTATACAATTACTATCTACAATATGTACAAGTGAAATTGAAAAGCGAAGAGTGCGAAAATTATCGCAAGGTAGGGATGAGAGCTAGACACTAGGGTTCATGAGATCCAAAAATAACAAGCACGTTGCCTCCCCGGCAACGGCGCCATAAACTTGACCGGCGCCCCGGAACGGTGCGGACGGGGGCGCGGAAATCTAAATATTTGTAACCGCAAGTGCACGGTGTTGTAGTGTGGCTTGGGGGTTGAACACAGGGAGGCGTGGATGTGCTTGTGTCAAAGAGGACCAAAATCACCCCATGGGCGAGCTAGCCCGGATCGAAAGATGGGTTGTCACAGTAAAGGAATGCAAGGTATAAACAATATAAAGGAAAAACCCGAGACTTTGGTTTCGACCCCAACGAGCGACTCTCGCCGAAACGGCCAACAGGTAGGATGGCGATTGGAATAAGGGTCTAATGGTGAGACGTTGCCTCTGAAAGTGGTACCCGGCATCCCATGGGCCCGATATTTCGGTCGGTGCACAGGATGATACGCCGGACTTCCCGGGTTAGATCAGTGGGCACTCCCATGTCCATTAACACTGATCGACTCCGGGAGCACTAAGCTCGCAACGATAACTCCCAACGTCTCATCCTGCCGCTCCCGCGCGCTAGGATTCGGCGTCTACGCTAAGGGCGTGAGCTATGGCTAGGGAGTCAACCGTCAAGTTTATTCCCCCTTGGCCCGACGGTCAAAGGCGGTCTTTTCCCGCCGATGACAATAAAACACCCCGCGTAACCGTTAGATTCCTAATCCTTATCGATTTCCTAACCCTATGGACGCATCGGGAAGAGCCCCCGAAGGGGTTTTCGCCAAAATCCCAGATTTGGGAACTACTCACAAATATTCATTAAAAAGCGATCTAAACGAAAATGAAACGTCGAAATCATAATCAGATAATAGAAATGCAATGGTAGTAAAGCAATTAAGATAATACTAAAGTTTTACAAAGATCCGAAAACTTACAAAAACTGGAAAATTACAGCCGTCACAAAATGAAGAAAACAGCAAAAAATAATCAACTCCCGAATCTGGGAAACCTAGGGTTCTATTTATAGAAAACGACATCACCCAATCGGTTGACAAGTCAACCGGTCAGGTGAGCCGCTTCACAAAATTACAGCGCAAAGCGGGGTTTCACCCGGTCAGGATGAACCGGTCGGTTGGATCTTGGATACGGTCGGTTGGATCTTGGTGCCGACCGGTTAGATCTTGGTGCGGACCGGGTGAGGAGACCGGTTGAATCTTCGAGTCTTGGCTGTTGAAATTCAGCTACAGGTGAACCGATCGGGTGAAGGTCACCCGATCGGTTGGCAATCAGCTTCGAATTTCCAGAGACTTTGAGCTTTTGACCCGGTCACTGAACCGACCGGGTGACTTCTCGTGAGCTCCAAGCTGCGTCCGGGTGGTGCACGCGTGCATCACCCGATCGGTTGGAGATGACCAGCCGACCGGGTGAGGGGCTGAAAGATGCGATCTTCGTCGTTTGACCCCCTGGATCACGCGTGACTCCTCCCGTTGCTCCCGGGACACAAGATATCATCGTTTTATGCCCCAAATACCATCAAACTCCTGCAAAACACGGAAAACACAGAAAAGTGAAAGAAAACAAGAAAACACAAGAAAACACAAGAAAACACGAGAACACGAATAAAAGACGGCGGTAAAATACGGAAAAACACGGAAGAAAACGTGCGTAAATATATGAAATATAAACGCACGTCAGGAGGCAACCCATGTTCTAAACCCTTTGTTCCCATTTTTTAGAATTATTTTTTAACTTTATTTTATCTATTTATATAAATAAATCCAGCCGCAAGACCTTCCGTGGTGGAACTTAGGCGATTTGTGGGTTTTTGCAGAAAACAAGGCCCCAACCGATCGGTTGATAACTAAACCGATCGGTTGGGATGTATCAGGTAGATGCAGTGTCTGCCACTAAATGACCCGATCGGGTGAGGAAAGAAGAGACCGGTTGGCAGACCAGGTGACCTGGGGTAAACTCTCGGGAAAATTTCAAAATTTGTCAACCGATCGGGTGACAAGAAGCAAGACCGGTTGAGGGACCGGGTGAGAAACTCTAAACTCTCGGGAAAATGTGTGGAGCGGTCAACTGATCGGTTGACATGTCAACCGACCGGTTCACCTGTAGCAACTCTTCAGCCAAAATTTTTGACCACTAAGTCAACCGATCGGGTGACAACTCACCCGACCGGTTCGACTTAAACCCTATAAATACCCCCCCGACCCACCCGTTCACATCCCCTCGCCCGATCGAGTTTTCTCACCGTCGTTTCGCCTCCCACTCTCTCCCAACGGCCAAAAACTTCTCTCCCACGTCCTCCACCTCCCCCATTAAACTCTCTCTCCACCTCCCCCTTCCATCTCTCCATCTCTTTCTCTCTCTCCCTCTCCTATTTCGCAATTTTCTAGCCCTAATCCACAATATCCACCCCTACTTTCGAATTTTTACTGAAGAAGAGTGCCGCGGCTCCACACTTCTCCCATTGCATGGCATTGGGTCAACTACAAGCGAAGAACTCGAATCTCTGCTGGGTAACTTCGCTCCACTTCTCAAATTTCAATTTTTACCCTAGATATTTAATTTGCTTGATTGTTCGTGTGTGTGCACTTTGATAGTATTTTACACTCATTTGCATCACTCACACACACACATGGCCCGGGATAGAGATAAGGGGAAGGGTATCATGCGGGAGGAGGAACCGTCTAGAAAAAGACGCAAACAAACACGTCCTCCTCCCAACACACCACGTGCACTATCACTCGGCCCTCCCCCACCTATTATCCCCCCTGAGGACCCAATGTTGGGCCTGCATGGGTATCAATTTCGGAACCAAGATCAAAAAGACTTCTACCATAGGCTTGATGCTCGAGGGCATCTATCAACCAAGTTTGCACACACCCAATCACTTATCGATCTCGGTGTATTCACCGAGGTCGAGACTCTTTTCGCAAACCTTGGTTGGTTAGCCTTCCTAAACACCACCACGGTGTCCTTCCCGTTCCTCACACTTGAATTTCTTTCCTCACTTGTTTGTGAGTCGGGGTCGACTGTCATTTTCCGGGTGCGTAACAAAACCATCCGCACTAACCTGGATACGATCAATGGTATATTTGGTTTCCCTATTCTAGGGAATGACGCTATCCGACACTACGGATACCCCCCGGAATTTGACGTCGATAACTTTTGGTTCCGCCTCACCATACTCCCTCGCTATCCCCGGGGTAAGGCCAAGGTCTCCTCCATCATCCATCCTATATTCCGTCGGGCCCATAGGATCATATCCTCCGCATTTTTCCTGCGGGATGAGTCAGGCACCGTTACTATCCCCGATCTTTTCATTCTTTGGGCCATGACTTTCTCTTTTGTTCGTGATGATGATGAGATTAGCTTTAGGTCCCCCACTGTTCCTGTCCATGCCGGTGACTGGCTTATTTATAAGCTCCTAGAGATTAGTCGGGCCGGCAAGGGCAAGATTTGTTGTGGGGGAATTATCACTGTCATTGCCTCTTATCCCCAATTTAATATCAACATTCCCCGTGGTCTCCCCGTCGCCGCAGGACCCTCACGTCTAGATCTTGATGTCCTGCGACATATTCATATGATTAAGCCCCTTCCTAATCGTCGTTTCGAATTTAACTACGGCCACCCCCCTCGCCCCTACACCATTCTCCCCAATCCCGCTCGCATGACTGTTGCTGCCGTGGCAGATTGGACTTTTCTGCCTGATCCCGAGTTTCTAGCGGGGTTGCACCTTCCTTTCCTTCCCCCGGACGACGCAGACCACCTTCCCCTGCCGCCCACTTAGGCGAGCAGGATATTCCTACGTCCCGGGAAGATATCGGGGCTGGCCCGAGTCACACCACCCGTGCTCCTGGCCCCATCACTTCTGAGCATCTTTTTGCGGCCATCTCTGGCCTTGTGTCCAGTGCCGGCATGACCATTGTCGCCGGCACTACTTCCACATCACTTGCCGGCACCACTTCCGCTTCACGTCAGTCCACTTCCTTTGGTCGCCGCCAGGTCTCTGCCTGTCTTGCTCTCGAGAGGGAGGTCGCAGCCCTCTGTGATCTTGCCACGTCCTCTGCCCCCTCGGACCCATCACCGTCCTCCTTTCTCACTCACCCACGCTTCCTCGCACTTGAGAGGAACGTGGCCACCATCCTCAGCCGTCTCACTCACCTACACAGACCACCACCACCTACACCACACCCATCCCCACCACCTTCACCCCCTCGACGATCTCCTCCTCCACCCTCAGACACATCCCCACCTCCATCACCTCCCCCATCCCATACATCCCCACCTCCTTCACCCACACCTAGGCGATCATCTCCCCCACCCACATCTATTCCCATCCCCGTATCCACTTATCCTCTCACGACCACTTCCGTCGCACCCACACCACCTCCTCCCTCCTCCACCATCACCCCATATACGCGTCGCAGGAAACTACAGGTGCGCTCCAGATCACTCCCATCGCCATCCACTACCGTCTCCATCATTTCTTCTCTCCCCATTTCTATCCCTTCTACCACCGCTTTGATCACCGTTCTTCCTCCACCACCCACCTCCTCCGACACTACCCCCCATCATCCACATTCCCCCTGCACCTATTTATCCACCTCTTTCCCCACTTCTCCGCACACCACCCGTCTCTCCCGACCACACTTCCACACCCTCTTCCGAGGAGGGCGAGGTCTCGCCTTCTCCTGATTTTTGATTTCACTTTGTTTTTTGACCTCCCCCTTGCATATGTCTGCACTTTCACGATCATATCTCATTGCTAGCATTGTCATGTCTAGCTTGGGGGAAGTCTATTTTGCTGTGTTGTCGTGTTTTGTTTTCTTTATGTGTGTGCTTGTTTCATTTGTCGTGTCGTATCATTTTCTTTCTTTCTTTTTTCTATTTTTATGTCGTGTGGTTTGATTTTGATTTTTCTTTATTTTCAGCTTCGTATCTGTGTTTTCCATGTTTTTCATTTCTTTTTGTGTCAGTGCGTACCCCCCCCCATTTTCATTGCCCTCCATACTCACTCTTATTGCATTGAGGGCAATGCAAGCTTCAGCTTGGGGGAGTCGCACTTTGTGCGTCATTTGAGTCTTTCTTTTTCGTATTTGAGTCGTTTTTCTCCATCTTTTTCTTTTTCTTTCTCTTTTCTTCTTTTTATCTCTTTCTCCTAGAGATGAACCCTATGATGAATTGCCACAAAATCACACACACCTAGCATGGCATCGATAATCACACTCACTAGCCCTAGGATACCGAGTCCTCTTGCATTTCATGCATCGTGGGTCCACATAGCTTTTTGTGAGTCGTGCGTCGTGCCTAGCTGTTTGGTGTGCTTCTACTTTGTGATTTTACTTTATATACCTGTACAGGAATGACCCCTAGATTATCATGCTTCGATTTGAATATGCGGTATTTGTTTCTCCTGTCTGCTTCTGCATGCTATATATATATATATATATATATATATATATATATATATATATATCGTGTACTTCATTTTGCATGTGTCAGGATTCCACAATTAAGGACTAGGATAACCCATTTAGCCCATGCTCTAATTAGCGAGTAGAGTTTCCTCTGCCCAAGTGTTTAGATTCCGATTTCTTTTTTGTTTTACTTGGTGCAAATCCCCTCGCCGTGTACCGTTCTCCCACTTGGGAGAGTACACATGTGTATAGCCAAAAACCCAAAAATCCAAAAAAAAAGAGAAAAGAAAAGAAAAACCCAAAAAGAAGAGAAAAGAAAAGAAAGAAAAAAATTGTATAGCCAAAAATCCAAAAAAATATACAAATACCAAAAACCCAAAAAAATTTCCAGTGTGAATATCTTTTCCTACTTGCCGAGAATAAAGGGAAGGCGAGAATTTGCACAGAGTGTTCTACTCCACATCATCTCAACCCCCATCAGTTTCGAAAACACTTGGCTTAGGAACTTTTTAGCTATTATCTAGGCTATAGTGGGGTGATTTCCTTAACCCTAGTTGTGGGGTCCCTGACACATGATATGTTTCGATTCTCTCTCTATTCTCATGCATGCTTGAACTATATATTCACCGATTTATTCAATTCGAATCGTTATTTGGGTCATTTCCTGGATTTGTGTATATCGAGCTTTATCGCACATCGTAGATAGTGACACGGACTGCTAGCGCACGACCACACTCACTCGCGCTTCACCGCGTGGGCCCACGGCACTTGTCTGGACTCGTATTCCTTGGTTTAGTGATGTGATTTGGCATTTGCTTGCTTGGTGTGTCGTTTAACTATTTTGTTGGCCCTGACGGGTGATCTAGGATATAGAGTTTTCTTTTTATCTCTTTCTCTCTATTTTCCCTCTCCGAGCTCCTACTCTTACTCGTCTTCCTCGAGGACGAGGAAGAGTTCAGCTTGGGGGATTTTGACGTGCGTTTATATTTCATATATTTGCGCACGTTTTCTTCCGTGTTTTTCCGTTATTTACCGTCGTCTTATATTCGTTTTCTCGTGTTTTCTTGTTTTCTTTCACTTTTCCGTGTTTTCCGTATTTTGCAGGAGTTTACTGGCATAGGGGACATAAAACGACGATATCGCAAGTCCCCAGAGCAACGGGAGGAGTCACACGTGATCCAGGGGGTCAAACGACGATGATATCATCTTTCAGCCCCTCACCCGATCGGTTGGTCATCTTCAACCGATCGGGTGATGCACGCGTGCACCACCCGGACGCAACTTGGAGCTCACAAGAAATCACCCGGTCAGTTCGTTGGCCGGTTCAAAAGCCCAAAGTCTCTGGATTTTTATTGTGATTGCCAACCGATCGGGTGACCTTCACCCGATCGGTTCATCTATAGCCGAATCTCCAGAGCCAAGACACGGTCAGCTCAACCGGCCTCCTCACCCGATGGCACCAAGATCCAACCGGTCACATTCATATGTCAACTGACCGGGTGAAGATGATTTGGTGAAGTCCCGTATTGCGCTGTAAATGAGTGAAGCAGATCACCGGATCGGTTGACTTGTTAACCGATCGGGTGATATCATTTTCTATAAATAGAACCCCTAGGTTTTCCAGAAACGGGAGTTGGTTATTTTTTACTATTTTCTTCATTTTGTGACGGCTGTAATTTCCCAGTTTTTGTAAGTTTTCAGATCTTTGTCAAACTTTAGTATTATCTCAATTGCTTTACTACCATTGCATTTCTATTGTCTGATTATGATTTTGAAGGTCCATTTTCGTTTAGATCGCTTTTTACTAAATATGTGTGAGTAGTTCCCAAATCTGGGATTTTGGCGGAAACCCCTTCGTGGGCTCTTCCCGATGCGTCCATAGGTCTAGGAAATCGATAGGGATTAGGAATCTACAGGTTACGCGGGGTGTTTTATTGTCATCGGCGGGAAAAAGACCACCTTTGACCGTTGGGCCAAGGGGGAATAAACTTGGTGGTTGACTCCCTAGCCATAGCTCACGCCCTTAGCGTAGACACAGAATCCTAGCGCGCGGAAGTGGCAGGATGGGACGTTGGGAGTTATCGTTGCGAGCTTAGTGCTCCCGGAGTCGATCAGTGTTAATGGACACGGGAGTGCCCACTGATCGAACCCGAGAAGTCCGGCGTATCATCCTGGGCACCGACCGGAATATCGGGCCCATGGGATGTTGGTACCACTCTTAGAGGCAACGTCTCACCATTAGACCCTAATTCTGATCGCTATCCTACCCGTAGGCCGTATCGACGAGAATCGCACGATAGGGTAGAAACCAAAGTCCCAGGGTTTTCCTTTATATTGTCTATACCTTGCATTCCATTTACCCTGACAACCCATCATTCGATCCGGGCTAGCTCGCCCATGGGGTGAATTTGATCCTCTTTGACACAAGCACATCCACGCCTCCCTGAGTTCGACCCCCAAGCCACACTACAACACCGTGCGCTTGCGGTTAAAAATATTTAAATCTCACGCCCCCAATCGTATTATTGCACACATATAGCATGCATAAGTGGGGGACGTCAAGGATTCCGAAGGAAGACGGTCATACGTGAGATTGAGGGCGTTGAAGAGGTTATTGCTAGCACTACAGCAGCCGTTGCTCTTCTTTACCCCTGTGATCTTTAGAGGATGACCATGTGTTGGATTCGAAGTACTCGCGGTTGGGCTGTTTGGGCGCCGCAGGGGGTGATTGTTGTTTGCGGAGTAGGTGGTCGAGGTTGGAGAGGTGAGTGGTTGTTGTGGTGGTCCGATGGTGGTGGTCGGGGGGTGGGGTGGGGTGGGGTGGGGGTGGTCGGGTGGTTGAGATGTGAGATGCACGACAGGTGAAAGGAAGTTGTCCTCGGTAGAGAGGGGGCAGGGATGATGGTGCTAAGTGAATGATTTTGGCGGATCCATAGGGCTCTCAGATCTATGTCCGTCCTACGTCGGATGGACAACAGAGAGATTAAAAATCGCAGCGGAAAAACATATAGCTAAACACTTTAGCTAAGGCCCTAAGGCGAGCCAAAACCTAGCTAAGATCTATGCTGACTTGGGGTGGATCTAACTACCCCAATAGAGATCTATACTACTGTGACATTATTAAAATTGCACTAGAAAGCTAGTAAATGACATACCTGGAATCTTGGCCTCGGAGCAAGCAAGATGTACTGCACCACCTTCTTTCGCTCCTTGAAGCTGAGCTGCCTTGTGCCTTCGATCCAATTTACCCGAAGCGAGCCGATCACTTGCCGAAGAAAGTTTCACTTGAGAAGATCCATGTCAGAGACTTCTGGATCCGATCCAAACCTCCTCGCCATCTTGCTAGGACTTGATTGGAGGATAGGAAGAAAGAGGAGGAATAATTAAGTCGTCGATCGAGCGTGCTCAAAATCAGGAGCTTCTCGAATCGAAGACTTGGTACAAAATTTCTCTTGGGTGTCCACCCCTATTTATATAAGGAGCTAGACCCCATGCTCGTCGTACGAGCAATGTGAAACTAAATAATCAAAGAGGAATTTAATTAAGTTAGTAATCCTTTCATAAAGGGCTAACTTCAACCAATTAAATCTCCCTCATCTTTGAGCTTCGGATACGATACAAGTTATCATTTCGAAGAGCTTTGAACGTGAACGCTAGGAATAAACGACGACGAATTCCGACTTCGTTTTACCCCTCAAACAATTGCCCAAAGATGGGTAAAAATTCACTTTCGTAGCAGCTGTCTCGGGTTTCAAAAACCTTAGGAAAACAAGCGAGGGGGTCCCTAACTCGCAGGTGAGCCCACTAGGCCAGCGGGCTCGCCCGCATCCTTTGCGGACGGGGCGCTCGTAATCAAGAGCAGGTGCCTCGGCCCGCTCAGCAGGCTGCACCCGCTGGGCCAAGCGGGTGCGCTCGCCCGCTGAGCGGGCGGGCCGCCCGTTGGGTCGCAGCAGGCGCCAGGCCCGCCAAGTGGGCCTGCCCTGCTAGGTTCAGTAGGTCACGCCTGCTGGGTTCAGCAGGTCGCGCCCGCATGACTCACCGGGCGGGCTCCGCTTGCATTTGCGGGTTGTGCCCTCTTGCCCCAAAGTGGGTCTGACCCACTTTGCTCTTTCCACTGTTTTCCACTTTCAGGGCTCGTTTGAGCTCCGATTCCAACATGGTTTCTTCCTGTGGATTTCTCAAGAAGTCTTCTTCAATCCCAAAAAGCCAAAATTTTTAGCTTTATGCTCACAAACCATTTGTGAGCTTAATTATTCCATTGCATCGAATGCATTCCTCTTATCATTCTTCCTATTACTAAGACGTGAATACTACTTGGTGTGAGGCCCTACAGCCTGACCCTACTACAGGTTGGGACTCGAAATCCCTAGACGATAGTAACCACGAGCAGCAGGTGTCGTCCCTGTTTCAGCATCATATTTACGTGATTGACCCATCGACAAAAGTGTCGTCGGGATCACTCTGACTGTGTCAGTGATGAATGCCGCAGTTTTAGTCCCTTCGTCATAACTGTGTCGCTGCATGGCCTAGGGTATGGTAAACCGTCTACCCCACTAGCTAGCATTGGTCAGTATACATTGGTCTTTATTATATACACATTGTACATCCTACAACGTACCCCGGCGGGGGCTCTAACACCTTGTTTTGAAAGAGAAAGCCCTTCAACGCTTGTTTGAGTGAGTGCCATGCCTTATGAGAAGCTAAAGTGTCCGAGGATTAACAAAAATATCGTACTGAGCCTGTGACACTAAATCCCCTTTAACAGAAGAGACGAATCCCATCTTAGTCGTTTACTTACCTCGTATGCTTCAGGTATCACCCAATCTAAGACCATTCGACATGCCTAACCTCGAAGTTAGGTCATAGGTCAAAGTGGCACAATTCACGGACAGGTTCGTACAAACGACTTCAGGTCTTAAGGACCAGCTTGCCTATCATCACTCTAGAGTTATTATTAACAGTTTAGTTAAAGATTAACCATTTGATAACTCTAAGCTGGTCATTCAGTGAAATCATTCTCCAATGAGCACATGTGCCTTGTCTCCGACTTTGCCGTGCCGAATGACTATGAGATCATCATTACCTTTAAGGTAAGAGAAAGACACAGTGGTCTATCCGATGTGTCAATATCCTATTCTCGACACATCTATGACCACGAACCATTTAAGACTCAAATTCTTACAGGTCAATTACTTCCCACAATCTAGAACTTCATCTAGATACGTAATGACCTCACTTTAAGACTAAGAAAGTTGTCTAAGTATATACATGAAATTTATACTAGGACAATTTATACCGTATCATCATTAGAATAAGATGTTTAACTCAGGATAAATGCCTCAAGGGCATACATCTTCCTACATCTCCCACGTGCACTTAGGCTATTTATCCAAGTATCTCATACCGCTAGAGTATATCAGTCATACTAGACATCATATGTCAACCCTAAAAGTGGATCTGCTAATGCGTATCTATTATGCATTTTAATGGAGTCTTATTTATACATCACTTGATCACACCAGGTGGATCCTCCGAAATTGTTTTGGATCTCATCCAACAATTTTCCTTCTTGTGTAGCTAACGATTAGATTATACAATTTGATGTAGTCTTTATCATTTCTATAAGTCAGTCGTGACATCTTTCAGTTATTCCCATGTCAATTATGTCAAGTACATAAATGACACCCAAAGTTCTATATCTTTGACATAATCAAAAAACTTTTGATTTGATGTCACATATAAAGTTTAAATAACTGGGACTTCTTACTTAGTCTGAAAAACTAGAACTAAGATTATATGCCAGCTCCCACGGACTTTGAGAACCTTCTGGTTAATAACTCCTACTTAAAAGTCTAAATCTCATTTAGAAAAGAAATCAAGTCTAACCAATTTATTAGTGCTTAATAAGAATGTACTGTGTCAGGCTGTCTTGACGAATGAGTTATACCAAGATCCATTTATAAGAATCATGATGCTAACTAACTCAGTCAAAATTTCATGCACCGTTCTTTCCTCTAACTGCATTAATCTTCTAATTTGAAGTATTAATTGCAGTTCAATAAGAACTATTCTTATTGGTCGTATAAGTTAGATCACATCTATTATATGTTACTGGAACTTACATATTACTTCGATAGCTCTATATATATATATGTATATGTACTGACAAATTCCAAATAATCACATTAACATAGAAGTTTTCATGACAGCTAAAGAAATTTTCCATATCAACTTTAACAGCCATATCCACAGCAATCAGCCATTCTCATCAAATCACATTTGAAGACAGAGCATATATACCAAGGATAACAACCAACAACCAATTCATTCATAATGAATTCAATTTTTTCAACATCAAATAAATATTGAGCGACAATCGCTCAATCATTGTCTTGAAACAAAATTAATCGACACATTTATTCAAATAATAAAAGAGTGTCGACTTATTCTTCTTATTGTTGTTATCTCTTGAAGTCCACATACGGCCCCAGCAGCAATGATTACTCCGATGCCGATCGTGAACTGAACTTCTTCCATCCCTTGCTTGGCCTTAAGCACATGTAGACATTATACATATGTCTTAGTAAATATACTGGTATCTCATACCATAATCAATGCTTTAATGGAAATTTTATGTTCTTAAGTAAAATTTGTACCAGAGGTAGAGGCATCAGTATGCCCCTTCTTCTCTGCAAGGTTAACCTTGCAGTTCCTCTTCCATTGACATGGCTTATGGAAGTGGAAGCATTCGGATTTCGATGGAGCCCTTGCTTCTTCTTCTTCCCCGTCTTCACCTTGGCTGGTTATGGGACATGCCTCTTCCTGTCCTTGCCTTTCGGTTGGTCAAAAGAAGCAAGTCAACAACCAACACAGTCACATTCTTCTCAATCTCCTCGAACTGCCTAAGCATGTTCAGAAGACCAGAAAGATCCGTTTTAGTACTGTTCATGATGAAACCCGTAATGAATTGTTTGAAGTCGGGGGTTAAAGGCTTTAGGATAATGTCCACACTCATTTTGTGTTCGAGAACAAAACCTAACTGGGCAGCATCTTCTATGTATCCGATCATCTTTATAACATGATCTTTCACAGGGCACGTCTCCATCTTAGTTCCCCAAAGGTTGTACGTGGCTTCAAACCTGGTAGCTCTAGACCGCTTGCCATACAACTCCTCAGCATTCAGAAGCATGCTACGAACATCCATATGTTCGTGCTTCCTTTGCAGGTCGTTGGTCATAGAAGCCAGAGTAAGGCACATGGCCTTCTATGCATCCCACTGGTGCTGCCTATAAGCCTCCTTCTCCTCGTTGGTGGCATCCGCGTCTGGCTTCTCTGGAGCGTCCTCGGTCAGTACGTAGCTAATCCTGGTCAGCGAGAGAACCAACTTAATGTTCCTTAGCCAATCCTTATAGTTGGTTCCATCTAGCACATTTCTCTCAATAATGAACTTCATACCCGACTCCATACTGCATTTTAAAATAGATCGAATTAGTATATGTTCTTTGTATAATTTTAAGCGGTTTTTATTAAAACTATATTCTCCCACCAATTTTATAAATTAAAGCCACTATAATAAACAATTTATTATAATAAAATATTTGTGGGAGAGGGATCCGACTACACTGAGTCTGATAACCGTGAGTGTAGCTCAATAAGTTGTTAGACTCTGTAGTCGGCTCATTAACTTATCATGAATCACATTAAATATGACTCACTGTCTATTTTACCCCTAGCCATTTATGATCATGAGTGTAGTTCATCCAAATCATAATGTCTAGCCTAGTCGTACCCTTGTTTTCACGTCTAGCTCAACTTACGCCGGTGCTTGGTGTATTCACGACACGATGGTTTGGGTCAATACTATACTACATCATTAGATTAACTTAAGCTGGCGCTCGGTGTATTCACGACACGACGGTTTGGGTCAATCAAGATTACATCATATGTATTTAAGAAGTTGGTTTCTACAAGGTTGCCATGTCACAGCTTGAGTGTAGCTCAATAGCTGGAACACGGGTCCTATAGTTGCCAATCCCTAAAAAATAAGGGCTACTATTTATCTTGAACAAGATTATTATCGTATTAGACTTAGGTATAGTTCAGGGTGTCATATAATCATGATTTGTGTCATTGCGGTCCAGTGGACACGGCCAGGGAATTGACTAAGCCAGGATCACTTATCCCTAGTCTAGCTAGAGTGACCCAACAAACTTAGCCAAGCACATTGATCGGTATCATGATCCACTGAATGACACTTTTTATTTATATATGCGTGCCGTAAACTAAAAGGCTTTTATTAACACTAATTAATCCTATCAACTAGTGGAATCCTTAATATTCAAAAAATTTTAGGATTCGATAATAGCTTTTATTAAATCATTATCAACTATAAGGTTCTCGTTGTTCAACGTGCTACCCTAATCAACATAAGGATTTTAATAAATCAATTACAACATTTTTTAAAATATAGTCATTTAATGAGAATTATTATTGAAATGATTAAAATAATAATCGTCTTTAAAGAGGACTACCCTAATCAGGAATTAGGTTTAAATGTTGTAAATGTTCATTAAAACATAGCATGTCACATTTTAAAAATTTATCTTATAAATTTTTAATGAATTAATGGCTAACCTAAAGGGTTCATGAATAATCAAATTATACATCATGTCCATTAATGCCAATCAACACTAATTTTATCGCTTAAAACAAGGGTTCAACTATTTAACATTGGGTAAATGACATTAAAATACCCTAACGTTTGGGCCATTTTCACTTATATACCCTATCGTTCATTTTGGTAAACTTTAATACCTAAATCTAAACTTGATGTAGGATTGGAGGAGGAAATATTGTCTGAAGAGGAGGCTGAATACACTGTGCATCCCAGACTTAGGAAGACTGATGGAATGCATGTATTTGGAGGCCTCTTCAGACAATATTTCCTCCTCCAATCCTACATCAAATTTAGATTTGGGTATCAAAGTTTACCAAAACGAACGATAGGGTATATAAGTGAAAATGGCCCAAACGTTAGGGTATTTTAATGTCATTTACCCTTTAACATTTAAATAACATAACATGTTAAAACATTCATCAAAATAAATAAATAACATGCTTCTTTAAAATTTAACATTTAAATTAAAACGACATGATTTTAAAATTAAACCATTTTATCTAATTCATAAAAATATCAAATATTTATTTATTACAAACCATTTTTGTAATGGTCTGTTTCCTTCAGCACGATAATTTGTGTGTTTAACTTATTAAACTATTTTTCGACTGGAGTTTTATGATTTCAAAAATTTCTTATAAAAATATTTTGAAGTATCGGGGTAGTTATGGGGTATTTTAGTAAGTTCGGGTTTCATCAAATACCTCTATATAATCCGATAAAAATTCATTTTCGATTTTTACCGTTTTGGCTTAATGAATTAATTTTCTATACAAACATCGTCAAAATGTTTTCAAACTTCTACGGTATCATCCTATAATCATTTAGGGCTTTCCACATTAATTTCGTAATTTTTCGACAACAAATCAGTAGAGAACCCGTTAACCCGCTTTCTAAACGTTTTGGCCCACGACTCGTATTTTCGTAGCTCAAATCGCGAATCGGACTTTGTATTCACGGTCCTCGTGATGATACGAACCCGTGGGTATGTTTTCGTAATTTTTCGGACACGTTTACTAGTAGGGGCAAAATCGTAATTTTGTTACAAATTTTACCGTCACTAATTACCTTACCTAATTACTAATTACACTAACCTAATTACTAATTACCCCAACATGAATAACATGTGGAGGAGACAACGGTTCATATTTTTCAAAAAGGCTAATTAAATGCAAATCTAATCCTAATCCCCTTTTTGACTAAATATTTAATAACCTAATTAAAATATTAATTTGCTAAACCTATTTAAACCCCCCTAACCCATCTCCTTCCTCACAAACCCCCTCCTCTACGGTGAAACTCCGGCCATCTTTCCGGCGAGCTCCTCCCCACCTCCGGTGAGCCTCCTCCCTCATCATCTCTTTCATTCTCTTCCATCCCCCTTCTCCTTCCTCCATTTCTCTTTAAAACCCAATAAGCAAACCCATGAACCCATCAACTCAACCCACCTCCTCCATGGCTTCCTTCCACCTCCAAACATCTCTCCTTCTCTCCAAACATCTCCCCATCTCTCCCACCATTGATTCCAGCAAACAACCCCCAAAGGAACCAACCCAACAAAGAGAAATCAATCAAACAAAAAAAAAAACCAAACTGTGCTCTGTTTTTCGGCCGGCGGCCGGCGGCCGGCCGGCGACGGCCGGCGGCGGCCGGCAGGTGGCCGGCCACCCCCCTTGGCCACCCTCTTTGCTTGCTCCACTTGGTTGCCTCCCCTCCATTGATCCACCTGCAAAACAAGAAGGAAGAAGATGAAAGAAAAAAAAAAATTTTGTGAGAAAAATTCACAGATTTTGAAGGGGAGGGAAGGGGAAAAATGTGAAGGAGAATTTGAAAAGAAAAATTGTAAAGGATTTTTGTGAAGGAAATTTTGTAAGGGGGTATTTGTGAAGAATTTTGTGAAGGATCTTTTTGGGAAAGAATTTTTAGGGATTTTGGTTAAAATTTTAGAATTAGAAAAATTAGGGATTAGGAATTATTTTATTGTATTTATACGTGTATACGTATACGTGCATACGTGCACGTAGTACGATCTTTGTAATCTTTGTAATTTTGTTTCTTATATTAATAAAATATGGGTGCGTGCGTGTGGTGTTGTAGGTAGACGTCCCGGGAAGACACCGTCCCCCGGACACGGTACGAGACCCGCCCAAGAAACCGGATTACAACCGGTCACGACTACAGGCAAGTAAATACCGTATATATGTGTGTTGCAAGTAATTACCGGGTATATGCACGTATCTACTGTATATGTACTTGTTGTACTTGTGCTCATTGTATTGTTGAATGTTCAAAGTGAAGGGCCTATAAAGCCATACGGATACGGATACGGTTAATGTGATACCACACGGGTTTTGGGGTAGCCTTGAGCTACGAAGTGTGCGGGAGTGACCGGGTCCACCCTTATTAGTTAAGCTGTACCATCACCCGGCAGGGGATGGTAGGTAGAGATTCCACGAGTTGCTCCGTGGGATGGGTGCACTTCGGGTTGCATATCGTGCACTCGGGCTAAGGCTGATGCACTAGCTTGTTTGTTACTATGCTACTATTGCTGACTGTTCTACTGACTAAGTCGAGACTACTCGAAGGTGGCAGAGCGGCGTAATAACAAGCGGTCTTAAATTACAACCGAATCAGTGTCTAGGAAGGAATGGGAAGGGGGTTGGTCAACCAAAGGACTTGTCCTGCGGTCATTGAAGTGACATGTGCCTTCAAGCCCTGACTGACTGGCTGATTTGGAAGTTAAGTTAGACTTCTTATTATTAGGCATGCCTACACTATTGGATAGTCAAGCGACGTTTGTTACCTCTTGTTCGTTCATTACATTTCCTACCTTTACTTTCTGCTGGTCTTTACTTGCCGCTTAGCGCTGACATGTATTTCATTGTTTTTTTGAAATGCATGTCAGACTACGAGCCGACGGAGTACGTGGATTATTACACTGAAGACGATCCCGTAGACCAGGGATCAAAGGACGTTACTGAGCCCGCACCTACAGAGGAGTAGGAGTTTCCGATTCGACCACAGCATCCACTTGATTTCATCGTCAGTGTGCGTTCCTTACCATCGTCAGTGTGCTTTCCTTATTGCCAGTGTGCTATTTACTTTCGAGTGATGTACTTTACTTTTCTGTCGAGTCGATGTAGGCCGTACTATAAGGCCCAGTCCTGTACCACTTATCATCTATTGGGATAATAAAGATGTTGTGTTTCTCTGAGATTGCATGACAAGAACCTGTCCTTCAATGGAATTACTACAGACGCTTATTGTGCATCGAACAAGGAAGAAAAAAAAAATTCCTCCTTGTTTTATGTACAAGCGGACCTTCGTCGCGTTCTCGCTCCCGGGTATTTTGGGAAGCGGGGCATGACAGGTTTCTGTGGTGGCCCATGCAGGTCATGCAAATACTCAGAACAATATACGCATCTTTACGATCCTAAGCTGACTGAGTAAGTATTGACTCAAGTTTATTGTTTTGCAGCATGGCAGGAAGACCAAACACCCGCAACGGAAGTGGCGCCAATGGAAACGGTGCCGATGGTGCCGCCGAGATATCTGCAGTCCTGGGAGTAATTAGAGAAATGTTGGAAATACAACACCAGATGCTTCAGCAGGAACCAAGAGCACCACCACCATCCGCTGAACCTGGGGTTAAGCAATTCCAGGAGCTTCGTCCGAAGACTTTCTCTGGAAAGGAAGGGCCACTTGGAGCTGAAGAATGGGCCCTAGCCACTGAAGACAAGTTGAGCGCTGCTCGCATCTCCCAAGCTGGATGGGTCGAAGTGGCAAAACTACAACTGACTGACAATGCTCGAAGCTGGTGGGATCGTGAAGAACGACGTCTGGTTAAGCCTATCTCTTGGGGCATGTTCCGGGAAAGGTTCAACGCCCAATATTTTCCTCCCTCGGCCAAGAGAGAACTCCAAAGTCGTTTTACTAATCTGAAACAAGGCAATAGGACTGTCGATGAGTATGAAGCAAAGTTCTCAATGCTCAGCCGTTTCGCTCCGCACATGGTCAAAAATCCAGAAGACTGTGCCAATCAGTTTCGTCAAGGCCTAAACCCTCGTGTTCAAGCCTCGATGAGTTCAGTGAAGCTGACTACCCTTGAGGATGTTCTGGAAGCTGCACGAACTCATGAAGCCGTTGCACGACTTGAAAGGGGAATTCAAGTTAATACAGGCAAACGCCCGATGGAACCTGCCAGGAACAATTTCCATCCGACTCAAACCACCAATTTCAAGAAGCCAGCAGCCCCAGCCAACACCAAATCCACTATGGTGTGCCACTACTGCAACCGTGTTGGACACGTCAAGAAGGACTGTCGCATGTTCTTGAATCTGTGCCTAGTGTGTGGTGCATCTGACCATCTTGCCAAGGACTGCCCTCGTAGCACTATGAAACCAGCCAACCCTATGGTGGCTTCAGGATCAGCTCAGCAAAAGCAACCCCTGCCTCCTCAGCAACAAGCTTTTCAGAATGCCAAGCCAAATCCACCAAGGCGTCAGGCATTTACTATGACTGCTGCTGAAGCCGAGACCACTGATCAAGTGATCTCAGGTAATCTCTAGACCTCAGTTTCTTACAGCATTCTATATCATATGCTTGATTGGTGAGTAACTCTTGCTAAGACGTATTCTACCTTTACCTAGGTATTATCTTAGTATCTGCATCTCCAGCTCTAGTCTTGTTTGATTCTGGAGCTTCTCATAGCTTCTTGTCGCAAAAGTTTGCGACAGATCATTCTATTACTATCTGTGATCTTCCAAGATGTTGGAATGTCAACACTGGAAATGGAATAGTAAAAATCTCTACCGGATGCAAGTCATGTCCACTAGTGATCTGTGGACGTGAACTATTCGCTGATTTCATGATTATCAGCATAGCCAACTTTGATGCGATACTCGGCATGGATTGGTTAGGGACTTTCTACGCTCACATTGACTGTCACCAGAAGAGTGTGGTGTTTAAAATTCCCGAACATCGTATGTTCGAGTTCATGAATGGAAGTCGTTCGCTTGGTCCTATCAAGTTTCAGGCCAAGCCGAATGAAGCAATAGTCGCATCAATGCAGGTTGAGCCTGAGAAACCCTTAGTAGTTCGAGATTTCGAAGACGTATTCCCTGAAGATATTTCGGGATTACCACCAGATCGAGATCTCGAATTCACTATTGACCTTATGCCAAACACTCAACCTATCTCCAAGGCTCCTTACCGCATGGCTCCTGCTGAATTGGAAGAACTTCAGAGCCAACTCGACGACCTGTTACAGAAAGGATTGATACATCCCAGTGTGTCTCCTTGGGGTGCGCCTGTCTTATTGGTCAAGAAGAAGGATGGATCGAGAAGAATGTGCGTGGACTATCGAGAACTGAACAAGGTGACTGTAAAGAATAAATATCCTTTGCCCCGCATCGACGATATTTTTGATCAACTCGGTGGATCACGAGTCTTCTCCAAGTTGGATCTCAGAAGTGGTTATCATCAAGTGAAAGTCAGGAAGGAAGATATTCCTAAGACTGCTTTTCGGACCAAGTATGGACACTACGAATTCGTAGTCATGCCTTTTGGTGTGACTAATGCCCCAGCGGTATTCATGAATCTCATGAACCTTATATTCTATGAGTTCTTGGATAAATTCGTAGTTATTTTCATCGACGACATCCTGGTCTACTCGAAGAGCGAAGGAGAGCATGCCAAGCATCTACAGATAGTTTTGGAGACTCTGCGTCGTCATCAGCTCTATGCCAAGTACAGCAAGTGTGAATTCTGGTTGGATCGAGTTGCCTTTCTTGGACATATAGTTTCAGGAGATGGTATTTCCGTCGATCCTGAGAAAGTCACATCTGTTAGAAACTGGCCAACACCCCGATCAGTTTCCGACATCCGAAGTTTTCTCGGATTAGCTGGTTATTATCGTCGATTCATCAAGGACTTCTCAAAGATTGCTGAGCCGATGACTCGACTAACTAGGAAGGATGTTAAGTTTGTTTGGTCTGAATCTTGTGAGCAAGCATTCAGAGGATTGAAGATGAGGCTGACAACCGCACCAGTTCTAACTATTCCGGATAGAACTGGAGGGTTCGAAGTTTATTGTGATGCATCTGGAAAAGGGCTTGGAAGTGTGCTGCATCAACATGGTCGCGTAGTTGCATATGCTTCTCGACAACTGAAGAATCATGAGAAGAATTATCCAACACACGACTTAGAGTTGGCAGCTGTCATCTTTGCTCTGAAGATTTGGAGACATTTTCTGTTGGGAGAGCAAGTAAAGGTATTCACTGACCACAAGAGCTTGAAGTATATTTTCACTCAGAAGGAGCTCAACATGAGACAACGAAGATGGTTGGAACTCATGGCTGATTATGACATCGACCTCCAGTATCATCCTGGGAAGGTGAATGTCGTGCCTGATGCATTGAGTCGACTACCAACAGTTATGACTCTGACAACTCAATGGAGACTTCAACAAGACTTGAAAGAAATGGGAATCGAAGTCGTCTTGCCAGGAGCTACATCATCATTGATGAACATGCAGATTCAATCTACCATCATCGATCGGATCAAAGCTGCTCAATCTGGAGACGCGAAGCTGCAGAAGATCAAGCAACAAGTTGAAGCTGGTCTACGAACAGAATTTCGTATTCATGAAGATGGATCTTTGAGGTATGGAAATCGCATTTGTGTACCTTCAGGAGAGATCAGGGAAGAGCTGCTGAACGAAGCACACAGCTCTCCTTACTCCATACATCCAGGTGGTACCAAGATGTACAAAGATCTACGACTGAACTTCTGGTGGATTGGAATGAAGAGAAGCGTGGCCCGAAGTGTCGCCAAATGCCTCGTATGTCAGCAAGTGAAGGCTGAACATCATCGAGCCGCTGGATTACTTCAACCCTTGCCTATTCCAGAGTGGAAATGTCAACACATCACTATGGACTTCGTGACTGGACTACCTCGGAGCTCAAAGCAGAATGATGCCATCTGGGTGATCGTTGATCGATTAACCAAGTCGGCACATTTCATACCATTCCGAGTAGGACAATCCACGGAAATGCTCGCAAAGAAATATATGGAGGTAATGATATATCTCATACCTTTAACTCCTTGCGCTATACATAGTGATATCTGATTTTCATGCAGGAAATTGTGAGGCTACATGGAGTTCCAGTGAGCATCGTCTCCGACCGAGACACAAGGTTCACCTCACATTTCTGGAAGAGCCTGCAATCGAATCTAGGTACACATCTCAAATTCAGCACTGCGTATCACCCGCAGACTGATGGACAATCAGAGTGTACCATCCAGATTCTTGAAGATATGCTGAGAGCATGCATGCTGGATTTCAAAGGATCATGGGAAGATCATCTGCACTTGGTAGAGTTTGCTTACAACAATAGCTACCAAGCCAGCATCGGCATGGCCCCTTTTGCGGCACTCTATGGAAGGAAATGTCGATCTCCATTAAGTTGGGATGACATTGGTGATCGAGAACTTTTAGGTCCAGAAATGATCGTGGAAGCTGTTGATGTGGTGCGTACTATCAGAGACAAGCTGAGAATCGCACAAGATCGCTACAAGCACTGGGCTGATGCCAAGCGTCGACATTTGGAATTTCAACATGGAGACCATGTTTTTCTAAAGATATCACCAAACAGAGGAGTGATACGCTTTGGAAAACGAGGAAAGCTCAGTCCGAGATTCATCGGACCGTTTGATGTGCTAGAGCGAGTTGGAGAAGTAGCTTATCGTCTGGCCCTGCCACCATCATTGGAGGGAGTTCATGATGTATTTCATATCTCCCAGCTGCGTCGTTACATCAGCGACCCCAAGCATGTAGTCGACCACTCGGAGATTACTGTTCGTCCGGATCTTACCTATGAGCAGCGACCAGTGCAGATTATAGATCGTCGACAAAAGACTCTCAGGAACAAAGTGATTGAGCTAGTGAGAGTTATGTGGCATCACGATTCACCTGGTGAATCCACCTGGGAACGTGAAGAGGAAATGCACGAGCGTTATCCTTATCTCTTTCCTTAAATTCCGAGGACGGAATTTTTATAAGGAGGGTAGGATGTAATGGTCTGTTTCCTTCAGCACGATAATTTGTGTGTTTAACTTATTAAACTATTTTTCGACTGGAGTTTTATGATTTCAAAAATTTCTTATAAAAATATTTTGAAGTATCGGGGTAGTTATGGGGTATTTTAGTAAGTTCGGGTTTCATCAAATACCTCTATATAATCCGATAAAAATTCATTTTCGATTTTTACCGTTTTGGCTTAATGAATTAATTTTCTATACAAACATCGTCAAAATGTTTTCAAACTTCTACGGTATCATCCTATAATCATTTAGGGCTTTCCACATTAATTTCGTAATTTTTCGACAACAAATCAGTAGAGAACCCGTTAACCCGCTTTCTAAACGTTTTGGCCCACGACTCGTATTTTCGTAGCTCAAATCGCGAATCGGACTTTGTATTCACGGTCCTCGTGATGATACGAACCCGTGGGTATGTTTTCGTAATTTTTCGGACACGTTTACTAGTAGGGGCAAAATCGTAATTTTGTTACAAATTTTACCGTCACTAATTACCTTACCTAATTACTAATTACACTAACCTAATTACTAATTACCCCAACATGAATAACATGTGGAGGAGACAACGGTTCATATTTTTCAAAAAGGCTAATTAAATGCAAATCTAATCCTAATCCCCTTTTTGACTAAATATTTAATAACCTAATTAAAATATTAATTTGCTAAACCTATTTAAACCCCCCTAACCCATCTCCTTCCTCACAAACCCCCTCCTCTACGGTGAAACTCCGGCCATCTTTCCGGCGAGCTCCTCCCCACCTCCGGTGAGCCTCCTCCCTCATCATCTCTTTCATTCTCTTCCATCCCCCTTCTCCTTCCTCCATTTCTCTTTAAAACCCAATAAGCAAACCCATGAACCCATCAACTCAACCCACCTCCTCCATGGCTTCCTTCCACCTCCAAACATCTCTCCTTCTCTCCAAACATCTCCCCATCTCTCCCACCATTGATTCCAGCAAACAACCCCCAAAGGAACCAACCCAACAAAGAGAAATCAATCAAAAAAAAAAAAAAAACCAAACTGTGCTCTGTTTTTCGGCCGGCGGCCAGCGGCCGGCCGGCGACGGCCGGCGGCGGCCGGCAGGTGGCCGGCCACCCCCCTTGGCCACCCTCTTTGCTTGCTCCACTTGGTTGCCTCCCCTCCATTGATCCACCTGCAAAACAAGAAGGAAGAAGATGAAAGAAAAAAAAAAAATTTTGTGAGAAAAATTCACAGATTTTGAAGGGGAGGGAAGGGGAAAAATGTGAAGGAGAATTTGAAAAGAAAAGTTGTAAAGGATTTTTGTGAAGGAAATTTTGTAAGGGGGTATTTGTGAAGAATTTTGTGAAGGATCTTTTTGGGAAAGAATTTTTAGGGATTTTGGTTAAAATTTTAGAATTAGAAAAATTAGGGATTAGGAATTATTTTATTGTATTTATACGTGTATACGTATACGTGCATACGTGCACGTAGTACGATCTTTGTAATCTTTGTAATTTTGTTTCTTATATTAATAAAATATGGGTGCGTGCGTGTGGTGTTGTAGGTAGACGTCCCGGGAAGACACCGTCCCCCGGACACGGTACGAGACCCGCCCAAGAAACCGGATTACAACCGGTCACGACTACAGGCAAGTAAATACCGTATATATGTGTGTTGCAAGTAATTACCGGGTATATGCACGTATCTACTGTATATGTACTTGTTGTACTTGTGCTCATTGTATTGTTGAATGTTCAAAGTGAAGGGCCTATAAAGCCATACGGATACGGATACGGTTAATGTGATACCACACGGGTTTTGGGGTAGCCTTGAGCTACGAAGTGTGCGGGAGTGACCGGGTCCACCCTTATTAGTTAAGCTGTACCATCACCCGGCAGGGGATGGTAGGTAGAGATTCCACGAGTTGCTCCGTGGGATGGGTGCACTTCGGGTTGCATATCGTGCACTCGGGCTAAGGCTGATGCACTAGCTTGTTTGTTACTATGCTACTATTGCTGACTGTTCTACTGACTAAGTCGAGACTACTCGAAGGTGGCAGAGCGGCGTAATAACAAGCGGTCTTAAATTACAACCGAATCAGTGTCTAGGAAGGAATGGGAAGGGGGTTGGTCAACCAAAGGACTTGTCCTGCGGTCATTGAAGTGACCTGTGCCTTCAAGCCCTGACTGACTGGCTGATTTGGAAGTTAAGTTAGACTTCTTATTATTAGGCATGCCTACACTATTGGATAGTCAAGCGACGTTTGTTACCTCTTGTTCGTTCATTACATTTCCTACCTTTACTTTCTGCTGGTCTTTACTTGCCGCTTAGCGCTGACATGTATTTCATTGTTTTTTTGAAATGCATGTCAGACTACGAGCCGACGGAGTACGTGGATTATTACACTGAAGACGATCCCGTAGACCAGGGATCAAAGGACGTTACTGAGCCCGCACCTACAGAGGAGTAGGAGTTTCCGATTCGACCACAGCATCCACTTGATTTCATCGTCAGTGTGCGTTCCTTACCATCGTCAGTGTGCTTTCCTTATTGCCAGTGTGCTATTTACTTTCGAGTGATGTACTTTACTTTTCTGTCGAGTCGATGTAGGCCGTACTATAAGGCCCAGTCCTGTACCACTTATCATCTATTGGGATAATAAAGATGTTGTGTTTCTCTGAGATTGCATGACAAGAACCTGTCCTTCAATGGAATTACTACAGACGCTTATTGTGCATCGAACAAGGAAGAAAAAAAAAATTCCTCCTTGTTTTATGTACAAGCGGACCTTCGTCGCGTTCTCGCTCCCGGGTATTTTGGGAAGCGGGGCGTGACAATTTTATTTAAAATCATTTGAACACACTAAAAAGCTTCAAAGAAGATGTTATCACATAAAATAATCTTAAAAAACATCTAATCATAAGAAACCTAATTTTAACATTATCACATGAAATTAAAATCTTTCTTAAAAAATTTCCATGCCTTTTAAAACAATTTTAAAAACAATTTACATGGAAGTGGTTCATTCTAACTGTACCGCATAAAGTCAGAAACTTTTGTACAATCATTTAGTAAGCAGTCAATAATTTTAAAATATCACAGTCTAAGATCAACTTGCAAACCTAGAGCTCCGATACCACTAAAGGGTTTTGGCGGACCCTTAGGGCTCTCAGATCTGTGCCTGTCCTACGTCGGACGGCCAACAGAGGGATTAAAAATCGCAGCAGAAAAACATATAGCTAAACACTTTAGATAAGGCCCTAAGCGAGACAGAACCTAGACAGGATCTATGCCGACTTGGGGTGGATCTGACCACCCCAAGAGGGATCTATATTACTGCGACATTATTAAAACTACACTAGAAAGCTACTAAATGACATACCCGGAATCTTGGCCTTGGAGCAGGCAAGATGTACCGCACCACCATCTTTCGCTACTTGAAGCTGAGCCGCCTTGTGCCTTTGATCCGATCTAACCGAAGCTAGCCGGTCACTTGCCGAAGACAGTTTCACTTGAGAAGATCCATGTCAGCGACTTCTTAATCCGATCAAAACTTCCTCGCCGTCTTGCTAGGACTTGATTGGAGGATAGGAAGAAAGAGGAGGAATAATTAAGTCGTCGATTGAGCGTGCTCAAAAACAGGAGCTTCTCGAATCGGAGACTTGGTACAAAATTTCTCTTGGGTGTCCACCACAATTTATATAGGTAGCCAGACCCCATGCTCGACACACGAGCAATGTGGGACTAAATAATTAAATAGGAATTTAATTAAGTTAGTTAGCCTTTCATAAAGGCCTAACTTACACCAATTAAATCTCCCTCATCATTGAGCTTCAGATACGATACAAGTTATCATTTTGAAGAGATTCGAATGGTGAATGCGTAGGAACAAACGGCGACAAATTCCGACTTCGTTTGACCCCTCAAACAATTGCCCAAAGACGGACAAAAAGTCACATTCGTAGCCGCCGTCGAAAACCCTAGGAAAAAAAGCGAGGGGGCCCCTAACACACGGGCATGCCCGCTAGGCCAACGGGCCTGCCCGCCTCCTTTGCGGGTAGGGTGCCCGCAATCAAGAAGGGGGCCCCAGCCAGCTCAGCGGCCCGCCCCCCTGGGCCAAGCGGGTGCGCACGCCCTCTCAACTGGCGGGCCGCCCGCTGGGCCGCAGCGGGCGCCAGGCCCGCCAAGCAGGCATGCCCCATTGGTTCAGCGGGTCGCACCCCCTTAACTCAGCGGGTCGCGCCCGCATGACTCATCGGGCAGGCTCCGATTGCATTTGCGGGTTGGGCCCTCTTGCCCCAAAGTGGGTCTGAACCACTTTGCCCTTTTCACTGTTTTCCACTTTTTGGGCTCGTTTGAGCTCCGATTCCAACATGTTTTCTTCCTGTTGATTCCTCAAGGTGTCCTCTTCAATCCAAAAAGCCAAACTTTTTAGCTTTATGCTCACAAACCATTTGTGAGCTTAATTATTCAATTGCATTGAATGCATTCCTATTATCGTTCTTCCTATTACTAAGACGTGAATACTACTCGGTGTGAGACCTAACAGCCTGACCCTACTACAGGTTGGGACTCAAAATCTCTAGATGACCGTAACCACGAGCAGCAGGTGTCGTCCCTATTTCAGCATCTTACTTACATGATTGACCCATCGACAAAAGTGTCGTCAGGATCACTCTGACTGTGTCAGCATGAATATCATAGTTTTAGTCCCTTCATCATAACTGTGTCGCTGCATGGCCTAGGGTATGGCAAACCGTCAACCCCACTAGCCAGTATTGGTCAGTGTACATCGGTCTTTGTTATATACACGTTGTACATCCTACAATGTACCCCGACCGAGGATTAACAGAAAGATCGTACTGAGCCTGTGACACTAACTCTCCTTTAACGGAAGAGACGAATCCCATCTTAGTCGTTTACTTACCTTGTATGCTTCAGCTGTCATCCAATCTAAGACCTTTCGTCAGGCTAGCCTCAAAGTTAGGTCATAGATCAAAGTGGCAGGATTCACGAACAGGTTCGTACAAACAACTTTAGGTCTTAAGGACTAGCTTGCCTATCATCACTCTAGAGTTATTATTGACATTTTAGTTAAAGATTAACCATTTGATAACTCTAAGTTGGTCGTTCAGTGAACTCATTCTCCAATGAGCACATGTGCCTTGTCTCCGACTTCGCCATGCCGAATGACTATGAGATCATCATCACTCTTAAGGTAAGAAAAAGACACAATGGTCTATTCGATGTGCCGATATCCTATTCTCAACACATCTATGAATACAAAATTTTTAAGACTCAAGTTCTATCGGTTAATTACTTTCCACAATCTAAAACTTCATCTAGATACGTAATGACCTCACTGTAAGTCTAAGGAAATTATCTAAGTATATAATACATGGAATTTATACTAGGACAATTTGTACCGTATCATCATTAGAACAAGATGTTTTACTCAGTATAAATGCCTCAAGGGCATACATCTTGCTACACTAAGTGACATGAACGAAGGAGTTTAAACGAGGAAGTCAAATGTCTACCAGTTGTTTGTCATTAACTGAAGATGTAGTTGATTAATGTTTTGATGTCAGATGGGTGCAGCTGACCCCACGATGAGACTGTTCCTTCGCTAATTAAAAACCATTTATCCCACGTCCCTGCACAGGTCAAGCTGTCTTTTTCCAAAATTTCCGTGCAGACACCACACACGTTGCGGTGCAGATAGCACGACTCTTTCTCAATTAATAACTTGGTACGTAGCACACATAAAGCATGTTACTAGATCTTTAGAATAGCCAAGGGGTCTCAAACCATGATGTCTCTATTATCATTAAGTCCATTATACAACAATCCAATACATTGAAAGTAGTAGTAAGGAATTAATTATTTGAGAAATTTGCCCCATTTTTTAATGCGTAGTTAACATCATTTGCCCGTAGAACAAGTCTAATGAGTTGGATTAACACTATGGCTCTCATAGTCAGCAATCAACACCATTATCTAATTAATGTCAATTTGGTTGATTTTTTATGCTTAAATAACATAATCATTGTTATGAATGAGGGAGGCCTTTGGCCTCCCCTTATCTTTATCCCCCAATTAATCCCCATCAAGCTTACTAATGGGGACCTTTGGTATCCCATGTACTTTCATATTCTACTATTATGAATAAATAGAGAACCATGTCTTTGTGCCATGGTTACTCATCTCCTGATTTCTAACACGTTATCAGCACGACTTCGCTCTAAGAGAATTTTTTTTGAGCCAACAAAATTTCCCCCACAAATTTTCCCTCTTGCAAAGGAATCTTATATCTTTTGGCAGATCGTTTGCCACAATCGTGAGGATTTTTGATCGTTTGCGTAGCCGCCGATTTTCCAACGTTCTCGAGGAGCGGTATGATTTTCTGCAGATTTTTCGCTCTCCGATCGTCCCTAGATCTAACAGATCTAGAGGTAAATACGATACTTGTTATATGAATGAGATATCTTATCAGGCATATTTAGGGGATATATGAATGTAATTAAATTGCTAATATCCTTCAGTCACCCTGACAGTTCATGTAATTTGATCAAACTGCACGCGTAATTTGATCAAACTGCACGCGTAATTTGCTAATATCCTATGTAAGGATCCTGTCTATGGGGAAACCACTAGAAGGGGGGGTTGAATAGTGTTTATGCAAATTTAATAGGAATTTACGCCAAATAAAATGCAATCCAACAAATAGTGCGGAATAAAAAACAACCCAAAGAGAAACACACGCAAACGCAGTTATGTTTCAAGGGTTCGGATTACCCAAGTCAACTCCCGACTTGTTCCCGGTAATCCTACGTCCCTACCACCTGGATACCACCGGATACTCAAGTTAGAACCCTAACTTGAGGTTTCCTTAAAAACCCACTTGTAGTAACCCTACAAGTGCAATCGAATACAATCAATGTCCTTGACTCCCACAACCAGGGAGCAAGCAAAAACCACGCTCACAACCGAGAGCACAATTCAAATAATGAAGTTATGAAATCTGAAAGCAACACTTACAATCACATATGCCTTGAAGTAGAACTTGAAGGAGAAGTGTGATGTGTGTTGATGAACTCTCTTGGAAAAGAGGAGGAAAGCCCTTTCTCTTGACTGCACCAAATGCCTAGACGATCAATCTTTGGTTCTAGGTTGGAGAGCAAGAGAATCAGATTTGGAAATACTTAGGGCTTTGGATTTGAAAGCTTTGATCTTTGGAAATGAAAGCTTGAAGGATTTTGCAATGAATGAGTAACCTTCCAATGAAACAGTAGAAGCTCTATTTATAGCTTTCTCAAATCCACAAAACAGTTTAGGCAAAAACCCAATCGAAATCCGTGAGAAAAATCTCAACGGATATAATCTGAACTCGCGACAGTCGACTGTTGAACAGACCACACTCGACTGTTGCACAGTCAGCAAGGGTAGGTGAGAATTCAAAACGATAACTTACCACGTGGACAGTCGACTGATGAAGCCAAGACAATCGTCTGTAAAATCAACAGGCGACTGTACATACTTTGACATGCGACTGGCCGAGAGAAGAGTAAGTTAGATGAAATACTGAAAATCTCACAAGATATAGGACAGACGACTGATGCAAGGAACACAGTCGACTGTTAATCAGAACAGGCGACTGTATAACCTTAAACAGACGACTGTCACAGACTTGAGAAATTTCCAGAGTGCTAAGTCAAAGATTAGACTTACAGACATGCGACTGTTGTAGCATAGACAGTCGACTGATCTAATATACAGTCGACTGTATATACAGCATAAGTCGACTGGCCGTAGAAATCGGATCAAACAGAGTTTGGGCAAGGAGAGACAGGCGACTGATGAACCATTCACAGTCGACTGTCGCTAAGACAGGCACCTGATAAACGTTCAACAGTGGCCTGTGTGAGATAATCAGAGAGGACCCAAAAACTGCATTGTAATAGTCTGTGCATAACAGGCGACGGTAGAACAAAACACAGTCGACTGTTTTTGAGACAGGCGACTGTAAACTGTTAAGCAGTCGGCTGTTATAAACAATCCTAGCACAAACAAAAGAGAATTGAATTGAGATCAAAGGACAAAGGTCTAGAGGTGTCCTATAACCGAAAGTAGACGTGTGTGAGTGCTCCATCATAGTTCTACTTCTAAGCTACATACTAGAAGAGATAAAAGAAAAATTACATTGACGAATAATCTCTTCTTTCCATCGTATGAGCTTGAAGTCTTTACGGAGCTTCAATCATCAATCTACTATCATCCAATTCATATCATTTGCCTTCAATCACGTTTGTGAGTCATCCATTGCTAGTTGATCTTCATAGTAAGCTTAGACAATGGATTAACTGCAAAATAGGGGATTAGTCACAAGTATTTATGTTTGCTCATCATTAACACCAAGTAGGGAGAAGTCCAATACTCGACATTCTCCCCCTTTTTGATGATGACAAACAAACATAAACAAAAAGATAAATAGTTGTGCGTAATGAAAACTCACCCCCCCTACATAGATGCCAATCAAGTTAGTCAACAAATATTAGAGCATCTATATAGCAATTGAAGCAAATGAGTGAGATAAGAATGAATTTAATTCAAGAAATCTTGGAAATAAAAAATCCCTATTCATTGTAATCTTACTCCCCCTGAATCTAAGGCAACGAAAATCTTAGATTCAAGCGTTAGAACACATACTTAGCACATCCATTATGAATCTTGTATGTTTATTTCTCTCCCCCTATGGCATTATCCAAAAAGGTGGGAGCAAATAACAACAACAATAATAGTGCTAAAATACGAACTAACAACAATCACGGAGTATAAAGATATAGCGAATCAAAAACTCATAAAGTCTCATCATATACATATGTGAGTAAAGGAATTGAAATCCAATATCAACATTTTAGATATGCGAAATGAAAATAATTTTGACATATTCATCACATCAAGGAAAGAGCATGAATTATCCAATATCAAATTCTTGTATTGTCTCAAAAACATAGCAAGAAGAGTGAAGCATACATAGAGACAATATATCATATATCACGCACACGTTAATCAATATAGCATAGTGTGACATAAAAGAGAGATGCAACAACATATATATATATAATATAAAACAGCTGAGTTCATCAATGGATGGTCATCAACATGGCCATCCCAAAAAGATACATCATGAGCAACAAAAAAATAGCTACATCATGACGACATCAAAGACTGTATATATAAAAAGTGTGGCATATAGCATCATCCATCATACAACGACAAAACATATAACATAATCCAGAAATATTGATCTAAGGGTGAGCGACTCCAGGGTCTGCGAACGAGGGAGCAGGCTCTGACGCAGCAGGAGTGTCCTCTGGAGAAGGATCAGACAGAGCAACAGGAGCAACAGCAGTAGCAGCATCCTGTGTAGAGGCAACACCAGGAGGCTGAAGGGGCACATGGGTCTGAGGAAGATACTGTCTCAAATCCTCAGGGAAGGGAATTCCCTGATGGAGGAGAGAGAGAGAGAGACAACAGCCGGTAAATACCAGAGATCATCGACAAAATAGTATCCTGAGGCGGTGGAGCAGATGATGATGAAGGCAAATCGGCTGGAGGCACAGTGGATGAGGATGGAGCTGAAGTAGTCTTCCTCTTCTTCGAGGCAGTCTGCAGAGCCGAAGAGGACTTCGACTTCGCAGAAGCGTCGAGGAGAGGGCCAAAGGGCATGGGCTCGTAACGGGTCAGGTCAATACCAAAGTGACGGAAGACACGAGTCAAAAGAACACCAAAGGGAATGTGAGACGAGGAGGACATGAACTCAACCTTGTCCATCCTGACAAGGAGGACACCGGCCCAGTTCACGGGCATGCCAGAGAGAATAGCATACATACACTTTAGTATATCCTGAGACGGCTGATCGGATGATCCATATCTCGGCAGAATGTTGGACTTCACCACTAGGTGAACAGCCCAACCCCGTGCAGAGAACATGGATGATCTGACACCCGAATCAAGAGCTAAAGGAACCTCTCGAAACATATCCCTGAGAACAGGCTGGTCAATATCGTCAATCTCAGAAAAGCTGATATCAGTGGGGAGGGAACCGACAGAAGTAATCCTAAGGATAGTCCCTAAAAGAGAGGGAGTGAGCTGAATGTGGGTTCCCTGGACGACAGTATCAAGGATGCCAGTAATCGAATACTCACCGCGAACGCGGTTCGCATAGAAGAGCTTCACCAGAAATGGGTAGGCTCTGGGGGACTCGCTCTGAGAGAAGCGAAAAAGATCGGCCAGATGAGTAGCAGACAGAATGTCAGAAAGTCTCTCGGCAGTGAATGAGAGAAAAGCAATGTACCGCTCCCTAAGCAGATTGATCCCAAGAAGAGAGTGGAACTTTGCCAGACAAAGATCGTCTCTGCAAACAGGAACCAGGGGATCAGAGGGGGGTACAACAGGAGTTTCTTCAGACGAACTGGATGCAGAAGGAGACACATGAGGAATCTCAGCAGTAGGCTCACTGATGTGAACACCAGTAGGCTTGCACTGACGACAAATCAAGGGCTGAGCATCACTTGACGAAGAAGGAGGAGAATAACCCGGTGACGATGAACGTATGGGTGACTGGGCATGCTTGGTTCGAGCTTGATAGGGTTTCTTTATCTTGGCGATGAGTTTCTTAGGAGCCCTAGGTTGTTTAGAAGCAATGATCTTCTCTTTTCCCTAAGGTTTAGGAGCCATGGGAACAAGAGAGGAAAAACAAACGCAACAAACAAAAACAACGACAGTCAAGAGAGAGAAAACACACCAACCGAGGGAAGACAGACGATCACGAAGATGAAGATCAAAGACGACGGAAGACCGTTTAGGAGGAGATCGACGGTTGAAGACACGAAATCGATTGATTTTGTAGAGAGAATCGAGCGGGAAGTTGAACGGTCGAAGCGGAGGAGAGAGAAAAACGACGTGGGGAAATGATCGCGTCGATTGAATATACATTAGGGAAAATCAATCTGAGCCGTTGGATCAAAGAATCGACGGCTCGGATCAAATCAAATGAACCGACACAGCAGGAGACAGTCGACTGGAGAACAAAAGTCAGTCGACTATAAGAAGTGATAAAATTAAATCTCAGAGAGATGGACAGTCGACTAGCAAGTATAATACAGTCGCCTGTCCGCTGGACAGTCGACTGACATATACTCAATAGTCGGCTGGCCGAGAATTAATACATATCACAAGAAAAACAGAGAACACTGTAAAAAATTGACAGAGAGAACAGTCGCCTGATGACTAAATTGCAGTCGCCTGTTACATTAACAGTCGACTATAAAACAGTCAACAGTCGGCTGTGCGAAGGATATCAATTTTCATATGAAGGATATAGAGTAGGGCAGTCGACTGTCAAAAGAAACACAGTCGTCTGTCCAGGTCCAAAAATGCACAGTGAGATAGAATTCCAGAGAATAAGAACACTCAACCTAGGACCTATGCTCTAATCACAAATACATCTTAAAATCATTATGAAAACAATAAATCTATTGAAACACAACTTATTCCAGTCAAGTTCGAAAACTCATGAAATCAAATAAGTCACAATTGCCTTTCTTAATCTCATAAAACAATAAAGCACATGAAGAAAGACAATCAAATATATATGAGCTCAATTAGGAGTTATAGCATGAAAAATTGAGCTTCTAGATTTCAGATTCACCCATAATTCCCAATTCTCCACTCAACCTCACAAATGACTCTTCTTTAAGAGGTTTAGTGAAGATATCGGCAATTTGTTTTTGAGTTTCAATGTACTCTAAGATGATGTCCTTCTTAGCTACATGATCATTTATAAAATGGTGTCTCACGTCTATGTGTTTGGTACGGGAGTGGTGTACCGGATTCTTGGAAAGACAAATATCACTTTGATTATCAACCATGATAGGGCAAGTATTACAATTGACACCATAGTCACTAAGAGTGTGTCTCATCCAAAGAACTTGTGCACATGCAAGACCCGCGGTAATATATTCCGCTTCAGTCGTGGACAATGACACCGAATTCTGTTTCTTAGAGAACCAAGAAACTAAGGAATTTCCTAAGAAATGGCATGTGCCACTAGTACTTTTCCTGTCGGACTTGCATCCGGCAAAGTCGGCATCACTATATGAGATTAACTCATACGTGCTAGACTTAGGGTAAAGTAACCCATAATCTAGGGATTGATTGAGATAATGAAATATTCGTTTAACCGCAATCAAGTGTGACTCCTTAGGACTTGCCTGATATCTAGCACATATACATACGGAAAACATTATATCGGGCCTACTAGCGGTTAAGTAAAGTAAGCTACCGATCATACCTCGATATAGACGAACGTCTACATCTTTTTCGCTTTCATCCTTGTGTAGATGAGTAGTAGTACTCATGGAAGTCCTTTTGCTTGAAGACGATTCCATCCCGAATCGCTTAATAAGCTCCCTTGTGTACTTTGTCTGATGTATGAAAGTGCCATTCTCCATTTGTCGAATTTGCAATCCAAGGAAGTAGGTGAGCTCTCCCATATGGCTCATTTCAAACTCATCCTTCATAGACTTGGAAAATTCTTGACAAAGATGAACGTTAGTAGAACCGAAAATAATGTCATCTACATAAACTTGAAACAAAAGAATGTCATTTTCATAATATTTAATAAAAAGTGTAGAATCAACTTCTCCCATTTTAAAACCTAAATTCAAAAGAAAGGTCTTAAGGCGATCATACCAAGCTCTAGGAGCTTGTCTCAATCAATACAATGCTTTCTTAAGTTTGAAAACATGGTTTGGAAATTTCTCACGAATAAAACCGGGAGGTTGAGAAACATAGACTTCTTCATATACAAATCCATTTAAAAATACACTTTTAACATCCATTTGAAATAATTTAAAATTCTTATGGGATGCAAAAGATAAAAGCAACCTAATAGCTTCTAATCTAGCTACGGGGGCAAAGGATTCTTCGAAATCAATACCTTCCTCTTGCCGATAGCCTTGAGCTACTAACCTTGCTTTGTTTCGTGTGATTACCTCGTTTTCATCCGTCTTGTTCATGAAGATCCATTTGGTCCCAATAGCTTGGTGACCACTTGGAAGAGGTGCAAGTTCCCAAACTTCATTTCTCTCGAATTGCGCTAGTTCTTCTTCCATTGCCACTATCCAAGAACTATCCTCACAAGCTTCTTGAATGTTCTTTGGCTCAATGGTAGAAACGAATGTGCAATGGGAGAATTCTTCAATTCTTGATCTCGTTTGAACACCCACACCAATATCTCCAATGATTTGGTTATGGGGATGGTTGCGAACGGTTGGATAAGCTTTGGGTAAACCTGGATCACTAGGAACAACTTCAACAACTTCGTTAGAAGTGTTAGTTTCAACAATATTATCATTAATCTTAACATTATTAAGAGAATCACAAAGAATATCTACATTATCATCATCAACATGAGGAAAATCAAAATCTTCATAAAAAGATACGTGAAGTGATTCCTCAATCGTTGAAGAAGTTTTGTTGTATATCCGGTAGGCTTTGCTACGTGTGGAATATCCAACAAAAATTCCTTCATCGGATCTTGGCTCAAATTTGTCTAAATTACCAAAGGTGTTCTTTATAAAACATTTTGAACCAAAGACACGAAAATATTTCACTTGAGGCTTTTTATCGTAAAACAACTCAAAACAAGTTTTGTTTGTTCGGGGTCTCATTAGGATTCTATTGAGCACATAACATGCAGTGTGCACCGCTTCTGCCCAAAATTGTAGTCCTAAATGACTATCATGGAGCATAGTGCGAGCACACTCAATAAGAGTCCTATTCTTTCTTTCTACAACACCATTTTGTGGTGGTGCACAAGGAAAGGAAAAGTTATGAGTTATCCCGGAGTCATCACAAAACTTAGTAAAAGACTCATTCTCAAATTCTCCTCCATGATCACTACGAATAGTGATAATGGTGGATCCTAAAAGATTCTGAATCTTCTTTGCAAATTTGGTAAACTCTTCATGAGCTTCATTCTTATTAGTTAAGAATGAAACCCAAGTAAATCTAGAAAAGTCGTCAACGACAACTAGTCCATAATGAGCATTACCTAAAGAAGCGGTTCTAGTTGGCCCAAACAAATCTAGATGTAGAAGTTCTAGGGGCCTTTTAGAAGTAATCCCTTCTTTAAGCTTAAATGAAGATTTACTTAGTTTACCTCTTTGACATGAATCACAAAAGTTTTTCTTATCAAAAACAATCTTAGGAAAACCTTTGACTAGATCATGCTTAGCTAACTTATATAAGTGCTTGAAGTGAACATGACCAAAACGACGATGCCATAATAGTTGTTCACTTGTGTTAGCAACTAAGCAATGTTCTACGGTTTTAGGCAAGCTTAAATAATAAATATTTTTACGCATAATACCAGAAAATAAAACATTTGAATCACAATCAACAATAGTACACAATCCTTCTCCGAAGTTAACCTTGTAACCTTTGTCACAAAGTTGACTTATGGAAATAGGTTGTGACATAAACCACTAACAAGATAAACATTAGTAATTAGGGGTTTGGAAGGATTACCAACGATACCTACTCCAATGATGGTACCCTTTTGATTACCTCCAAAAGTGACCGTTGCACCATCTTTGATGCTAATATCACTTCGGAGAGCAATGAGGGATCTCCCGTCATGTGTTTGGAGCAACCGCTATCAAGAATCCATCCTTTTCCTTTAGAGCTAATAAGGCATTTATTGCTCTTCTTCTTTCTCTTGGGTACCTATATAATATACCATAAGCTTATGGTACCCAATGTTTGTTGGGTCCAAGGGGATTAGCCCTTTGGAAGCCAAGTCCAAGTGGACTTCCGCTTCCCAACATAGTTACTATTTCTAATTACATCATGAAAGTAGGAATCAACATAAGCATTCCTAACATTTAGACTAGTGTTCTTAGTACCCCAAATAGTATACATCTTGGGAGTCCTATTCCTAGTGCATGCATATGAGTTGGATTTCTATGTGGTGCATGCTTCTTAGGAACATGATTTCTAGCATATATATGAGGTGGAGGATATGCATTGTACATTCTTGAATGATATGAATTCTTGGGAGCATGCATATTATATGAAAGGATATAGATCATGCATGACATGTGGAGAATTAGCATATATGAAAGAATGATGCGTATGAGCATATGGGTGTGTGGGAGCACATACATGAGTATTTCTCATGTGTGGTTGTGTACGTGTCCGTGGGTGCGGAGCATACAATGTGTCATGATTATCCACTTGTGAAGTAGGATGTTTACTACGTGGATGAGTATTAGTGTATATATAAGCATGGCCATGCTTTTGGTTTCCACCCTTAGTGGGTTTCTTGCCAAAAGGAAGAGAAAGTGATGTGGTGACATTCTTGGTAGGATTGCTACCTATAGTGTCTTTGACACCACTTGTGGATGCACCGGAGGAAGGCCTCACAAAATCTATAGTGACACCACTATAGGAGGTGCGATCATTAGATGCATTTTCTTTAACAAATCCAAGGCCAACACGATGTGTGGCCGGAAATTGATTTGCAATCAAATCATCCAATTGTCCTTGTCCCTTATTGAATCTCACAATACGGGAGGACATGAGCTCATATTTCTCCTTTAAAGAAGAAATGTTGGTATCCAAGGTGGACAGCCGTGCTTTGAGCTCGTGCACTTGGGTTTTAAGAGAATCATTCTCTAATCCCAATTGTGTGTGGCGTGTAACTAGATCACTATCATCCATGGGATGTGTTTGATCTAGTTGAGATTTGAGGGAATTCACCTCATTTCTCAATGTGACATTTTGAGAAGCTAAGTTTGCTTTCTCAAGGGTTAAAGTATCAACAATAGTGTCATTGTTGATAATGCATGAAATGGATGACTTGCTAACTTTTGATTTCTTTAAGCTAGAATATCTAAGCATTAAAGATTGGTATTTAGCAAATAGTTCTTCATTAGCTATGCGAAGTTCATCCATTGTTACCTCGGTGTTATCCGTATCAGAATCACTCTCATCCGAGATTGGGTCTTCAAGTGCCATGAAGCACATGTGGGCGCTCTCACCCTTCTCACCATCGGAATTGCTTGATGAGTCATTACTTGAGTCATCAAAGGTACCGACGAGTCCTTTCTTCTTGTCTTTCTTGTTCTTGTTGGACTTGTGGTACTTTGGTACCTTCCACTTTTCTTTGTTGTTTAGCATTGGGCAATCCCTCTTGATGTGCCCTGGCTTATTACACTTATAACAAAGAGAGGAAGTAGCATTAGTAGATTCAAAATGTTTGTTGGAGGGAAATTTACCTTTGCGGAAGAAGCGTTGGAACTTCTTCGCCATTTGGGCCATTTCACCCAAATCCATTTCGTTCTCGGATTCATCACTTTCGGAGGATGACGAATTGGCGTTGAATGCCAAAGCTTTCTTCTTGGCCTCCGAGGGATTCATCATGGCTCGAATCTTCAATCGGTTATCCCGTCTTACTTCGTAAGACATAAGAGTCCCGATGAGATTCACCACGGTGTAGTTCTTCAAGTCATTGACCTCTTCAATGGCGATTGCTCGTCTTTCCCATTTGGAGGTCATCCCCATGATAATCTTCCTTACCTTTTCAGGTTCGGTGTAGATTTGGCCAAGGGCTTCCAATTCGTTTGTGATGTCGGTAAAGCGTCCGTACATCGACGCAATGCTCTCATTTTCCTGCATGTGAAACAAGTCGAAGTTTTGCACGGCAACATATAACTTTGAAAGCTTTACCTTATTCGTTCCCTCGTGGGTAACGATGAGATGGTTCCAAATTTGATATGCACTCTTACATGTGCATATGTTGTTGAACTCATTCGAGTCCAACGCACAATGAAGAGTGTTCATTGCTTTAGCGTTGTTGACTTCGGCGGACTTTTCAGAAGTCGTCCATTTCTCGAAATCATCTTCGGAGGGCTTGACATACTCATTGTGGAGAGTTCTCCAAAGAGAAGCACTCCTAAGGAATGTCTCCATCCTACACTTCCAATAACCAAAGTTAGTACCATTGAAACGTGGAGGACGTACCGTAGATTGACCTTCGAAAAGTGTGGACGCTCCATCACGGTCGTGATTGTTGTACGTAGGCGGCGGAGGAACGTTATTGTTGTTGGATACCATAGATAAAACCTTGCGCTCTGATACCAATTGTAAGGATCCTGTCTATGGGAAAAACACTAGAAGGGGGGTTGAATAGTGTTTACGCAAATTTAATAGGAATTTACACCAAATAAAATGCAATCCAACAAATAGTGCGGAATAGAAAAAAAACCAAAGAGAAACACACGCAAACGCAGTTATGTTTCAAGGGTTCGGATTACCCAAGTCAACTTCCGACTTGTTCCCGGTAATCCTACGTCCCTACCACCCGAATACCACCGGATACTCAAGTTAGAACCCTAACTTGAGGTTTCCTTAAAACCCCACTTGTAGCAACCCTACAAGTGCAATCGAATACAATCGATTTCCTTGACTCCCACAACCAGGGAGCAAGCAAAAACCACTCTCACAACCGAGAGCACAATTCAAATAATGAAGTTATGAAATCTGAAAGCAACACTTACAATCACCTATGCCTTGACGTAGAACTTGAAGGAGAAGTGTGATGTGTGTTGATGAACTCTCTTGGAAGAGAGGAGGAAAGCCCTTTCTCTTGACTGCACCAAATGCCTAGAGGATCAATCTTTGGTTCTAGGTTGGAGAGCAAGAGAATCAGATTTGGAAATACTTAGGGCTTTGGATTTGAAAGCTTTGATCTTTGGAAATGAAAGCTTGAAGGATTTTGCAATGAATGAGTAATCTTCCAATGAAACAATAGAAGCTCTATTTATAGCTTTCTCAAATCCACAAAACAGTTTAGGCAAAAACCCAATCGAAATCCGTGAGAAAAATCTCAACGAATATAATCTGAACTCGCGACAGTCGACTGTAGAACAGACCACAGTCGACTGTTGCACAGTCAACAAGGGTCGGTGAGAATTCATAACGGTAACTTACCACATGGATAGTCGACTGATGAAGCCAAGACAGTCGTCTGTAAAATCAACAGGCGACTGTACATACTTCGACAGGCGACTGGCCGAGAGAAGAGTAAGTTAAATGAAATACTGGAAATCTCACAAGAGACAGGACAGACGACTGATGCAAGGAACACAGTCGACTGTTAATCAGAACAGGCGACTGTATAACCTTAAACAGACGACTGTCACAGACATGAGAAATTTCTAGAGAGCTAAGTCAAAGATTAGACTTACAGACAAGCGACTGTTGCAGCATAGACAGTCGACTGATCTAATATACAGTCGACTGTATATACAGCATAAGTCGACTGGCCGTAGAAATCGGATCAAACAGAGTTTGGGCAAGGTGACGTGCCCCCGGTTTGCTAGCCGCAAATGGCAGGGGACCCGCGTGAGGGTTTAGATATTTGTAACCGCAAGCGCACGGTGTTGTAGTGTGGTTTGGGGGTGGAACACAGGGAGGATAGGATGTGCTTGTGTTAAGGAGGACCGAAATCACCCCGTGGGCGAGCTAGCCCGGATCGGTTGATGGGTTGTCACGGTAAAGGAATGCAAGGTATGAACAATAAGAAAATAAACCCGGGACCTTGGTTTCCACTCCAACGAGCGACTTTCGCCGATACGGCCTACGGGTAGGATGGCGATCGGAATTAGGGTCTAATGGTGAGACGTTGCCTCTGAAAGTTGTACCGGCATCACATGGGCCCGATATTCCGGTCGGTGCCCAGGATGATACACCGGACTTCCCGGGTTCGATCAGTGGGCACTCCCGTTTCCATTAACACTGATCGATTCCGTGAGCACTAAGCTCGCAACGATAACTCCCAACGTCTCATCCTACCGCTCCCGCGCGCTAGGATTCGGCGTCTACGCTAAGGGCGTGAGCTATGGCTAGGGAGTCAACCGCCAAGTTTATTCCCCCTTGGCCCAACGGTCAAAGGCGGTCTTTTTCCCCCCGATGACAATAAAACACCATGTGTAACCATTAGATTCCTAATCCCTATTGTTTCAGAGTGTTTTCTCACTAGAAAGCGTTGACCGTGGAGAACCCGGTCAACGTGGTCAAGGGACCCGCTTGGGTCCCTCGGGGGCTTCGAATCGGTGCAGATGGGGTGAGGGGAAGCCTCGGCCCTGGTTGAGATGCTCGGCCTCGGACAGACGAGCACGGCCTCGGAGGTAGGACGACGAGGGGTAGCCTCAGTCGTCCAGCTAGATGCGTGTTCGGCGAAGGGCGAGGGGAAGCCTCGGCCCGGGTCGAGACGCTCGGCCTCGGTGGGTTGCGCTCGGCCTCGGCGGTCGGACGACGAGGGGAAGCCTCAATCGTCCAGCTGGTTGCGTGGTCGGCGAGGGGTGGAGGGGAAGCCTCGGCCCGTTGATCTGATGCCCTCCTGCGTAGGCGAGAACGCTCATCAGGGGGCCGGACCTTGGTTCCGGCCAAATCCCCTCCGATGCCTAAGTTAGACAGAGATCTGAAAGAGGAGGCCCGGCGGAGACGGTTCGACTCGTGAGGAGATCGGAACGGCGTCTCACGGCGCGAGCGGGGGAGGAAAGAAATGAAATGGGGGAACTAGGTCGTTGATGGAGTACCTTAGGTTCTAGATACCTGAGATGCGGTCCCTTGTCCTGTTGTCCTCCTAGCCCCTTTATAGACCTCCGCCGTGATTGCCCCCAACCCACGTTGCTCGTCCGCCCCCAATCGTGCCCCCTCAATCCGCCCCCTGCCGCCGCTCCCTGCGCCATGCCAGCCTCCCCCCATAACTGCCATTAAGTGGTCATGGGAACGAGGGAGCGGTTATCGCAGGAGTGGGTGAGTGACCCGTAAGTTATCGGGGCCGGGTCGGATCTACATTCGGGGGAGTCCCCGATAGGGCCTTATCGAGTGGGCCTGAGTGCTCAGATGGGCTCTTGACCGGGGGTCGGGTTTTCGGGCTCGTGTCTTTCGGGCCTCGGCCAAATAGGCGTAACAATTGCCCCCATCGGTCGGGTCGATCGGCCTCGGCCGGTTCGGCTCGGCCGATGTGACTTCTGTCGACTTTGACAGGCTCGCCAATCGATGTCGACTCATTTATTAGTCGTCATCATGAGTTGGTCCGTTCGATACTTTTAAGGCACGGGCTCCGAAGCGCCGTCGGTCTTCTGATGCTGCCATGTGTAGCTGCAAGCTTATCCCCATCGCTCGTGGGGTCGTCTTAAGTCGAGAAGCCGAGGGGTTCGTGAGCCGCCCTTGGTGGGGTCGACCGGCCTTGGCTTGCTCGGTTCAGCCGCTGTGCCTCCTGGGACTCTGAGTGGAGCTTTAATCGAGGCGTGGTCATAAATGTAGGTCATGATGAGGCGGATCGATTGGACTTCCCCTGGCGCCGATTTCGAAACGCCGCCGGTTCTTCGAGTCCTGCCACGCGTTATTGTCAGGCGCTTCAAATTCGTCCCTGCGTCCGATATATAAGATCCCCAGCTGCGTTGATCTCCTCTCCTTTCTTGCTCTTCCCATTGCTCTAGGCTTTCTACAACTCGGAGTCTCCCGTCGCCTTCGCTTCTTCGCCTCCTTCAAACTAGCTAGAAGGTAATTTCTTTCTCGCTCTCGTATTATGGCTGCTCTTAGGATAGGCGGTTCTGGCCGAGGGGCGAGGGATTCTCCAGAGTCCAGGCGGGGCAGGCCCCGGCCAGTGGGATCAGGTTCCTCTTCCGGGAGTCGTCCCCTCCAAGATAAGGGGAAGGGGAAGCTATTCCCAGACTACGCCTGCGATGACGTGGCGTCGGCTGCCGTGCGTCTTAACGTGCCCCCGGTCATCCTCCGTACGCCGTCGAGGACCGTTCCTTCGGTGGTCTCGGAGATCCGGGAAAGGTATCTCTGCTTCCCGTACGATGTCCGAGTTCCATTCGTCGACGAGCAGATTTGCCTTCCGAGGAGCAATGAAGTCGGCGTCTACGTCGAAATGTTTCACCTGGGTCTTCGTTTCCCGCTCAATCCCTTCCTTATCCAGGTCATGGAGTATCTCATGGTGCCGATTTGTCAGTTTACCCCTTGCTCGATTGCGGTACTGACGGGCTTTGCCACGCTCTGCTGCACCCGCGGCCTGGAGCCGTCTCTCCCCCTTCTCTTCCACTTTTACCAGGTCCAGACGGTCGGGCCGAGGTCATGGCTGCACCTCCGAGCACGTTCGAGGAGGGAATGTCTGATCGGGCTACCCCGCTGGTCGGGGGATTAGAGCTCGGATTATGTCTTTGTGGTCTTCTTGGGTGATGCCCAGATTCTGACAAGCTGGGGCGCGTCCGTCCAGCCTCGCCTACCGTTAGCCCTTTCTGACGCTGATCAGGCAGCCGCCGCGCTGCTGTCGGCTCTTCCTTTGGAATCGAAATCCATCTGGTCTTTGTTGGACGACCTACCCCTGAAGGCCGTCTTGTGGTCTCCGGGTAGGTCTCTTTTTCATCCTCGGATCGCCCTATGACTCATCCTGATTTCGGTCTCCTTTGCAGGGATGGCAGGCCGCGAGTTTGTCCGTGACGTCGATGAGCTGATCCGTCGTGGAGCCGCTCGGAGCCGAGGTAGTACCTCTGGAAGGGCGCCTCGGAGGACCGTTGAGGAGGAAGTGCGCCGAGCCGAGCCTTCCGTGGGTAAGGTGGTGGCCGCGCTTCCCGCCTCTTCTTCTGGCGATCCCCTCCCCGGGGGTGAGGATGGTGCGAGGCGGAAGCGTTCCCCTCCGGTGCCTTCGGAGCCCCACGGAGGAAAGAAGAGGAGGGAGGACGTGGATCCCTCCAGTCCGGCAGGTTCCGTGCTTCCCGTGGCGACCGCCGGGATCCTTCGGTAGCTTTGTCAGCCACCCCCCTCGCAGCGTATTCGCCCGTATCACCGGGGGTCGGGGCCTTGTTGGCGAGCGACTTGGCTTCGATCGTCGTCCCTGGGAGTTCGATGTTTGTTGACCGAGCCCTGGCCCAGCAGGTTGCCGAGGTCTCCGTCCCTCCCCGAGACCGCAGCCTCCTCAAGAAGATCCCGACCGACAAGATGTCGGATTCCTTGGTCTGGATCCTTCAACAGGTTCGGTTATCTTGCTATCCTCTCTTTCTCTTTATCCTCTTCTTAGCCCATGTCTCGTCTTTTCAGGGTTCAGCGCTCGCTGTGGAGTTGCAGTGTCGAGCCGTCCGCTTGAGGGAGCTGGAGGAGTCCTCCATGAGGGCTCAGGAGCGGGACGGGGCGGCTGAGGTGGCTATGACGGAGGCCCAGATGGAGTCTCGGCGTCTCAACCTCCGTGCGACCGAGTTGGAGGGACGAGTGGGAGACCTCCAAGGAAAGCTGGAGGATGCTCATCAGTCGGCTGAGGAAGCGGCGGAGTCGTTCCGCCTGGAGAGGGAGGAGCTTCAGAGGGAACTGTCGGATCGGCGCCAGGTGATGCGGCTTGCAGAGGAGGTGGAGAAGGGCGTCGTCGAGACCCTGGGGAAGAGGATCTTCGAGGTTCTCAGGGAGGCCTTCGGCAAGTATGAAGACCTCATCGCCCCTCGGATCGTCGAAGTCGTCCAGTCTTCCTTCCGGGAATGTGCGGAGCGTGTTCGACAAGCCCCTCCGCCGGTCGATCCCCCTCGCTCCGAGCAGGGCGAAGTGCCCGAGGATGTGTCCTCCCGAGCTCGGGCTCCCTAAGCCGTCCCTCCCGGCCTTATCCTCAAATTTTTAAGCATCCGCTTCGCTTTGGGCCAGTCTACATGAAATGGATCCCTGGCCCCCGCTATCTCCTTCGGCTTCGTTATCGACTCCGTGGCCAATAATTGCTGGTTGCATGGCTGCTAGCTTGGGCTAACTACTTTGGGTCTTTTGTCAACCAATTTTGCTCTGTCGGTGTCGATCTAGCTTCTGTAGGTGAAGAACTCTGTCATTCGTCGTGAGTGGATTATTTGTAGAGTGTTTCCTTCGCCTTGATTCCCTGTAAATAAGACACGTTTTTGTACCCTGGTTATCTATTATAAACGAAATTGACTTACTCGGACTTCTCGTGTATTTTGCGTTGCTGCCTCGTTCTTGGCCTAGGATTGGATGACGTTCGCGTCGGCTGGGGGAATTGCCCCCAAACTTATGGGCGCTGGAGTCGGTCGGCGAGGGCAAAACTCCTCGGCTTAGGTCCGGTCGGCGTCCGTGCCTGCTGGGGGAACTGCCCTCAGACTTATGAGCGCAGGAGTCGGTCGGCGAGGGCAAAGCTCCTCGGCTTAGGACCGGTCGGCGTCCGTGCCTGCTGGGGGAACTGCCCCAGACTTATGAGCGCAGGAGTCAGTCTGCGAGGGCAAAGCTCCTCGGCTTAGGACCGGTCGGCGTCCGTGTCTGCTGGGGGAACTGCCCCAGACTTATGAGCGTAGGAGTCGGTCTGCGAGGGCAAAGTCCCTCGACTTAGAACCGGTTGTCGTTCGCGCTGGCTGGGGGAATTACCCCCAGACTTATGAGCGCAGGAGTCGGTCAGCGAGGGCAAAGCTCCTCGGCTTAGGACCGGTCGGCGTCCGTGCCTGCTGGGGGAACTGCCCCAGGCTTAGGAGCGCGGGAGTCGGTCTGCGAGGGCAAAGTCCCTCGACTTAGAACCGGTCGGCGTTCGCGCTGGCTGGGGGGATTGTCCCCAGACTTATGAGCGCAGGAGTCGGTCGGTGAGGGCGAGGCTCCTTGGCTTAGGACCGGTCGGCGTCCGTGCCTGCTGGGGGAACTGCCCCTGGGCTTACGAGCGCGGGATTCGGTCGGCGAGGGCAAAGCTCTTCTTCCTCCTCCAGTGAGGCGGCGGTCCCCATTCTTTTGCGCTATTGGTGACATGTCAACTCCGTCGGGGATTTAAGAAAAGACAAAAAGGGAATGCATTTGTACTCTCAAGAGTCCTGTCGGACCGGTACATTTGGAGGAAAAGGAAAAAAGGAAATGAAGCTAGACAGAGGGATGTAAACCTAGATAACTCCCTCTTACTAGGCTGCAACCGGGGGGAGAGACATCGCCCGCTCACTCTATGATGCCGAGGGGACCTTGGACGGTGTTGATCTTCTTCCCCTTGTCTGGCTGCGTGGAGGTCCCTTCTCCGTGGGCCGGCTCGTCGGCCTGGTTCCTGGCGTGCCCCCGGCTCATCAGCTTCTCAATGTCCTTCTTCAAATGCCAGCAGTCTTCAGTGTCATGGCCATCGTCCTTATGGTACTTGCAGTACTTCTCCCTGTTCTTCCCACCTCTTTTAGCCTTCGGTGGGGGGCGATCAGCTCGCTCTTCCTTCTGTACTTGGGCTAAGACGGCGTCTGGGGTGGTGTCCCTCGCGCTTTCTCCCCGCTGTCTGTTCCTCGGCCTCTTCTCGGTCCGGTACCCTTCGGGGCTGACTCGTCCGCCGTCGCCGCGCTTGGTCCCTCGAGTGGCTTTTCCTGCATCCTCGGCCAAGGCCTCCTCGGTCAGCATGAAGCGTTCGGCCCTCGCCATGATCCCGGGGAGGTCCTTCGGGGGATCGTTGTGTAGGGACTTCTTGAGGCCTCTGTGGCGAAGCCCTTTCTTAAGGGCCGTCTGGACCACCAGGTCAGGAGGGCTGTTCATGTTCAGCCTTTCCGCATTGAAGCGGCGCATGAACTATCGGAGCGGCTCGGCCGGGCCTTGCACTATGTTGAACAGATGTTCAGCACCAGGCTTGATCTGCCTCCTCGCCATGAACTGTTTGCAGAACAACTGGGTGACTTCCTCGAAGCTGTCGATGGAGCGGCCGGGCAGGCTGTGGTACCAGGTCCTCGCCGCTCCCCTGAGAGTAGAATAGAAGCCCCGGTAAAGCAGGTCATCGTCAGCTCCCTGGAAGGACATGTCCCCCTCGTAGTCCATCACGTGGTGTCCCGGGTCCCCTATCCCGTCGTACTTTCCCAGCACCGGGATCCTAAATCGAGAGGGGACCCGTGCGTCGGTTATTCTCCATGATAAGGGGCACCGGTCTCCGTGGATGCCCCCGGGGATGCGGCAGTCGCCTGCCTCTGGCTCGATCGGGGGTGGAGGAAGCACAGGCGCCAGCGGGGCTGGCTCCACGGCCCTCGCCACGCTGGGGGTCGGGCTGACCCGACGCTCCCGACTCCTCCTGCGGGAGCTCCTGCTCCGCCGTGATCGGTCTCTTGAGTGGTGTCGTTCGCTTCTCCTGCGGCGGGACGACCGTGACCGACGAGATGATGCCGTCATCGATTCACCCTCCGTCCCTTCGGTTTCTCTTCGGCTCCTTTCACGATAAGGGGAGGAGGCACGTGACCTCGCCTGACGAGAGCCGGACAGCGTGAACCGACGCTCCGTGTTCGGTTTCTGGGTCCCGTGGTCGTTGACCACGGCGGACCGCAAGTGCGGGGGACCCCCCGCCCATCGATGGCTATCGTCCAACGTGCCTCCGTTGGACGGCGCAGGGCCGACGAGCTGCTGTACCGTCGCGACCAACGTCTGGAGGCTCGCGTTGGTCTCCTGAGCCAGGGCGCGGAGCTGTCCCTGCGTGGCCAGTTCTGAGCCGCCGGTCTCTTCGGTTGAGAGGGCGGGGTGGCTGCCGACGGGCGTGTCCTTGGGGTTGCCGTTTGATGCGCCATTCCCCTCCTCCGGGATGGGGGGCATGCGCTTCCTTCCATTGCTGGCTCGTGCCATTGTTGGTGTGGTTTACTGCTTCGTGGGACGGTTTTCGGTTCCCACAGACGGCGCCAGATGTTTCAGAGTGTTTTCTCACTACAAATCGTTGACCGTGGAGAACCCGGTCAACGTGGTCAAGGGACCCGCTTGGGTCCCTCGGGGGCTTCGAATCGGTGCAGATGGGGCGAGGGGAAGCCTCGGCCCTGGTTGAGACGCTCGGCCTCGGACAGATGAGCACGACCTCGGAGGTAGGACGACGAGGGGTAGCCTCAGTCGTCCAGCTAGATGCGTGTTCGGCGAAGGGCGAGGGGAAGCCTCGGCCCGGGTTGAGACGCTCGGCCTCGGTGGGTTGCGCTCGGCCTCGGCGGTCGGACGACGAGGGGAAGCCTCAATCGTCCAGCTGGTTGCGTGGTCAGCGAGGGGCGGAGGGGAAGCCTCGGCCCATTGATCTGATGCCCTCCTGCGTAGGCGAGAACGCTCGTCAGGGGGCCGGACCTTGGTTCCGGCCAAATCCCCTCCGATGCCTAAGTCAGACAGAGATCTGAAAGAGGAGGCCCGGCAGAGACGGTTCGACTCGTGAGGAGATCGGAACGGCATCTCACGGCGCGAGCGGGGGAGGAAGGAAATGAAATGAGGGAACTAGGTCGTTGATGGAGTACCTTAGGTTCTAGATACCTGAGATGTGGTCCCTTGTCCTTTTGTCCTCCTAGCCCCTTAATAGACCTCCGCCGTGATTGCCCCCGACCCACGTTGCTCGTCCGCCCCCAATCGTGCCCCCTCAATCCGCCCCCTGCCGCCGCTCCCTGCGCCATGCCAGCCTCCCCCCATAACTGCCATTAAGTGGTCGTGGGAACGAGGGAGCGGTTATCGCAGGAGTGGGTGAGTGACCCGTAAGTTACCGGGGCCGGGTCGGATCTACATTCGGGGGAGTCCCCGATAGGGCCTTATCGAGTGGGCCTGAGTGCTCAGATGGGCTCTTGACCGGGGGTCGGGTTTTCGGGCTCGTGTCTTTCGGGCCTCGGCCAAATAGGCGTAACACCTATCGATTTCCTAACCCTATGGATGCATCGGGAAGAGCCCCCGAAGGGGTTTCCGCCTAAATCCCAGATTTGGGAACTACTCACAAATATTCATTAAAAATTGATCTAAACGAAAATGAGCCGTTAAAATCATAATCAGACGATAGGAATGCGAAGGTAGTAGAGCAGTTAAGATAATACTAAAGTTTAAGAAAGATCCGAAAACTTACAATAGAAAAGTAATTACAGCCGTCACAAATAGGAGAAAACAGTAAAAACTAACAGCTCCCCGTTTCTGGAACCCTAGGGGTCTTATTTATAGGATCTCGTATCACCCGATCAGTTGACAAGTCAACCGATCGGGTGATCCGTTACAAATAATAAACAGAAAACGGCGGAGTTTCACCCGGTCATATGAACCGGTCGGTTGAGTTCTTGGGGTGACCGGTTGGATCTTGGCGCCATCGGGTGAAGGGGTCGGTTGGGTGCCCGTGTCTCGGCTCCTCAGCATCAGCTACAGATGAACCGATCGGGTGAGAGTCACCCGATCGGTTGGAATTTGGATTGAAAAGACAGAGAATCAGCCCAGTTGTACCGGCCAGTGAACCGGTCAGGCGACATCCACTTGAGCTCCAGCTGAGACCGGGTGGTGCACGCGTGCATCACCCGATCGGTTGGAGATGACCAACCGACCCGGTGAGGGGCTGAAAGATGTAATCTTCGTCGTTTGACCCCCCGGATCACGCGTGACTCCTCCCGTTGCTCCCGGGACACATGATATCATCGTTTTGCGTCCCAAATGCCAGCAAACTCCTGCAAAACACGGGAAATATGGAAAAGAGAAAGAAAACAAGAAAACACGAGAAAACGAATAAAAGATGGCGGAAAATACGGAGAAACACGAAAGAGAACGTGCGTGAATATATGAAATATATACGCACGTCACAAGGAGAGACAGGCGACTGATGAACCATTCACAGTCGACTGTCGCTAAGACAGGCACCTGATAAACGTTCAATAGTGGCCTGTGCGAGATAATCAGAGAGGACCCAAAAACTGCATTGTAAAAGTATGTGCATAACAGGAGACTGTAGAACAAAACACAGTCGACTGTTTTTGAGACAGGCGACTGTAAACTGTTAAGTAGTCGGCTGTTATAAACAATCCTAGCACAAACAAAAGAGAATTGAATTGAGATCAAAGGACAAAGGTCTAGAGGTGTCCTATGACCGAAAGTAGATGTGTGTGAGTGCTCCATCATAGTTCTACTTCTAAGCTACATACTAGAAGAGATAAAAGAAAAATTACATTGACGAATAATCTCTTCTTTCCATCGTATGAGCTTGAAGTCTTTACGGAGCTTCAATCATCAATCTACTATCATCCAATTCATATCATTTGCCTTCAATCACGTTTGTGAGTCATCCATTGCTAGTTGATCTTCATAGTAAGCTTATACAATGGATTAACTGCAAAATAGGGGATTAGTCACAAGTATTTATGTTCGCTCATCGTTAACACCAAGTAGGGAGAAGTCCAATACTCAACATCCTACACACGTAATTTGGTAATATCCTAACAGTTCATGTAATTTGCTAATATCATGCTCGCATCCTGACAATTCATGTAATTCATATATCATAAGTTCATGAGATATTTTACAATCTATATCTATCTGTCACTAAGATATTTTCAAATCAATCTAACAGTTCATGAGGGATTTGATATCCTATTAGCTAAGATATTAAATGCTGACACTAAGATATTAAATGACGTTTTAAATCACCTAGCATCTATTAGTTCTAGCGATAGTTCATGAGGGACATGTGTATGTAATGCTAATATCCTTCAGATCAACCAGAAATATCTTAGTGCATGATTTAAAAAACAATGACAAATATAAGGGACACATGTCGGATTTGTGGTACATGACATATACAAATTTTGAAAACACATATCGATTAATCTGCCATGTCGCCACCTCTGTATCCCGAAAATTTTAAGAACACGTGACAAATACAAATTTTGATAACGAAAGCCAAGCAATTTTCCCAATTGAGCAAAAACGAATAGATTTCTTAAATTTGGGCAAAATTCCAAAATTGGGCAAAATTTCCATTCGAATCAAAAATCGAGAATGGGGCCTCCTTTGCGTCGTAACGCCCCACCTTCCCTGTTGGAGGGGGGCCTGCCCTTGCGCGCCTTCCTGTCGAGGGGGCGCCACCCCTGATTCGCCGCCCCCCTCCTGTTGAGGGGGCCTGCCATGCTGATCGTGGCCGCCACCCCCTGACGGGGGCCTCCAGGCATGGGCCTCCCCTGTGGGCCAGAAGCCCAGTTATTACAAATATTTGGAGGAGGCTTTTTGACTCCTATGTCGGCTCATTTTTCCCAACCCCCTTTCCTCCCCTAAAGATCTAATTAGTGTAATGCCCTACAAGCTACTGCACAAGTACTAGAGGGGGGTGAATAGTACTTTAAAAATAACGAGGAGTATAATTCCTAATTATAGTGCAAACAACTACCAAATCAATTTGCGGAAGCTTAAATTGAAGACAACAACAAAATTAACAATGCTAACAAACGATATTACTGGGTTCGGATCCACCCAAGTCACCCCGACTTGTTCCCGGTGATCCTACGTCCCAACCACCCGGATCCCCTCCGGATACTTGAGTTAGAAACCCTAACTCAAGATTTCCACTATGAAATACTTGTGAAAAAACCTCCACAAGTCAAATCATACAAAATGTAATTTGTGACTCCCACAACCAGGGATCACAACCACACTCTCACAACCGAGAGTGAAACTTACAATTCAAATATGAAATGAAATAAGAAACTTCTTACCGACAAAATACCTATGCCTTGAGTAACGCTTTACGAATTAGGGCAAGGATGATTTTGAGGAAGAAGAAGTGGCACCAAACCCTAGCTCCAAGATGTAGATCAGCGATGGAGAGCTATGGGGATGTTGGTGACCAAGAATCAAGCACTAGGCTTGGAAGGCTTCACACTCAATGAATCTCTCTTTGGAAGTAAGAGTTAGGAGAGATTATTGAATGGAAAGAATGAGCTTTGAATGAGCTTGGAATGGTTTCTCTTGATCTCTAAACTTGCAATAATATCAGCCTTGGCAGCAATGAATGCAGCCCAACAACTATTTATAGGATAGAGGAGAGAGAGAGAGAGAGAGAGAAAAACGTTTCAATTAAAGCTCCAACGGCTCTTTTCTGAACACAACTAGTCGGTCAAAGAACAACCACCGACCGACTAGTTCATTAACTAGTCGGTCGGTCAATTAACGTATACCGACTAATGATTGAACAGAGAAAAGATCAAAGCACAGACATAAGGAACTAGTCGGTCTAAGAAGAGTAGCTAACCGACTAGTTTCATAACTAGTCGGTCGGTTACTCAACTGAGACTGACTAACAGATAAAACTGAAGTCTGAGCAGAAATAGACTTAGTCGGTCCAAGAACAAATGTTGACCGACTAATTCACCAACTAGTCAGTCGCCAAAAGAGCATAGACCGACTAACGATAAACAGTAAGTAGGTGAAAAATTGGCATGTACAGTAAAACTAAACTAGTCGGTCCAAGAAGGAAAGTTGACCGACTAGTTCATTAACTAGTCGGTCGATCAATGAACACAGACCGACTAATGATAAACAGTAGCTTAGGCTCAAATGTGCATGTACAGGGAAAGTTCAACTAGTCGGTCACAGAAGCATCACTGACCGACTAGTTCACAAACTAGTCGGTCGGTGAGTCAACTTAGACCGACTAACTGTAAACAGTAAAGAGCTTGGAAATGACTGAGAAGAACTAGTCGGTCCAAGATGCTTTGCCGACCGACTAGATCACCATCTAGTCGGTCAGTTCTTCTTCTTGAACCAACTCACATGCACAAGAAGTCGTGAATCGAAGCGCGAAGCTTCGGGAAGGATTGTATGGACTTCTACTAAGATCCTAGAGCTAAGATATGAACATTATGAAGATTTAAACCGTAAGACCAACTCAAGGCTTAACATTCTACGAAAGAAGCTTAAAGACTATAAGTAAAACTTGACGATACCGTCTTCAATAGCTTCAATCGAAGCTTCATGACTTCTAAATTGGTCCATAAGCTTCAATGAAGCTTTAGGCAAACGATCACATGCTTTGAGAAGTCTTGAGACGTCGTAATTGATATTCATATGAATTTGGCGATGATCTCCATAACTGCGCTCACAAAGTGTTAGTTCACGTTATATTTATGTTTGTTCATCATCCAAAACCAAATCCGGGGAGTCCTATATCCAACTTTCTCCCCCTTTTTGGTGATGACAAACCAACATAAATAATAATCAAAAATAATAATTCAAATGAAATTTACTTACTCCCCATGCATTGATGACACGTTAATTCCAATTTAAACAAAAATAATACGCATCAAGCAGACGAGTAAAGTATATAAAATGAGAATCCATTATTGAAATATTGAATACCAAACGTAGGTTATTGAATTATCGGATTTGAAAATCCATTTATATATCTTAACTCCCCCTGAATCTAACACATCAAGTTAGATTCTTGGAATAATGCTCTAAATTTTCATTTAGCACATCGTTATTATTATATCTCTCCCCCTTTGGCATTAGCAAAAAGAGCGGGAGGAGATCAACGACAACAACAATGGCCTCAAAAAAAATAATGCACGGGAGTCGTAGAATATGACGACGGTTCAAGTGACACCAAAGAGTAAATACGAATAAAATCAAGGCGTGTCAATGAAACCATAGTCGAAAAATCGTAAAACAAAATCATCAAAACTCAAATCAATATTACGGATTGAGTTATGGAATATACTCTCCAATATCAACATTCTTGGTTAATTTAGTGCATGGAAAACAATTCTATGTTTCCATAGAAGAAATTTCTATTAAACCAAGTTAATATCGTCGAGCGACGAAATCAAACATCAGAGACATAAAAAAATATAAATTGCGCACAATAGAATGAAATGTCAAGTGCGATGTATATATATATAAAATATGAACCAGAGTACATCACCGACATACAAAACATCGATCCACCGATCGCTGCACAAAATACATCATCATATCACAGATATCGGAGTGACAAAAAAATATATACCATCATCAAAAGTATCAAAATGATCCAAAATACATAGCCACCCACACTATCCTACCCAACATCTCTCACAACTAGATATGTCATCCAATGAGTATCGGGAGAGGCCTCAAAGAAACTCAAAAGGCAGCGGGAGGATCAGAAGCAACTGCAGGCTCAGCAGGAGCAGAGGTGGTGACTGGATCAGCAGGAACGTCCGGAATGTCAGCAGGAGCGACGGCAGAAGTGGCAATCTCTGAAGCAGCAATCGTAGTGGACTCGGGAGCACCAGTCAGAGTATCCACCGCAGGAGTGGTGGCAACAGGTGTGCTCTCGGGGGCACCAGCAGACGAAGCAGCAACAGCAGCACCAGAAGAGGAAGCACCACCAGCAGCAGTACCAGGAGTGCCCTCGGGGGCACGAGTGGAAGCACGACAAAGCTCATCAACGTCCTCCGCGGCCAACTCATCCAACTCATCATCCTCAGAAACAGAAGGGGGAAGCTGAATACCCATCAGACTGGCCATACGGAAAACTACCTCCTCGGTACGAGCCAAACGAGACTCGTGACGACGAAGTAACCGAACGACATCATCAAGGGTGGCAGAGGGAGCAGCAGAGGCAGACGCAGAGGCAGAAGCTGAAGGTGTCGTCCTTTGAACGTGACGAAGCGCCGCAAGAGATTTCTTGACGGCCGTCGCGTTCAGGGGAGGACCAAGTGGACGCTCATCGTCACAAGGCAAGGTGACACAGAAGTGACGGAAAACAAGGGTCAACAAGCAAGAAAATGGGATATGAGCCGATTTAGAGGACTTGCGAATAAACTCGAAAGAGTCAATCTTATCAAGTATAATGCGAGCCCAATTAATCGAGCTCCCCATGAATATGGCATAGATCAGCTTCAGAAAGGGCTGGGACGGAAGAGATGAGGAGCCGTACTTGGGAAGCAAGCACGACTTCAGAATCAAGTTGAGGACCCATGCATTCGGCTTGAAAGACTTGGAGGGTACGCCAATCATGGCGGGAGGGATCTGATGGAAAATCTCAGAAAGGATGGTCTGATCAAGGGAAGAAATATCGTCAACAGAAATGTCTGAGGGGAGGAGGCCAGACGAAGAGATACCCAAAATCTCTCCTAAGATTTCTGCTGTGAGGACTATAGGAGTCCCCAAAACAGTCGTCTCAATAGAGTGGGTCTCATCGTACTGACCCCGGATCCTATTGGCATAGAAAAGCTTGACTAATCGAGGGTAGGGTTGAGGATTCGCCTTCGGGTCTTATCGAAGGTAATCGAGAAGACCCGAGGACGAAAGAAGATCAGCTAACCCTATGAAGTCACTGAACTGGACGAAATGCTCCAGAAGCAGCTGGCAATGTTTGATATGGTTGTAAGCCGCGAGACACAACGGGTCTTCGCGACACAACGAGATATCGACACCGCCCACCGGCATCGGACCCTTTCCCTTAGGCTTACAGGTAGACGTACGAGGTCAGGAGCTAGACTCAGGATGGGTAGGAGGAGTGGGTTCCCTATGAGTCTCAGGCTCGGGGATATACTCGGTATCGGAATCGGTAGGAGTATGGAAAGAAGAGCGAGAGGCAAGTTCCTTGGTCTTGGGATTAGGCTGAGATTTGGCTCAGGGTTTCGCAGTCGCCGTCCTCTTACGCTTAAGAGGAGGCGAAGACGAAGAGGGTTGGGTGGTTTTGGCACGGCGTTTCGGAGGGGTTCTAGAAGGTTGAACGGGATCCGAAGGGTTTGGTTCTATGGTCATCGGCGAGGGGCTAGAGGGAGTGATCGGGATACGAGTTCTTGCCATAATCGAAGCAATACACGACGCACGAGATCGGAAAGAAGAAACCCTAGCTGAAATGAGGAAACCCTAATCGAAACCCTAGGAGATGAAACCTAGACAAAAACCTAATCCTAAGCTGAAATCTGAACCCTAGACAGGAGAGAGAGAGAGAGGGGTTACCCTAGGAGGAAGATGACGTCCGGCGACGGCGGAGATGATCGGAAAAGTGGCTCCTTAGGTTGAGAATGATAGCGAAAAATACGTTTTAACGCTACTAAGTGAGACTCCTTAGGTTGAGACTGATAACGAGCACATATGCATACGGAAAACATAATATCGGGCCTACTTGCGGTAAGATAAAGTAAACTACCTATCATACCTCGATATAGACGAATGTCTACATCCTTACCGCCAGTATCCTTATCAAGATGCGTAGTCGTGCTCATTGGAGTCTTTTTCCCGGAGGCACTCTCCATTCCAAATCGCTTAAGCAAATCCACCGTATACTTCGTTTGGTGGATGAAGATTGCATCGTCCATTTGGCGAATTTGGAGACCTAAGAAATATTTGAGCTCACCCATGTGGCTCATCTCAAATTGTTCCTTCATAACATTAGAAAATTCTTCGCAAAGAGCAAAGTTAGTAGCACTGAAAATGATATCATCAACATATATTTGAACTAAAATTATATCATTATTCGAATGCTTAACAAAAAGTGTAGAATCGGCTTCTCCCATTTTAAAATTCAAATCCAAAAGAAAATTCTTTAGGCGATCATACCAAGCTCGAGGAGCTTGTCTCAAGCCGTAAAGTGCTTTCTTTAGTTTAAAAACATGATTTGGAAATTTTTCATTAATAAAACCCGGAGGTTGAGAAACGTAAACTTCCTCAACAACATCTCCATTTAAAAATGCACTTTTAACATCCATTTGAAATAATTTAAAATCCTTATGGCATGCAAAAGACAATAGTAATCTAATTGATTCTAATCTAGCTACCGGAGCGAAGGATTCTTCGAAATCAATACCTTCCTCTTGACGATAGCCTTGAGCAACTAACCGAGCTTTGTTCTGGACGACGACTTGGTTTTCGTCAGTTTTGTTCTTGAAGATCCACTTTGTTCCTATGACGGTGTGGTTCTTCGATGGCAATGGAACAAGCTCCCAAACTTCATTCCTCTCGAATTGAATGAGTTCCTCCTCCATGGCTAAGATCCAAGTGCTATCTTCGCATGCTTCATTAACATTCTTTGGCTCTATCGAGGAGGCAAAGGCACAATGAGCGAAGTAGTTCACTTGCGATCTCGTCTTGACACTATCATGGATATTGCCAATGACTTGCTCATGAGGATGATCACGAACGGTATGAAGCCGTTTGGGAATACCTTGGTCACTAGGAACATTCTCAACAACTTCATTAGATGGGTTAGTCTCAATAGAATCAATAGAATCATTAGACTTAGAATTATCAAAAGAATCACATAAAACATCCATAGAATCATTATCATTTGAAATTCTAGTTGGAACAAATCCTTCATTAAATGAGACATGAAGCGACTCCTCGATCGTTGAGGTTCGTTTGTTAAATATCCGGTAGGCTTTGCTACGCGAAGAATATCCAACAAAAATCCCCTCATCGGATCTTGGATCGAATTTGTCCAAACTACCATACATGTTCTTAATAAAACATTTCGAACCAAAAACCTGAAAATGTTTTACTTGAGGCAACATACCAAAAAACAATTCGTAACAAGTTTGTTTAGTGCCGGGCCTCAAAAGTATTCTATTAAACACATAGCAAGCGGTGTGTACCGCTTCCGCCCAAAATTGATGGCCAAGTTGGCTATCATCAAGCATAGTGCTAGCACACTCCACTAGTGTCCTATTCTTTCTCTCAACTACACCATTTTGAGGAGGTGCACGAGGGAAAGAGAAGGTGTGTGTAATACCAACTTCATCACAAAAAGTCTCAAAAGACTCATTCTCAAATTCACCTCCATGATCACTACGAATAGTGACAATGGTGGTTTCTAAGAGATTTTGTACTTTCTTAACAAAAATTGTGAAGTTTTCAAAAGCTTCATTTTTATTACACAATGAAAATACCCATGTAAATCTCGAATAATCATCTACGATGACAAGTCCATATCTTGCATTTCCTAAGGAAGCAACTCTAGTTGGCCCAAATAAGTCTAGATGTAATAGCTCTAGTAGCCGTTTAGTAGAAATGCTTTTCTTAGGTTTAAATGACGATTTAGGAAGCTTGCCACGTTGACAACAATCACAAAAACTTTTCTTTTCAAAAACGAGCTTCGGAAAACCTCTAATAGAATTTAATTTTGAAAGCTTATAAAGTGTTCCAAAGTTCACATGTCCAAAGCGTCGATGCCATAAGTGTTGTTCACTTGTGTTGACAACGAGACATTGTTCATAAGACTTAGGAAGATCCAAAATATAAATATCTTTATGACGAGTGCCGGAGAACAATAATTCATTGTTATCTTTTCTTAAAATATGACACAATCCTTTCGCAAAGCTAACTTTGTAACCTTTGTCACAAAGTTGGCTTATTGAAATAAGATTATGATTTAAGCCATTAACTAGATAAACATCACTAATTAAGAGTTTAGATGGGTTACCCACTTTACCAACACCTATGAAGGTTCCTCTCTCGTTGCCTCCAAATACGACGCGGTTTCCATTTGCAATGGGAACCACTCCGGAGAGCAATTGAGCGTCACCCGTCATGTGTTTTGAACACCCGCTATCGAGTATCCAATTCCCCTTGGAGCTAAATTTAAATTTGTTGCTCCTTTTCTTTTTCTTTTCCTTGAGTACCTAAAGATAGAAAATTTCATATCATGGTACCCAAGGTCATTGGGTCCAAAAGATTAGACCTTTGGAAGCCAAGTCCAATTGGACTTAGACTTCCCCACATAATTTCTACTATGCACAACATCCGAAAAATAAGCATTCATGTACACTTGTTTTTCATCCATGCTTTTGTCCTTTGGGCTCCAAATAGTGAAAATCTTGGGAGCCCTCATCTTATTGGGTGCATGCATGCGACGTTGATTTCTACGTGATGCATGTTGTGGATAGGCATAAGGAACATGATGGAATGGTGCATGTGGATAGTTATTCATATGATGTTGTGGGTGAACATATGCATGTGTGGGAACACGTGTGTGATGGTGTCTCACATGGTGTGCACGTGCCCGAGAATGTGTTGCATAAAAATCATCATAAGTGTGAGACGGTGGAGTAGGACGTGTGTTCCTACGTGGCATGGTATTTGTGTACATATAAGCATGCCCCTTCTTTGGAGGTCCACCCAAAGTGGGTTTCTTTCCGAAAGAGGGTGTGGACGAGGTGGAAGCACCATTGGTAGAACAACTACCAATAGAGTGTTTGCTACCACTCGTTGAGTCACCGGAAGTTGGCCTAACAAAAGTAGTGGCCGATTTGGATGGACATCCCATCGTATACCCCAAGCAAATGTGGTGATTGGCCGGAAGTAAGTCACTTAGGATTTTATCCAAATGGTCCTTACCCTTATTGAATTTATTAATTCGGCCTAATGTGTTCTCATATTTCTCGGTGAGAGAACGCATAGAAGTATCCAAGTTGGATACTTGCGATGTGAGCACATAAACACGAGATTTAAGATTCTCATTCTCAATACTCAAAGTCGAGTTTTTAGAAGTTAAATCCGCTATCTTATGTTCTTCCGGATCTTCAATGCTAACATGTTCAAGTTTAGATTTGAGATTAACAATCTCATTTCTTAACTCTTCAACAACGGTGTCGTTGTTGGTGACGATAGTCTTAAGCGAGGTTTGAATGCTAGCTAGGTCATCTTTTACTTTAGTATATCTATTTACTAATTTAGTATACTTAGACCATAATTGGGAATTAGCATTCCTAAGGTCGTCCATAGTTACCTCATCGCTTTCGTCGTCACTATCATCGGAAGAGGAGGATCCTTGATCATGCTCCTCTCTTGCCATGAAGCACATGTGCGCTTGCTCCACTTGCTCATCATCCGACTCTCCGCTTGAGAAATCCTCGGAGTCGGTGAATGTTGCTCCGACAAGTCCCTTTTTGTTTCCTTTCTTGTACTTCTTGGACTTATCGAATTTCGGCGCCTTCCACTTCTCCTTTTGCTTGTTGAGAGGACACTCCGCTTTCATGTGTCCTGGCTTATTGCACTTGAAACACAAAGGAGAGGAAGAAGCGTTAGAAGAACCAAATTTAGCTTTGTTCTTATAGTTACCTTTTCGGAAGAAACGGTTGAACTTCTTGGCCATGAGTGCCATGGACTCCAAGTCCAACTCGTTTTCCGAGTCTTCATCATCGGTTGATGTGGATGTGGATGGAGCGGCCTTGAAAGCAATAGCCTTCTTCTTTGGCTCGTCTTGCTTTAGGTAGGACTTCATCTTTTCCTGCAATTTTAGCTTGTTATCCTTGCGTACCTCGTAAGACATTAAAGTACCCATTAGTTGAACTACGGTGTACTTATTCATATCATTATCTTCCTCGATGGCGAAGGTACGCTTTTCCTAAGAAGAAGGAAGTCCTTTGATAAGCTTCGAACACTTCTCCTTTTGGGTGTAGTATTTGCCGAGAGCCTCCAACTCGTTTATGATGTCGACGAAGCGAGCGTAATACTCCTTCATCTTCTTGCCCTGTTGCATATGAAACATTTCGTAATCTTTGTTAACAACTACGAGTTTAGAGTCTCTTACCCAACTCGTCCCTTCATGTAGTATGAGGAGGGAGTTCCAAATTTGATATGCACTCTTACATGTGCATATCTTATTAAAGTCCTCGGGCTCCAATGCGCATTGCAATGCGTTCATTGCCTTGGCATTGCTTACCTCCGCGGCGACCTCCGCGGTTGTCCATTTCTCAAAGTCTTCTTCGACGGGCTCGACGTATTCCTTCATCGTGGTCCTCCATAGAGATGCACTTCGGAGGAAGGTTTCCATCCGGCATTTCCAGTACCCGTAGTTGGTACCGTTGAAGAATGGAGGCCTAGTAGAGGAATGTCCTTCCATCACCGAAGACGCTCCTTCACGGTTCCTGAAGGTGCCATAGTCGGAAGGTGGACGAACGGCCTTGTTGTCGTTGGCAGACATAGCTAAGTATCTGGCTCTGATACCAAATGTACTGCCCTACAAGCTACTGCACAAGTACTAGAGGGGGGTGAATAGTACTTTAAAAATAACGAGGAGTATAATTCCTAATTATAGTGCAAACAACTACCAAATCAATTTGCGGAAGTTTAAATTGAAGACAACAACAAAATTAACAATGCTAACAAACGATATTACTGGGTTCGGATCCACCCAAGTCTCCCCGACTTGTTCCCGGTGATCCTACGTCCCAACCACCTGGATCCCCTCCGGATACTTGAGTTAAAAACCCTAACTCAAGATTTCCACTATGAAATACTTGTGAAAAAACCTCCACAAGTCAAATCATACAAAATGTAATTTGTGACTCCCACAACCCGGGATCACAACCACACTCTCATAACCGAGAGTGAAACTTACAATTCAAATATGAAATGAAATAGAAAACTTCTTACCGACAAAATACCTATGCCTTGAGTAACGCTTTACGAATTAGGGCAAGGATGATTTTGAGGAAGAAGAAGTGGCACCAAACCCTAGCTCCAAGATGTAGATCAGCGATGGAGAGCTATGGGGATGTTGGTGACCAAGAATCAAGCACTAGGCTTGGAAGGCTTCACACTCAATGAATCTCTCTTTGGAAGTAAGTGTTAGGAGAGATTATTGAATGGAAAGAATGAGCTTTGAATGAGCTTGGAATGATTTCTCTTGATCTCTAAACTTGCAATAATATCATCCTTGGCAGCAATGAATGCAGCCCAACAACTATTTATAGGATAGAGGAGAGAGAGAGAGAAAAACATTTCAATTAAAGCTCCTACGGCTCTTTTCTGAACCCAACTAGTCGGTCAAAGAACAACCACCGACCGACTAGTTCATTAACTAGTCTGTCGGTCAATTAACGTATACCGACTAATGAGTGAACAGAGAAAAGATCAAAGCACAGACATAAGGAACTAGTCGGTCTAAGAAGAGTAGCTGACCGACTAGTTTCACAACTAGTCGGTCGGTTACTCAACTGAGACCGACTAACAGATAAAACTGAAGTCTGAGCAGAAATAGACTTAGTCGGTCCAAGAACAAATGTTGACCGACTAATTCACCAACTAGTCGGTCGCCAAAAGAGCATAGACCGACTAACGATAAACAGTAAGTAGGTGAAAAATTGGCATGTATAGTAAAACTAAACTAGTCGGTACAGTAAAACTAAACTAGTCGGTCAAAGAAGGAAAGTTGACCGACTAGTTCATCAACTAGTCGGTCGATCAATGAACACAGACCGACTAATGATAAATAGTAGCTTAGGCTCAAATGTGCATGTACAGGGAAAGCTCAACTAGTCGGTCACAGAAGCATCACTGACCGACTAGTTCACAAACTAGTCGGTCGGTGAGTCAACTTAGACCGACTAACTGTAAACAGTAAAGAGCTTGGAAATGACTGAGAAGAACTAGTCGGTCTAAGAAGCTTTGCCGACCGACTAGATCACCATCTAGTCGGTCAGTTCTTCTTCTTGAACCAACTAACATGCACAAGAAGTCGCGAATCGAAGCGCGAAGCTTCGGGAAGGATTGTATGGACTTCTACTAAGATCCTAGAGCTATGATATGAGCGTTATGAAGATTTAAACCGTAAGACCTACTCAAGGCTTAACATTCTACGAAAGAAGCTTAAAGACTATAAGTAAACCTTGACGATACCGTCTTCAATAGCTTCAATCGAATCTTCATGACTTCTAAATTGGTCCATAAGCTTCAATGAAGCTTTAGGAAAACGATCACGTGCTTTGAGAAGTCTTAAGACGTCGTAATTGATATTCATATGAATTTGGTGACGATCTCCATAACTGCGCTCACAAAGTGTTAGTTCACGTTATATTTATGTTTGTTCATCATCCAAAACCAAATCCGGGGAGTCCTATATCCAACAATTAGGGTATGGGGGAGAAGAGGTGTGTACCTAAACTAATGGGCCTGAAGCTCAGTAAATAACAGATTTGACATTAAAATCTGGGTAATTTTGGTTTACGGGCCTGTAGCCTGCAACCAGCTCGCGGCCCTCTGGCATGCCCGCCATTTAAATTTATATTAATATAATACCCTATTAAATCCGAAAAAGTTCTAAAAAAAGCCAGAAATATTAGGGAATATTAGTTGATGATATTTTAACTCTTTTCGGAGTTTTTTGGTGCAAATTAAAATTTTGTTAATGAATTTTATGTGCAATTCATCTTTTCATAGCTATATTTAAAATTGGATAAAAATTATTTTACTTTTTTAAATGTTTACAAGGATCCTGAGACCGCTTTGTCGTTAGGTTAGTTATCTAACCTAACGGGTAATGACGTTTTCCCGTGGTTCAAGTAACTTTTTAACGTAAATTTAATATATTTATCTAATAAATTGCGTGTGATGTTGCTTAAATTAATGTCTGGATGTTACACAATTATTTATTGCATGTAGCATATATAAACTGAGTGGATGTTGTAAATATTCAGTCTTGTGGTTTGGGATCGGCCATTTTGAGATACACCTTTTTATTTTCCTCGCTTTCTTTTTCTATTTTGACAGATTTTGTAGTGAGGTTATAATGTAAAATGCTAATGACAGGAGCTCAGCCAAATTGAAGACAGAGATGAAATCTGCTTTATGCTGGGACCCAAACTGGGTTTCCAAGTTGTATTTTTCATTTCTTTTTGTATTTTATTTTTGGACTGTATTTGGACATTTTGGACATTTTGTTTCTAAGGGTATCTGGCCGATCCCTACATGACTGTTTATTTACTTTGCGTGAGTTCATTTTTCGCAAATATTAATTCATTTATATTCAATTGCATAAATAAATGGCAATATTGGCGAGCAATGATTTTGATGTACTGGATGCGACAGTAAAGAACTATCAGAACTGTCGGGTGGACTTAAAGTTACACCTGCGCTCACTGGCTCTTATGAGTACGAATCTGGCTCCTACTACTGTGCCTGCGGCCCCAGCAGCGGCCCAGGATACTTCAACCGCAACCCCTGAAGTGGTGCATTCATCTGTCTCTGATATAGATAATGCGAAGACCATTGTCAACATTAGGAGACACAAAAATCGGACAGTAGAGGATCTACTTAAGTTGTGGAGGACACTGGAGGCGCGTTATAAAAATCATATTGATGTTATATTGTCATGTGCTAGTTATGAGTGGGAAAACATCCGACTTCAGGATTTCAAGTCCATGTCTGAGTATAACTCAGCACTCCATAATATCACCTCACGCCTGAAGCTGTGAGGTAAAGAAGTCTCAGAGCAACGCATGTTGGAAAAGACTCTCATGTCTTTCCATGAAAAGGATGCAATCCTCATGTAATAGTACCGTGAAAGACATTTCACGAAATTCTCTGACTCACTCTCCTGCCTCCCAAGGGTGGAGCAGAACAGAGCCTTGTTACTAACCACTCACAACCTATGCCCTGCTGGGACTACTCCTTTCCTTGAAGCCCATCTTGTTTCTTCCCAGAAGACGAAGAACAAGAAGAAGGCCAGAAATTACAAGGGTAAAGCTGTGATGTAATCGGCTAGAGAACCTCCACAGAACAATAACTACAACCAGGGGAAGAAAAAAAGAATACGTGGACAAGTAACAACAATGGCCAACCGTCTATTCCCAAGAAGAACTGGGTGGACAAGTGCCATATATGTGGCATGACTGGACATTGGTCCAGGAACTTTCGCACTCCACGTAATCTCCAGGATCTTTATCAAGCGAGCCTGCAGCCTCGTCCTGAAACAAATCTGGTTGAATCTCATCCTTCAACCAAGCTGACTGTAAAATACTTCGATCACAACGACTTGCTCGACTGAGTCTTATCTTAGTTTGCTCTTATATTTGCATTTTAAATACTAGTTTACTTCATCTGTATTTTCTTTTTAAACAAAAAACTTTATGAATGCATATTTAGCTTTATTTTATAAAGTTTAGTCATTCAAATATATAGATGAAGTGTGATATATTGTGGACAGTGCCTCGATGCACTGATGAAGCATTAAAATTGCTCCCACATACAATGAGACTATACGATGCAAATTTCTCTCCTTAATCAAATAGGAATCTCCCAAGTTTCAAGGATATTTCGTTTAAAACAAACATACCTTGGTAACTATGGATAATAATAGTGAATATCTTTATATAACTCATCAAACGGATGGCCAGAAGACCATCTGCGCATAATTCGTTGGACCCTTGTCGGGTCTATATCAGTATATATATTCATCCTATATAAAGCCAACTTGACTGTGCACTAGAAGTGCCTTTCATTGCTAGAGTTTTCAACTCTGGCACAATAAACTTGGTCATACTGGATCAAAGATGATGGACCCATCATCAAATGAATCCCTTGACGAACCTGAAGATTCTTCAAAAGGTTGAGTTTCCTTGTCTGTAACGACCACTTTTCGTTGTGCGTTGTTCGTGCACGTGCTTTTGGCCGTACACGTGTTTATTTTAGACTTTATTTGATTGTGAACACTCTTGTGTGATATGCCGTTGCGAACGTCTCTGAGAGTATTAAATAGTGGCACTATCTTGAAACGACACTTCTCGAGTCGTTTTCCCACAATTTAAACTCACTCGATGAGACGTGACGATTTCCACTTTTGACGGGAGACGTTTCTATTTTTAGTTTCGTCGTCCGACGTCGAATTTGAGATCCGTCTTCTTAGTTAGCTCACATTCGTCGCCACAAACACCACGATATTTATTTTATAATTTTTGGAGTTTATTTGACCACTTTTATAATTTTTACAAGTTTTATATTATTTTTAATAATTTATTTTTCAATTAATTTCGGCCAAATAAAATTTATTTGAGTTTTAAACGTTTTAAGGAATTTTTGAGCCAATTTCCAGCTCATTTGGACCAGGTCAAATCCTAGATTGGGTTGGAGAAGTTTAAATTCAAATTTCAAATCTTTTTGAATTCTAATCCTATTAGATTTAGCCCTAGACCAAGTCAACCCCCCCTATACTATATAAGCAACCCCTAGAAAGTCCTATTTTTCCAAAGAAATTAGCCCTAGCCTCTTCCAAACTCATCTTGGACGTTGCGACGAATCGTCGCAACGTTGCGACGTTCAGCACCCCGCACGACCGAGGAAATCCCCCGCATCCACCCGCTCTGACCGGCCGTCCCGCCCGCATCCGCTCCGCTCCGCACACAACGTCGACCGCCGCTTCGTTCCCCCGCCTGACCGAGAGGGCCTCTCGGTCAGACCGAGAGAACCGCCCGGTCGCCCCGCTCCGCACCGACCCGCTTGTCGCCCGCTCTGTCGCCCCGCTCCGCTCCGTGCACGACCGAAGGCCCCGCCCGCTGTGACCGAGCGCCCGAGCGCTGCATCGCTGCGACGCTGCTCCGCCCCGTACCCAAGCGCCTGACCGAGGCCCCCAGCGTGTCTGACTGAGAGAAGCGCTCGCCCCCGCTGCTGCGACCGACCGAAAGCGTCGCACAGCGCCGCCCACCGTGTCTGACCGAGCCAAGTCCCCACATTGGCTATGTACGACCGACGGCCACTCGTCGCAACCCCGCATCCGTCGCACCGCTTGCCTCCGTGGGCCCCCCAAGTTCTCCAGAGTTATTGTGGGTCCCCCAAAGGCCCCTAGGACTACTGTGGGCCCCACTTTGGTACGTTCTCTTCGACGACTTGCCGCGTACGACGTCGTCGCACGTCGTAGCCCGTCGTCGCACGTACGAGCTTTGGAATTTGGAATCGTCGCCCGGGATATTTTCTCTGATTTTCCAGCGAGGAATCTATTTTGGAAACAGGACTTGGAGCGCGTTCTCTTATTCCAACCCCCGGCGTCGCTACCCGACGCCGGTGTAGCTTTCGCGTCGTGTTGAGGTAACGTTTTGCACCCCTAGGACCCCCAACCCAATTGCATGCTAATCAAGACTAAAAATCAGTATTTTAAAGTATTTTAAATGTTTTAGAATCCACTAATCAAGATTAATAAAACGGATGTAGGCCGGTGGACTTGTGCACGTAGGAATCGTGACTTTGGACTCGTTGGACGGCGTTTTCTTGACGTGATAGTTGCAGGCAAGTGAAACTTGCCAACTCTTGTGTAGGGCCATGTTTTTAGGCCACTTACTTGCTTTTAGCGTAAAAGAGACTAGTCAGTGAAATGATAGCTGGCTAGACGCCTACTTGATCTAGTTTGACAACGAAACTAGATCCGTCACCTAAATGATCTAGCTTGACAACGAAGCTAGATCCAACCCCTTAAAATTGTTGTTCATGCATGCTAAACTGTCACGTTTACTTTCCTTACCTGTACGCTTTACTTTAACTGCCATGTCATGTCATCCATGCATTGAATGTTGCATTCGTAGCACACGCTACATACTTGTACTTGCTTGTCCCGGGCTAGGTGCACCCCTACGCCATACTTGTTTACACACTTCCTGGCTCGTGGTCCAGAAGCGAGCATTACCGTTCGGGGGTAAGGCCCTGGCTCGACACACGTGGAGGGGTAGGGATAAACGTTCGCTTGAGCTTAGGAGTTGGCCCGCGCAGCCACTCTAGCCAAAAGACGGAATCTCTGTGCACGAGGTGCTTACTTTTCTTGTCTTGTACTTGTCTTGTGAATGTCATGCCATGCTCGTACTTTACTTTACTTTACCCTACTTGTTGCACTCATTACTTTAAACTGCCATGTCATTGCATCATGCTAGAACTGCTAGGTTGCTTTACTTTCACCACCTTTCAGTTTCACTTGCACAAGTCTTCCAGACTTGCTGACATGTGCCCCTTGCTCTTTTGGGTGTCACATGTTAGACCCTGAGCCAGAGACAGTTGCTGAGGACGAGGTGTTTGCTGACGCTGAGCCCGAGCCTACGTTCGTTGAGGAGTTCGAGAACACCGGAGACCAGTCTTAGAGACTGATTTTACTTGCTTTTGCTTTAGGTTGCTGTTAGATGTCGATGCTTGCACCTTTTCCTTGTTTTCGTACTTTGTACTTTTGTTGGCCATGCTGGGCCCCTTTTAGACTCTTTTATTTGTAGCCTGGTGGCTTTTCTGCGATGTTGAGATTTATTATTATGGATATTCTGAGATGTTCTTTTTGTCTCTTTCGTTATTGTTATCTTTGTTTCGTTTCGCATTGCAAGGACCTGCAGATTAAAGTGATTGACGCTTATCGGACTTGCGGCTTTGTAGCTTCAAGTCTGAGCGGACCTTCTCACGCTTCGCCTCCACGTTTTTGGGAAGCGGGGCGTGACATTGTCCCCCTTTGTCAAAAGGGAAAACTTATAGAGAGACCTTACCTCCAGAAAATGGGATTAGAGTCTCCTGGCTTCATTGAGAGAAAACATGGTGACCTTTTGCGGGCCTATTCACCCTGCAAGAGGCCCATTTCGGTACTTCATTGTACTGATAGATGCATCTACTAGATGGTCTTATGTGTGTCTTTTGGTCCGCCCGCAATCTAGCTTTCTTAAAAGCTGATAATGTGGTTGAATTCACTACACATATCTTTCAAAACTACTGCCAAGCAACTGGCATTGAAATTGAACATCCTGCAGCAAGTTCATACTCAGAATGGGTTATCAGAGTATCTGATAAAGAGACTCCAATGGATTTCACGTCCATTGTTAAAACCCAGTTGCCTGTGGATGTTAAGGGATACGCCATACTGCATTCTGCATCGCTTATCACGATACGGTCCTCTCGTGGCCATATCTTATAACTGATGCCGCTTGCTTATGGTCCACTACCAAACATATCTCATTTGAGAGTGTTTGGATGTGCTAATTTTTGTCCCCATAGCACCACGTCTTGATTACTGTGAATTTGATAAGCAAAGTCTCATTAAAATAGGCACGCAGTCCAAAGAATCCTGAAGCTTCTGAGACCATATCATGGGACACAAAAGTCATAATCTCATTTTGTTCCGCATACTATTTCTGTATGAAGATGAGATCCAGAAGATCCTTTAAATTCAGACTAAAGTAAATCAATTGGCGGATAAATTCACGGACAACCCTAAGATTGTTCGTTCACACGTCCCTGCTGCCAATACGCCAGCAAGGATTGACATCCCCAAAGATGGATGCAATCCATTGGTAGCAGAATTGGTTGTACCTCAATTGAAAAGAGGACGCCCGCCAGGTTCAGAATATAAAGTTCCTCGAAAGAGGGAGATTCCTGGATATATTAAAATTATCCCACCACAGGATGCTGAGGTCAGACCAGCGACCTCTCCCCTCCTAATTTCCTGCAGAGGAAACAATAGGATAAACATCATTTTATTAAGTACGTACTGGAGAGGTACTGGACAGATATAGCACAATCGTCGTCAATGATTTTCCTTTCGCTATTGCCGTTCACGTCACTGAATACGACGATGACGTTCAACCCACTGTTCTATAGCGTAAATGCATAGATCGGCCAAAGTAGGCCGAGGTAATAAGAGTAGAGCTGGACTCACTCTTGAAAAGCAAATTCTTTGGACCAGTAGTCCATACACCTAAATGTGTAAAACCTGTGGAATATAATTTGGGTTTTCATAAATAAATGAAGGAAATTTGATTATTTTCCTATTTCATACTAAGCCTAACGTCTCTGGAAAAGCCAAGAAATGTAGTTCATGGACGTTGTGACTGTATATATATACGGCAATATAGATATAGAGATCTATATGAAACTTCCAAAAGGGTATACTTTATCCCCAGAGATGAAAGAGAGACGTAGGAACGTCTTCTCTATAAAGGCTTCAAAGATCAGTATATGATTCTAATAGGTTCTCCTACAGAGATCATTAAGATATCAGATACCTAGTAAAAATATGGTATTGTCTCGGCTTACAGATTAAAACACCTTTTGTGGTGGAATCCTTTTATATTATTCATACACCAGGAGTTTATGAAGAAACATGCCCATTTTCAATCTATTAAAAATGGATGCTTATTTATGACCCCTTCCAGTCGCTGGAAGAGGGGAAGGACATCCTAGGTCATGAAGATCCTAGCTCTAGTGTACTAGATACACTCCTTTATCTAGCCAACTGCACGTGTCTCTATTAGAACGTCTGTAGTAAAGCTGTTAGCCAGGTACAGTGCTGCCCTTGAGAGCACCACTGGACCAAGGATAAGCTCCTCCTATGCAACTTCCAAGGGTCAAGGAATATATATCACATATGCATGTTTACAGATCATCGCGATGACTAAGCACAAATAGTCGGCCACCTCCTAAAGATCTTCACATCATTCTCCAAAGTCTACATCTTCTGAGAAGCTCATCATCCAAGAAGCAAGTCAAGAATACGCTCAGCCTGGTCTAGCAGTATCTTGCAAACACAGTGAAGACTGAGTAAAAGAATTCATTCGTGGAGTAATCTACCGACTTATAAGAGCATACCACTCTAGAGCGCCACTATCTTCCAGTAGCCGCTAGATATGAGTGAAACTTGTACAGATGAATGATGATTTTATTTGCTTTCAGAACATGTTGGATGTATAGACAAATAGGAAATGATTGTATAGATACATAGGAGATCTGTAAGCCTGAAGCTTGTATATATCAGGGGGGTTGATATTAGAGTTGTACTCTTTTCCCTTAGATATGGGCTTTTCCACTAGGTTTTCCATAGCCAAAGGTTTTAATGAAGCATCCTCATTTAACTCAGGACCTTGAAGTGTCCACCCCTAATGAAAGCTGAAAGACCTCCAAGCCGGAAGCTTGTACGGATCAGGGGGAGTAACTTGTGGGTTGCACTCTTTTTCCTTAAGCTATTGGTTTTTCCCACTGGGTTTTCCACAACTAAGGTTTTAACGAGGCAAACACGATTACTCTGGATCCAGAAGTATCCACCCCCTTAGCATTATACGCTAAGACCAAAGTAATGGATGGATAAGGGGGAGTGTTATGAATGAGGGAGGCCTTTGGCCTCCCCTTATCTTTATCCCCAATTAATCCCCATCAAGCTTACTAATGGGGATCTTGGGTATCCCATGTCCTTTCATATTCTACTATTATGAAAAATAGAGAACCATGGCTTTGTGCCATGGTTACTCATTCTCTTGATTTCTAACAATCATTTAGATATAATATGCAATTACGACTAATATTTGGATCACTACGAGGAACTCTTTGGTTAATAGACATGTGCAAGAGAATAAACCTTGGTGTTGTATCCACGTTTTTGGCATGAGCTACTTTTTCGAGCTCCTAGCTTAAACTAACACCAAGTTGTACAAGTAAGCTTCAAGATTTATTTAAGGCATCAATTACATCAATCTGCTTACCCTTAAATCATTTTTTTGAGTATTTGGTAAAAATTTGCAAGAGTTCTAGCCTACATTCCACCAACTCTTGCCACAAAACAAAACATTTTCGAGCAGTCGACATCCCTTATCTACGTGTGTTTTATGTGGAAAAATGTCTATTATGATTCTTCTCTCCCCTTTGGTATTTGATTGGGTTACGAGATTGATCAAGAACAGGCAATGAAAAACACAAACAAAGAATACATAGATTTACGTGGAAACCCCAAGACGGGAAAAAACCATAGGCAGAGGAGAGAAATTCACTATATCGAAGATCTGGTACAAAAGGAGGAGAAGTGCGGCGGCTAAAAAGAGGTTAAAGCCGAAACCCTAGATTACATCATATTTATATGGGCAAAATTAGAAAGGCCTCGACCCGATCCCTCCACTACCACTACAGAGCCCTGAAAATTTCTCCATTAAATTTCGCATTGCGAGCTCTTCGGGCCGCGTTAAAAAACCGGATTCGGTTCACACACACTCTAACAGATTGGACATGAACATTGAAGCCCATCCCCTCATACATTGCATATGCATCATGTTAACGCCAAAAATGACCAAAATAATTGAGATAATGATGTTGATCCTTTACTGCTGAGTCGGAGCCTCATCAGCCAATTGATGGGACCCTCGGTTGGAAGAACCAGTGTCGTATGTTGTAGGTGGTTGATTTGCGAAGCTCGATCGGCCCTTGACTGTATCGGGCGTCGATCGGTCGAGGTTGATAAGCTGGTAAGCGACCCTCGTGTGGAGTTGAGATTCGGCGATCTGCACCACAAGAAAGCGTCAGGGGTGTTGGATCTAGGTCCTAGCCCAAATCCACTCTATTGCTTAAGTTAGAATGGAAACTTAAGAGAGGAGATAGCTTGGAGCAGCTGAGATCGACCCACGAAGGTTCCTCTCAGATCTGACGTCGCAAGCTCCTTTGGAGAAGACATATAATTTGGAGAGTGTAAAGTCCGAGTATTAGATCTCGTACCTTGGGAGTTGGAACCCTTTTACCATTGTCTTTTCAGGTATTTATATGTGTTTCTATGATGATTGCGAGTAACCGTCCCTCATTGATTCGGACGAGATCTTCTCCAGAATTGGTGATAACGGCTACACATTTACTCGGTCTCATTAACTCCCCCCTGAGTATCAGCGGTAGCTTAATGGTCGAGTGATCCGTTTGATTGACTGGGTATTCTCTGCCTTAATGACGGGTTTTGGGTTGCAGGCACTAAATGGGTCGGATCCTTTGACACCGTTTTATGACCCGTACCCGTGCACTAACAATGGCCCCCATCATTTATGTCTCAGGAAATTGCGCTGATTGAGACTGCATTGTAATGCCCTACGTAGCTACTGCACAAGTACTAGAGGGGGGTGAATAGTACTTTAAAATAATTAAGAGGATAATTCCTAATTATCTTGCAAACTCAACCAACAATGCGGAAATGCAAATATTGACAGCAAAGAAAACAATCGCAAATAAACAATTTAACGGGTTCGGATCCACCCAAGTCTCCCCGACTTGTTCCCGGTGATCCTACGTCCCAAACACCCGGATCCCCTCCGGATACTTAAGTTAGAAACTGCTAACTCAAATTTGCACTATGAAATACTTGTAGAAACCTCTACAAGATGAAATCATACACAAATGAAATTGTGACTCCCACAAACCGGGATCACAAACAAACTCTCACAACCGAGAGTACAACTTGCAATATTCAAAGTAAATTGAAATAGAAATGCTTACCACAAAAACCTTTGCCTTGAGTAAAACTTACGATTTAGGGCAAAGAGGATTTTGGGGAAGATGAAGGCACCAAACCCTAGCTCCAAGATGTAGACCAGCAATGGAGGCCTAGGAAGTTGTTGGTGACCTTGGATCAAGCTCTTGGCTTGGAAGGCTCACAATCAATGAATCTCTCTTTTGAAATAACAGTAAGGGAGAGATTCAAGTGAGAAATGAAAGAGCTTTGAATGAGAATTAATTACTTCTCTTTGATCTCTAAACTTCAATAAATATCAGCCTTGAATGCTATGAAAGCAGCACTCCAAGTTTATATAGGATAGAGGAAATAGAGAGCAAAATTCGTGGCATTTAATGCTCCAACGGCTCTATTCTGAAGCAGACTAGTCGGTCAAAGAAGGACCACTGACCGACTAGTTCATCAACTAGTCGGTCGGTGATTCAACATGAACCGACTAAGAGGTGAACAGCCAAAATAAGAAGTTCAGACAATAGAGAACTAGTCGGTCCAAGAACACTTGCCAACCGACTAGGTTCACAACTAGCCGGTCGGTGAGTGTTCTTTGACCGACTAACAAATGAAATAGAATAGGCTGAGTTCAAATACAGCTAGTCGGTTTAAGAACAACTTCTAACCCACTAGTTTCTCAACTAGTCGGTCAGTCGTTGTGCTTTGACCGACTAACTGTAAACAGTAAGTTAGGCTGAACAGTGGAAGCTCAACTAGTCGGTCTAAGAAGGATTTCTAACCGACTAGTTTCACAACTAGTCAGTCGGTGAACCTTCTTGGACCGACTAACTGTAAACAGTAAGTGAGCTGAATTTGAAGAAGGCATTCTAGTCGGTTCAAGAAGATTTACCGAACGACTAGATTGCCATCTAGTCGGTTGGTTCTTCTTCTTGAACAACCTAACATTCACACGAAGCCACGATAAGAAGCGTTAAGCTTCGGGAAAGATTCTATGGGCTTCTACTAAGATCTAGCTCTAATGAAATGAGCGTTATGAAGATTAAAATGTAAGACCTACTCAAGGCTTAATATTCTACGAAACGAAGCTAGAAGACTATAAATAAAACTTGACGAACCGTCTTCAAACGCTTCATTCCGAATCTCTCGACTTCAATAATGGTCCTTGAGCTTCAACGAAGCTTCAAGCATACGATCACGTGCCTTGAGAAGTTTTGAGACGTCGCTTTTGATGTTCATAGAAATTTGGCGAAGATCTCCATAACTGCGCACACAAAGAGTTAGTTCACGATATTTATGTTTGTTCATCATCAAAACCAAAACCGGGGAGTCAATACTCAACATTCTCCCCATTCTTGGTGATAACAAACCAACATAAATAATAATAAAAAATAATGATTCAAATGAAATTTACTTACTCCCCCTGCATTGATGACACGTTAATTCCAAATTAAATAATAATCATACGCATCAAGCAGACGAGTAAAGTATAAAATGAGAATACAATTATTGAAATTTCGGATTTGAAATCCATTTTTATATCTTAACTCCCCCCCCGAATCTAACATATCAAATTATATTCACGGTAAATTGCTTTGAATTAGCATGTAGCACATCGTCATTATTAATTCTCTCCCACTTTGGCATTAGCAAAAAGAGCTGGAGGAGAACAACGACAACAACAATGGCTAAAATATAAAAGCACGGGAGTCATAGAATACGACGACGGTCCAAATGACACCAAAGGAAAATACAAAGTAAATCAAAGCGTGCCAACAAGACCATAGTCGATAATCGAAAAATAAAATCATCAAAACTCAAATTAATTTCACAGATTGAGTTATGGAATATACTCTCCAATACAACATTCTTGATGAATTAAGTGCATGGAAAACAATTCAATGTTTTCTTAGAAATAATTTCTATTAAATCAAATGTAATCGTCGAGCGACAAAGTCAACATCAGAGACAAAAAATATAATGTGCACAAAAGAAGTAAAAGGCAAAACGATGTATATATATATATATATATCAAACATGGATACATCAAAAGTATACATCTGCCAACATACATAAACACGATCGAATGATCGGAGCACATCATACAACATATATCGCACAAACATCAAAATGAACATACATCAAGAATGTATAATCATAACATCAAAAATACATCAAAAATCATAACCACCCAAACTGTCCTACCCCACTCTCTTACTACAAGATATATCATCCAATGTGCATAGGGAGAGTCCTCCAAGCAGGCTCAGGAGGTGGAGGCAGGGTCAGCAGAAGCAGCAAGCTCTGCAGGAGGGGTGGTGGTCACCGGGTCAACGGGAATGTCCACAGACGGGAGTATCAAAACAGGAGTGGCCTCGAGAGCACCAGATGAAGTATCCACCGGAGGAATGGTGGCAGCAGGTGTGCTCTCGGGAGCACCTGCAGAAGTAGCAGCAGCAGCAGACATACCCTCTGGGGCACGAGCAGCAGAACCAACAAGCCCCTGGAGCTCATCCTCATCCATCTCCTCATCGTCAGAAACAGACGAAGGAACCTCTATGCCTAAGCGAGAGAAGATGCGAGCAAGCATCTCCTCAGAGCGAGCACAACGAGACTCCACACGTCTCAACAAACGAGCAAGCTCAGCGAGAGTAGGAGTAGGAGGCAGAGGAGCAGCTGAAGCATAGGCTGAAGGGGTCGTCCTCTGAACATGACGAAGCGCCGCAAGAGACTTCTTGACGGCCGTCGCATTCAGAGGGGGACCAAGAGGACGTTCATCATCGGGAGGAAGAGGGACACCGAAGTGACGAAAGACAAGTGTCAAAAGGCAAGGGTATGGGACGTGAGCAGATTTCGTGGACTTTCGGATACACTCGAAAGAGTCCATCTTATCAAGAATAATACTAGCCTAATTGATCTCACTCCCCATGAAGAGAGCATAGATCAGCTTAAGGAATGACTAGGAAGGCAAGCTCGATGAGCCGTACTTCGAAAGGAGGCACGACTTCAAGATAAGATTTAAAACCCATGCGTTTGGCTTGAAGGATTTTGAAGGGACGCCAATCATGGCAGGAGGGATCACATGGAACATTTCGGCGAGCATCGCCTGATCAAGATCAGAAATGTCATCGATAGAGATATCGGCAGGAAGAAGGCCAGAAGAGGAGACACCTATCAAATCCCCTAAGATTTCTGCAGTGGGGAAGGAAGTCGAAGAGTTTCGGGGGGTTTGGGCTGAGAAGAAATTTCGCACCGACTAGAAAGAGAACTAGTCGGTGCAGGGTTTAATAAGTTGATGGGAAGATCAAAAGACGCAACTGCCCCCTTGAGCATTTAGTCGGTCACAGTTCACGCGCTGACCGACTAGATGACGATCTAGTCGGTCGGTCAATGAGCGTGAACCGACTAAGTGCAAACAGCCGCACAGAGTCAAAAATAGGGCAAGATCTAGTCGGTTCAAGTTCATACACTGACCGACTAGAACTGAATCTAGTCGGTCGATGACTGAACTTGGACCGACTAAGAGTAAACAGTAACTTAAGCCAAATTTTGAGCAGGAGTTAGTCGGTCTTTGTTCATTCACTGACTGATTAGAATGAGATCTAGTCGCTCGGCCAATGAACTTGGACTGACTAAGAGAGTCCAAAAATTTTAGAATTTGAAATTTTGAGTTCTCTCCTAATCGCACTTGGACGATACATCGAAATACTCTCAGTAATCATTATACTACCCCATAAAACATCGAAATTCATAAATACGACGTTCATGAATATTTCGAGCATAAATTCTGAAAATTCAACCAAAAATCCAAAAAATCTCAATAATTCTAGCATAAGCAAATATAAACGAAATTTAATAGCATGCAAGATTATTGAACAAAATATGAATCCTAAATCTCGGATTCACCCATAATCCCCAATTCTCGACGCAACCGCACAAAGGAGTCTTCCTTGAGTGGTTTCGTGAAAATATCGGCGATTTGCTTCTGGGTTTCAACGTACAGTAAAATGATGTCCTTTTTAGCAACTTGCTCATCAAGAAAATGGTGACAGACATCTATGTGTTTAGAACGGGAATGGTGTACCGGATTCTTAGAGAGACATATTGCAATTTGGTTGTCCACCATGATAGGGCAAGTATCACAGTTTATACAAAAGTCTTTAAGAGTGTGTCTCATCCAAAGAACCTGAGCACACGCAGCACCGGGGGCAATATATTCTGCCTCGGTGGTTGAAAGTGATACAGAATTCTGCTTCTTGAAAAACCAAGAGACAAGAGAATTTTCTATAAAATGGCAAGTGCCACTAGTACTTTTCCTGTCGGATTTGCATCCCGCATAATCTGCGTCACTATATGAGATTAACTCATATATGCTAGACTTTGGATAAAGTAATCCAAAGTCGAGTGTGTAACTTAAATAACGGAAAATACGTTTTACCGCTACTAAGTGAGATTCCTTAGGTTGAGACTGATAACGAGCACATACACATACAGCAAACATAATATCGGGCCTACTAGCAGTAAGATATAATAAACTACCTATCATACCTCGATATAGATGAATGTCTACATCTTTGCCACCCGTATCTTTATCAAGATGTGTAGTAGTGCTCATTGGAGTCTTCTTGCCTGAGGCATCTCCATTCCAAATCACTTTAGCAACTCCACCGTGTACTTGGTTTGGTTGATGAAGATTGCATCGTCCATTTGGCGAATTGGGAGACCTAAGAAATATTTGAGCTCACCCATGTGGCTCATCTCAAATTGATCCTTCATAACATTAGAAAGCTCTTCGCAAAGAGTGAAGTTAGTAGCACCGAAAATGATATCATCAACATAAATTTGAATTAAAATAATATCATTATTCGAATACTTAATAAATAATGTAGAATCAACTTCTCTCATTTTAAAACCTAAATCCAAAAGAAAATTCTTTAGACGGTCATACCAAGCTCGAGGAGCTTGTCTCAAACCGTAAAGTGCTTTCTTAAGTTTGAAAACGTGATTTGGAAATTTTTCATTTATAAAACTAGAAGGTTGAGAAATATAAACTTCCTCAACAACATCTCCGTTTAAAAACGCACTTTTTACATCCATTTGAAAAATTTTAAAATCTTTATGGCATGCAAAAGATAATAATAATCTAATAGATTCTAATCTAGCTACCGGAGCAAAGGATTCTTCAAAATCGATACCTTCCTCTTGCCGATAGCCTTGGGCTACTAACCGAGCTTTTTTCCGGACGACGATTTGGTTTTTGTCGGTCTTGTTCTTGAAAATCCACTTTGTTCCTATAACAGTGTGGTTCTTCGAAGGCAATGGAACAAGCTCCCAAACTTCATTCCTCTCGAATTGAATGAGTTCCTCCTCCATGGCAAGGATCCAAGCACCATCTTCGCAAGCTTCGTTAATATTCTTTGGCTCTATTGAGGAGGCAAAGGCACAATGAGCGAAGTAGTTGATTTGAGATCTCGTCTTGACACTATCAAGGATGTTGCCAATGACTTGCTCATGAGTATGGTCACGAACTGTATGAAGCCGTTTTGGAATTCCCTGATCACTAGGAACATTCTCAAAAGATTCATTAGTAGGGTTAGTAACATTAGAATCAATAGAATTAGAATTACCAATAGAATCACATAAGACATCCATGGCGTCATCATCATTAGTAATTCTAGTAGGGACAAAACCTTCATTAAATGAAACATGAAGTGATTCCTCGATCTTTGAGGTTCTTTTGTTGTATATCTGGTAGGCTTTCCTACGGGAGGAATATCCAACAAATATCCCCTCATCGGATCTTGGATCAAATTTGTCCAAACTACCATACGTGTTTTTAATAAAACATTTTGCGCCAAAAACTCTAAAATGTTTAACTTGAGGTAATCTACCAAACAGCAATTCATAACAAGTTTCTTTGGTGCTGGGCCTCAAAAGTATCCTATTAAACACATAGCAAGAAGTATGTACCGCTTCCGCCTAAAATTGATGGCCAAGTTGGCTATCATCAAGCATAGTGCGAGCACATTCCACTAGCGTCCTATTCTTCCTCTCAACAACACCATTTTGAGGAGGTGCACGAGGGAAAGAGAAGGTGTGAGTAATACCAACTTCATCACAAAAATTTGAGAAAGACTCATTCTCAAATTCCCCTCCATGATCACTACGAATAGTGACAATGGTGGTTCCAATGAGATTTTGTAATTTCTTAACAAATATTGTAAAGTTTTCAAAAGCATCATTTTTATTACATGTAATGACTGCTTTTCATGTATCTGGATTTAATATAATATAATATATATTTTGGTGGATTTTCTCCTCATGTGTGGTTTTCGTCTCCGTAGCTTTCATTTTCGATCGATTCGTCGTATTATCTCGTGTCTTCCTTAGGATCGTCGATTTCGAAGTATGTCACTCGTGACGGGCTTCATAACGGTCATATCTAACTATTAGATCAAGCCTAGGAGTCTTAGAAATCGATCCCGGGGCCCCGCGCTCCGTATCGGAACTTTTTGTGCTCATTAGCCGGTATAAGAAGGGGCACCGACCGACTAGATGACGATCCAGTCGGTCGGCAATCCTTCTTGGACCGACTAGTTAGCTTTCTAAATTATTCAGGAGTTACTGTTTATCGTTAGTCGGTCTAAGAACGTTGGTTGACCGACTAGGTTGTAAACTAGTCGGTCGGCAATGCTTCTTTAACCGACTAACACATCATCTTAATTTTAGTTGAGTTACTGTTTACTCTTAGTCGGTCTAAGAACGTTCATCGACCGACTAGATGCTAAACTAGTCGGTCAGTACTTGTTCATGGACCGACTAACTCTAGATCCTATTTTCGTTCAGGAGTTACTGTTTACACTTAGTCGGTCTGCGTTGGTCGACCGACCGACTAGTTGCCAAACTAGTCGGTCAGTGGTTGTTCCTTGACCGACTAACCAGTGTTAAAACCCTAATTTCTGGGCAGCCGCCAGCCCAACCTATTTAAACTCAACCCAAACGTTTTCTTCTTCCTCAACACGACCCAAAACCCTAAAATCTTCCCCATTGAGCCCCCATCTTCCTCCAAGCTTCATCCCTTCATTCCAAGCCCTAAATCCATCATCCAACCCATCCATCCACTCTTTCTACCTCTCATCTTCCCCAAAATCTCACCAAATCCATCAAAATCCCCAAATCCCCCAAAACCCTAGTTTCCCCAAACTTCTCCATTTGCTTCCAGATCTGATCCTAGGGTTCCCCGGAGTGTTTCTTCCGCCTCCTCTCGGTAAGAAATCGATCTACCGTTGTTTTCATATCCTATTGTAATTTTTATGAAACCCTAATAAAATACTTGTGTTTTGATGATTGTTCCCCATAACAGCGATTCCCTGTAGGCTAGCATCCGCGGAAACGAACTTTCGTAACCGTCATCCCCGGTGATAGGCAAGTGAAACTTGCATCTCTTGATTTGGGCCATGTCTTAGGCCATTTACCATGCTTTAGCGTAAAAGAGACTAAACGGTGAAAGGATAGCCGTTTAGACGCCATTGACCTAGCTTGATAACGAAGCTTGGTCCGTCACCCCCATCATGCTCATATGTCACGTTTACTTTAAATTAACGGTATGCGAATATGTTCATGTCATTGCATTTTGCCTATCACGTTTAAATTCCATTAACGGTACACAATTATCTGCTCACGGCATTGCATAGTGATTATTTATCGTGACTGCGTAGCACACGCTACAATACTATGTTTCCTGGCTCGTGTTCCAGAAGCGAGCCCTATAGTTGCTAACCCCAACGCTCGGATACCGGCTAGGTGTACCCCTATGCCAAACACACACTTCTTTTCCTGGCTCGTGACCAGAAGCGAGCATAATGAGTTGCTAACCACAACGCTCGACACATGAGGGTGGGGTAAGAGATAAGCGGCCACCTGAGCACGGGTGGCTTGATCCGCCACTCCGGCCAGCAGACGAAATCTCTAGTGTTTAAGTGATTGATAGTGATAGAGATAAACGGACTGAGCCACGAGCTGGCCAGCAAGTGGACTCTCTATGCACTAAGTGTTAAGTGATAAGTGATAAGTGTTAAGTGATAAGTGATAAGTGATAGGTGATTAGTGAATTGGTAGCTTTTGCTACATCGTGCATGCTTGTCACTCTTTTAAACTGTTGCATCATATTCAACTGCCATGCCATTGTTTAACATTTAAATGCTAGGTTGTTAGTCACTTTCAGTTTCCTTGCCCAAGTCTTTTTAGACTTGCTGACATGTGCCCCTTTCTCTTTTGGGTGACGCATGTTAGACCTTGAGCCTGAGTTACTTGCTGAGGGTGAGGTGTTTGCGGACGTCGAGCTTGCGCCCGTGTTGGACGGGGAGTACGTGGACACTAGGGACCAGTCCTAGTGTCTTCGTGGTGTTTTACTTTCGTTAGACAGTTTTTTTGTTGTCGGTGCGTAGCACCTTTACTCTGTTATGTCGTTGCTTTTGTTTGGCCTTGTTCTGGGCCCTTAGACTCTTTCTTTTAGCCTGGAGGCTTTTCTGTGATGTTGAATACCTTGTGGACAACTGTGGGATTGGTATTTTTTATCCGTCTCATATTATTATTATTATTGTTGTTTCGTTTGCAATTACAGGGACCTGCTTATACTAAATTTACGCTTATCAGGCGTGAGGCTTCACAGCTCCACGCTTGAGCGGACCTTCTCACGTCTCGCCTCCATTTTAGGGAAGCGGATCGTGACAGGTTTTAGTGGTGGCCCATGCAGGTCCTTCTGTAACTGCAATTATCGGAATAACGATAATAATACGAGTTGTCCAGCAAATAAGTTCGACATCTGAGCCCTAAGCTATGAGTCTAACTGTTTCGTTTTCTGCGTCATTAGATGGCAGGAAGGCAAATCACCCGTGGTGGTGGTAGTGGTGCACCCCCTTATGACGAGGAGCCTGAGCGGGAGCCCACTAATGGATAGATGATGCGGATGATGTTGCAGATGATGCAAGTTCAGCAGGGTGTGCTCCTGCAGGTGCAGAATGCTCCGGTGACTCGAGCTGCTCGGGTGGTGGAAGCCCCTCGCCCTGAGCCCGGGGCGAAGCAGTTCAGAGAGCTGGGTCCTGCATATTTTGATGGGACCGTAGGTCCACTAGCTGCTGATGAATGGATGAGGAATATCGAGGACAATCTGAAGATGTCCAAGGTCAACGAAGTTAGTTGGGTTGACTTGGCGAAGCGCCAGCTGAAGGATAATGCTCGGAATTGGTGGGATGCTGAAGAGAAGATGTTGGTGGAGCCGATCGTCTGGGCTACCTTCAAGGCCAGATTTGATGGTGAGTTCTTCCCGAAGGCTGCCAGGGAGGAGATGCTGCAGCGTTTTATCGATTTGAAGCAAGGGAGCTCGTCGGTGGACCATTATCACCAAGAGTTCATGAGGCTGAGTCGGTTTGCGCCGAAGATGGTGCAGGACGCTGAGGAGCGAGCTCAGAGGTTCCTGCAGGGACTCGCTTCGGAGCTCCAGAGTTTTGTGACCTCTTCTGACCGGGAGTCATATCAAAAGGTTTTGGTCGCTGCCAAGAGGCAGGAGCTGCTTGTGAACCAGAGGAAGGGGTCTGTTGTTGGTACTGGGAAGAGGCTTTTGGAACAGGCGAGAGCTGTGGTTAGGTCTGGATTCAGGCCTAACCCGCCTGTTCAGTTTAAGAGGCCAGGAGGGCCTGTTCGGAGGACTTGCCATTTCTGTGGCAAGGAGGGCCATATCAAGGAATCGTGTAGGAAGTTCTTGGGGCAATGTATTATCTGTGGAGATCCCGCCCATGTTCTCAGGGAGTGCCCGAGGTTGAAGCAGCCTTGGAGGACACCTATTGCTGCCCCGCCGTTGCAGCAGAGGGCCCCGGTGCCCGCTGGTCGTGGGGTGCCCCTCGTTTCGCAGAGGCAGGCTTTTCAGCAGGCTGCTCCGCCGAGGAGGCAGGCATTTCTGATGACCGAGGAGGAGGTTTTGGCCATGGATGAGGTCATTGCAGGTAACTTCCAATCTAGTTGTTCCTTCCCTAATTAGTTGATTGTTAAAATTATGTTGGATGCTTGTGTATGAATGTTGCTAGAGTAAGATTTGATTGATTAGACTGTTTGTTAGGTGTGGTTTTGGTTTGCACGTTCCCTGCCCGAGTCCTCTTTGACTCTGGTGCGTCGATGTGCATTTTGGCCCAGAGCTTCGTGGAGAAACATTCCTTGTCGACGTCCCCTCTCTCTAAGAGTTGGAACATCGTTACAGGGAATGGAGTAGTCACGGTGCATCGTGGATGCAGTCCTTGCTCTGTGGTGGTTTGTGGACATGAGCTTTATGCTGATTTTATTGTCCACAACATCACCAACTACGATGCGGTCTTTGGGATGGATTGGCTTGCGAGCTTCTATGCTACGATCGACTGCAGGAGGAAGAAGGTGGTGTTCGAGATTCCCGGACATCCAGTATTTGAGTTCAGTCGTGGTAGCAGTTCGCTTGGTCCTGTCAGATTTCGGGCTAGACCGGTGGAGGCTGTAGCTATGCAGATGGAGCTGGAGTGGCCAGCTGTGGTGCGTGATTTTGGCGACGTCTTCCCCGAGGAGATGTCCGGTTTGCCGCCTGATCGAGCTCTGGAATTTTCTATTGATCTCGTTCCAGGTGCGCAGCCGATTTCGAAGGCGCCGTATCGTATGGCACCTGCAGAATTGGAAGAGTTACGGAAGCAGTTGGATGAGCTGTTGCAGAAGGGTTATATTAATCCTAGTGTGTCTCCGTGGGGAGCACCGGTGTTGCTGGTTAAGAAGAAGGATGGTTCGCGTCGCATGTGCGTGGACTATCGGGAGTTGAATGCGGTGACCATTAAGAATAAATACACGTTGCCTCGCATCGATGATATTTTTGATCAGCTTGGAGGTTCGAGGGTGTTTTCTAAATTGGATTTGAGGAGTGGTTACCATCAGTTGAAGGTGAAGAAGGATGATGTTCCGAAGACAGCGTTCAGGACGAAGTATGGACACTATGAGTTTGTGGTTATGCCTTTCGGTGTAACTAACGCGCCCGCAGTTTTCATGAATCTGATGAACCTGGTTTTCTACGAATTTTTGGATAAGTTTGTCGTTATCTTTATTGACGACATTCTGATCTATTCGAAGTCGGAGGAAGAGCATGCATCACACTTGAGGACGGTATTGGAAATCTTGAGGAAGCATCGTTTGTATGCTAAGTTTTTGAAGTGCGAGTTTTGGCTGGATCGAGTTGCTTTTCTGGGGCATGTGGTGACTGGAGATGGTATTTCAGTGGATCCCGAGAAGATTAGGGCCATCAGGGAGTGGCTTGTTCCGTCGTCAGCATCTGAGATTCGGAGTTTCCTTGGACTTGTCGGTTATTATCGGCGGTTCATTAAGGACTTTTCCCGTATTGCTGAGCCGATGACCAGGTTGACGCGGAAGGATGTTGCTTTTGCTTGGTCGGGTGATTGTGAGAGTGCTTTTGGTATTCTGAAGGAGAGGTTGACGAGTGCCCCTATTCTTGTTGTGCCTGATCGCAGCGGTGGATTTGAGATCTTTTGTGATGCTTCTGGCAAGGGTCTCGGTTGTGTGTTGCATCAGCACGGGCATGTTGTGGCGTATGCGTCACGTCAGCTTAAGGTTCATGAGAAGAATTACCCGACGCATGATTTGGAGTTGGCTGCCGTTGTGTTTGCTCTTAAGATTTGGAGGCACTTCCTGTTGAGTGAGAAGGTGAAGATTTTCACCGATCACAAAAGCTTGAAGTATATTTTCACTCAGAAGGAGCTCAACATGCGACATCGTCGATGGTTGGAGCTTATGGCGGATTATGAGATTGATTTGCAGTATCACCCTGGCAAGGTGAATGTGGTTCCAGATGCTTTGAGTAGGCTTCCGGCGGTGATGATTTTGACCTCGCAGTGGAGATTGCAGCAGGATTTTTGCGAGTCTGGTGTGGAGATTGTTCTTCCTGGAGAGGCTTCTTCGTTGATGTACATGCAGGTACAGTCGACGATCGTGGATCGGATTAAGGCTGGCCAAGCTGAGGATCCGAAGCTGGTGAAGATTCGGGAGCAGGTGAAAGCCGGTCTGCGGACTGACTTTTTGATTCATGAGGATGGCTCGCTGAGGTTTGGAGCCAGGTTGTGTGTGCCTGCTGGGGATATCAGAGAGGAGTTGATGGTAGAGGCACACAGTTCACCGTATTCTGTGCATCCCGGTGGCACCAAGATTTACCAGGATCTTCGTCTGAATTATTGGTGTCATGGTATGAAGAGGAGTATGGCTCGGAGTATAGCCAAGTGTTTGGTTTGCCAGCAAGTGAAGGCGGAGCATCAGCGTTCGGCCGGGTTGCTACAACCGCTTCCGATTCCGGAGTGGAAGTGGCAGCACATCACTATAGATTTCGTGACTGGACTACCTCGGAGTCCGAAGCAGAATGACGTGATTTGGGTAATCGTGGATCGGTTGACCAAATCTGCGCATTTTATTCCGTTCCGAGTGGGACAGTCCACTGAGGCGCTGGCGAGGAGGTATATGGAGGAGGTCGTGCGACTTCATGGAGTCCCCGTGAGTATCGTGTCTGACAGAGACACGAGGTTCACATCTCAGTTCTGGCAGAGTTTACAGAAGAGCTTGGGTACGCGTCTGAGTTTCAGCACGGCGTACCATCCGCAGACGGATGGCCAGTCTGAGAGGACGATTCAGATTTTGGAAGACATGCTGAGGGCGTGCATGTTTGATTTCAAGGGTTCGTGGGAGGACCATCTGCATTTGGTGGAGTTCTCTTACAACAACAGCTTCCAGGCGAGTATTGGCATGGCGCCTTTTGCCGCTCTTTATGGGAGGAAATGTCAATCGCCATTGAGTTGGGATGACATTGGTGATCGGGAGTTGTTGGGACCTGAGATGATCGTGGAGGCCGTGGATATCGTCAGGAATATTCGGGAGAGGTTGAGGATTGCTCAGGACCTTTTTAAGCATTGGGCGGATGCTAAACGTCGTCCTTTGGAATTTCAGCCGGGCGACCATGTGTTCTTGAAGATTTCCCCGAATCGTGGTGTGATTCGTTTTGGGAAGCGTGGGAAGTTGAGCCCGCGATACATTGGACCGTTTGACGTTTTGGAGAGGGTTGGCGAGGTAGCTTATCGCTTGGCCTTGCCGCCGTCTTTGGAAGGAGTTCACGATGTTTTCCATGTGTCGCAGCTTCGTCGATACATTAGCGATCCATCTCATGCGGTGGATTTTTCGGAGATTACCGTTCGCCCCGATATGACGTATGACCAGCATCCAGTGCAGATTCTGGACAGGCGTCAGAAATCGCTTCGGAACAAGATTGTCAATCTTGTGAGGGTGATGTGGCGACACGGCTCACTTGGAGAATCTACTTGGGAGAATGAGGATGAGATGCGAGAGCGTTTCCCACTTTTGTTTCCGGACTCGTGAGTATTTGGAAATTCCGAGGACGGAATTTTTTTTAAGTTGGGGAGGATGTAACGACTGCTTTTCATGTATCTGGATTTAATATAATATAATATATATTTTGGTGGATTTTCTCCTCATGTGTGGTTTTCGTCTCCGTAGCTTTCATTTTCGATCGATTCGTCGTATTATCTCGTGTCTTCCTTAGGATCGTCGATTTCGAAGTATGTCACTCGTGACGGGCTTCATAACGGTCATATCAAACTATTAGATCAAGCCTAGGAGTCTTAGAAATCGATCCCGGGGCCCCGCGCTCCGTATCGGAACTTTTTGTGCTCATTAGCCGGTATAAGAAGGGGCACCGACCGACTAGATGATGATCCAGTCGGTCGGCAATCCTTCTTGGACCGACTAGTTATCTTTCTAAATTATTCAGGAGTTACTGTTTATCGTTAGTCGGTCTAAGGACGTTGGTTGACCGACTAGGTTGCAAACTAGTAGGTCGGCAATGCTTCTTTAACCGACTAACACATCATCTTAATTTTAGTTGAGTTACTGTTTACTCTTAGTCGGTCTAAGAACGTTCATCGACCGACTAGATGCTAAACTAGTCGGTCAGTACTTGTTCATGGACCGACTAACTCTAGATCCTATTTTCGTTCAGGAGTTACTGTTTACACTTAGTCGGTCTGCGTTGGTCGACCGACCGACTAGTTGCCAAACTAGTCGGTCAGTGGTTGTTCCTTGACCGACTAACCAGTGTTAAAACCCTAATTTCTGGGCAGCCGCCAGCCCAACCTATTTAAACCCAGCCCAAACGTTTTCTTCTTCCTCAATACGACCCAAAACCCTAAAATCTTCCCCCTTGAGCCCCCATCTTCCTCCAAGCTTCATCCCTTCATTCCAAGCCCTAAATCCATCATCCAAACCATCCATCCACTCTTTCTACCTCTCATCTTCCCCAAAATCTCACCAAATCCATCAAAATCCCCAAATCCCCTAAAACCCTAGTTTCCCCAAACTTCTCCATTTGCTTCCAGATCTGATCCTAGGGTTCCCCGGAGTGTTTCTTCCGCCTCCTCTCGGTAAGAAATCGATCTACCGTTGTTTTCATATCCTATTGTAATTTTTATGAAACCCTAATAAAATACTTGTGTTTTGATGATTGTTCCCCATAACAGCGATTCCCCTTAGGCTAGCATTCGCGGAAACGAACTTTCGTAACCGTCATCCCCGGTGATAGGCAAGTGAAACTTGCATCTCTTGATTTGGGCCATGTCTTAGGCCATTTACCATGCTTTAGCGTAAAAGAGACTAAACGGTGAAAGGATAGCCGTTTAGACGCCATTGACCTAGCTTGACAACGAAGCTTGGTCTGTCACCCCCATCATGCTCATATGTCACGTTTACTTTAAATTAACGGTACGCGAATATGTTCATGTCATTGCATTTTGCCTGTCACGTTTAAATTCCATTAACGGTACGCAATTATCTGCTCACGGCATTGCATAGTGATTATTTATCGTGACTGCGTAGCACACGCTACAATACTATGTTTCCTGGCTCGTGTTCCAGAAGCGAGCCCTGTAGTTGCTAACCCCAATGCTCGGATACCGGCTAGGTGTACCCCTATGCCAAACACACACTTCTTTTCCTGGCTCGTGACCAGAAGTGAGCATAATGAGTTGCTAACCACAACGCTCGACACATGAGGGTGGGGTAAGAGATAAGCGGCCACCTGAGCACGAGTGGCTTGATCTGCCACTCCGGCCAGCAGGCGAAATCTCTAGTGTTTAAGTGATTGATAGTGATAGAGATAAACAGACTGAGCCACGAGCTGGCCAGCAAGTGGACTCTCTATGCACTAAGTGTTAAGTGATAAGTGATAAGTGATAAGTGATTAGTGAATTGGTAGCTTTTGCTACATCGTGCATGCTTGTCACTCTTTTAAACTGTTGCATCATATTCAACTGCCATGCCATTGTTTAACATTTAAATGCTAGGTTGTTAGTCACTTTCAGTTTCCTTGCCCAAGTCTTTTTAGACTTGCTGACTTGTGCCCCTTTCTCTTTTGGGTGACGCATGTCAGACCTTGAGCCTGAGTTACTTGCTGAGGGTGAGGTGTTTGCGGACGCCGAGCTTGCGCCCGTGTTGGACGGGGAGTACGTGGACACTGGGGACTAGTCCTAGTGTCTTCGTGGTGTTTTAATTTTGTTAGACAGTTGTTTTGTTGTCGGTGCATAGCACCTTTACTCTGTTATGTCGTTGCTTTTGTTTGGCCTTGTTCTGGGCCCTTAGACTCTTTCTTTTAGCCTGGAGGCTTTTCTGTGATGTTGAATACCTTGTGGACAACTGTGGGATTGGTATTTTATATCCGTCTCATATTATTATTATTATTGTTATTTCGTTTGCAATTACAGGGACCTGCTTATACTAAATTTACGCTTATCAGGCGTGAGGCTTCACAGCTCCACGCTTGAGCGGACCTTCTCACGTCTCGCCTCCATTTTAGGGAAGCGGGTCGTGACATTACATAAGGAAAATACCCAAGTAAATCTAGAATAGTCATCAACGATGAGAAGTCCATAACGTGCATTTCCTAATGAAGAAACTCTAGTTGGCCCAAAAAGATCTAGATGTAATAGCTCTAGAGGCCGCTTAGATGAAATGCTTTTCTTAGGTTTAAATGACGATTTTGGTAGCTTGCCTCGTTGACAGGAGTCAAAAAAGCTTTTCTTTTGAAAGACACGCTTAGGGAAGCCTCTAATAGAATTTAACTTGGAAAGTTTAAAGAGTGTTCCAAAGTTCACATGACCAAAACGTCGATGCCATAAGTGTTGTTCACTTGTGTTGGCAATGAGACATTGTTCATGTGATTTTGGAAGATCTAGTATATAAATATCCTTATGGCGTGTGCCGGAAAATAATAAATCATTATTATCTTTTCTCAAAATATGGCACATTCCTTTCGCAAAGCTAACTTTGTAACCTTTGTCACAAAGTTGGCTTATTGAAATAAGATTTTGGTTTAATCCTTTAACAAGGTAAACATCACTTATTCGTGGTTTAGAAGGATTACCCACTTTGCCAACACCTATGATGGTTCCGCTCTCGTTGCCTCCAAAGACGACTCGGTTTCCATTAGCAATGGGAACCACTCCGGAGAGCAATTGGGTATCACCCGTCATGTGTTTTGAACACCCGCTATCGAGTATCCAATTATTCTTGGAGGTAAATTTGGATTTGTTGCTCCGTTTCTTTTTCTTGAGTACCTAAAGATAAACATATCATTCCATGGTACCCAAGGTCATTGGGTCCTAAAAGATTAGACCTTTGGAAGACAGGTCCAATTGGACTTAGACTTCCCAATGAAATCATCATTATGCACAACATTCATAAAATACGAATTCATGTAAGCTTGTTTTTCATTCATGCTTGTGTTCTTCGGGCTCCAAATAGTGAAGATTTTGGGAGCCCTAATCCTATTGTGAGCATGCATGCGTTGTTGATTTCTACGTGATGCATGTCGTAGATAGGCATATGGCACATGATGAAATGGTGCATGATGATAATTGTTCATACGATGATGTGAGTGAACATATGCATGTGGAGGAACACGTGTGTGAGGGTGTCTCACATGGTGTGCACGTGCCCGTGGATGTGGTGCATAAAAATCATCATATGTGTGAACATGTGGAGTAGGATGTGTGTTCCTACGTGGCATGGTATTGGTGTATATATAAGCATGACCCTTCTTTAGAGGTCCACCCAAAGTGGGTTTCTTTCCAAACGAGGGTGTGTACGAGGTGGAAGCACCATTGGTAGATGAACTACCAATAGAGTGTTTGCTCCCACTCGTTGAAGCATCAGAAGTTGGCCTAACAAAGGTAGTGGCCGATTTGGATGAATTTCCCATCTTATACCCCAAGCCAATGTGGTGATTGGCCGGGAGTAAGTCATTTAGGATATTATCTAAATGGTCCTTACCTTTATTGAATTTATTAATTCGGCCTAATGTGCACTCATACTTCTCGATGAGAGAATGCATAGAAGCATCCAAAGTGGACACTTGCGATGTGAGTACACAAACACTAGATTTGATATTCTCATTCTCAATACTCAAAGTTGAGTTTCGAGAAATCAAATCTGCCATCTCATGTTCATCCGATTCCTCGATATGAACATGCTCAAGTTGAGATTTGAGATTTACAATCTCATTTCTCAAATCTTCAACAACGGTGTCGTTGTTGATGATGATAGGTTTAGGCGAGATTTGGATGCTAGCTAGCTCATCTTTTATCTTAGTATATCTATTTACTAATTTAGAATACTTAGACCATATTTGCTCGTTAGCTAATCTAAATTCATCCATAGTTACCTCATCGCCTTCATCCTCGCTATCATCGGAGGAAGATCCTTGATCATGTTCCTCTCTAGCCATGAAGCACATGTGTGCTTGCTCCACTTGCTCATCGTCTGACTCTCCACTTGAGGAGTCCTCGTCGGAGTCGGTGAATGTCCTGACAAGCCCTTTCTTGTACCCTTTCTTGTACTTCTTTGACTTGTCGAACTTTGGCGCCTTCCACTTCTCCTTGTGCGTATTTTGAGGACTATCTGCTTTCATGTGTCCTGGCTTGTTGCATTTGAAACACAAAGGAGCGGAGGCGTTAGAAGAACTAAATTTAGATTTGTTCTTGAAATTACCTTTCCGAAAGAATCGGTTGAACTTCTTTGCCATGAGGGCAATAGATTCCAAGTCCAACTCGTCTTCTGAATCTTCATCATCGGTAGATGTAGATGTAGATGGAGCGACCTTGAACGCAATAGCCTTTTTCTTTGGCTCGTCATGCTTCAAGTAAGACTTCATCTTGTCTAGCATCTTCATCTTGCTATCCTTGCATACCTCATAAGACATCAAGGTACCCATTAGTTGAACAACGGTATATTTTTTCATATCGTTACCTTCCTCGATGGTGAAGGCACGCTTCTCCCAACAAGAAGGAAGTCCGTCAATGATCTTCGAGACTTTCTCCTTTTGGGTGAGCCTCTAATTCATTTGTAATGTCGACGAAGCGAGCATAGTACTCCTTCATCTTCTCACCTTGTTGCATATGAAATAACTCGTAATCTTTATTAACAACGGTAAGTTTGGAGTCTCTTACACTACTCGTTCCTTCATGCAAGATGAGAAGAGAGTTCCATATTTGATATGCACTCTTACATGTGCATATCTTGTTGAAGTCTTCCGGCTCCAAAGCGCATTACAAGGCATTCATTGCCTTGGCATTGGTTACCTCCACGGCGACCTCCGCGGGAGTCCACTGAGCGAAATCTTCTTCAGCGGGCTCGACGTACTCCGTCAACGTGGCTCTCCATAGTGAAGCACTCCGGAGGAAGGTTTCCATCTGGCATTTTTCAATACCCGTAATTGGTACCGTTGAAGAAGGGAGGCCTAGTCGAGGAGTGTCCTTCCATCACCGAAGAAGCTCCTTCACGGTTCCTCAAGGTGCTGTAGTCTGAAGGTGGACGAACATTCTTGTTGTCGTTGGAAGACAAAGCTAGGTACTTGGCTCTGATACCAAATGTAATGCCCTACGTAGCTACTGCACAAGTACTAGAGGGGGGTGAATAATACTTTAAAATAATTAAGAGGATAATTCCTAATTATCTTGCAAACTCAACCAACAATGCGGAAATGTAAATATTGACAACAAAGAAAACAATTACAAACAAACAATTTAACGGGTTTGGATCCACCCAAGTCTCCCCGACTTGTTCCCGGTGATCCTACGTCCCAAACACCTGGTTCCCCTCCGGATACTTGAGTTAGAAACTTCTAACTCAAATTTGCACTATGAAATACTTGTAGAAACCTCTACAAGATGAAATCATACACAAATGAAATTGTGACTCCCACAAACCGGGATCACAAACAAACTCTCACAACCGAGAGTACAACTTGCAATATTCAAAGTAAATTGAAATAGAAATGCTTACCACAAAAACCTATGCCTTGAGTAAAACTTACGATTTAGGGCAAAGAGGATTTTGGGGAAGATGAAGGCACCAAACCCTAGCTCCAAGATGTAGACCAGCAATGGAGGCTTAGAAAGTTGTTGGTGACCTTGGATCAAGCTCTTGGCTTGGAAGGCTCACAATCAATGAATCTCTCTTTTGAAATAAGAGTGAGGGAGAGATTCAAGTGAGAAATGAAAGAGCTTTGAATGAGAATTAATTGCTTCTCTTTGATCTCTAAACTTCAATAAATATCAGCCTTGAATGCTATGAAAGCAGCACTCCAAGTTTATATAGGATAGAGGAAATAGAGAGCAAAATTCGTGGCATTTAATGCTCCAACGGCTCTATTCTGAAGCAGACTAGTCGGTCAAAGAAGGACCATTGACCGACTAGTTCATCAACTAGTCGGTCGGTGATTCAACATGAACCGACTAAGAGGTGAACAGCCAAAATAAGAAGTTCAGACAATAGAGAACTAGTCGGTCCAAGAACACTTGCCAACCGACTAGGTTCACAACTAGTCGGTCGGTGAGTGTTCTTTGACTGACTAACAGATGAAATAGAATAGGCTGAGTTCAAATACAGCTAGTCAGTTTAAGAACAACTTCTAACCGACTAGTTTCTCAACTAGTCGGTCGGTCGTTGTGCTTTGACCGACTAACTGTAAACAGTAAGTTAGGCTGAACAGTGGAAGATCAACTAGTCGGTCTAAGAAGGATTACTAACTGACTAGTTTCACAACTAGTCGGTCGGTGAACCTTCTTGGATCGACTAACTGTAAACAGTAAGTGAGCTGAATTTGAAGAAGGCATTCTAGTCGGTTCAAGAAGCTTTACCGACCGACTAGATTGCCATCTAGTCGGTTGGTTCTTCTTCTTGAACCAACTAACATGCAGAGGAAGCCGCGATAAGAAGCGTTAAGCTTCGAGAAAGATTCTATGGTCTTCTACTAAGATCCTAGCTCTAATGAAATGAGCGTTGTGAAGATTAAAACGTAAGACCTACTCAAGGCTTAACATTCTACGAAACGAAGCTAGAAGACTATAAATAAAACTTGACGAACCGTCTTCAAACGCTTCATTCCGAATCTCTTGACTTTAATAATGGTCCTTGAGCTTCAACGAAGCTTCAAGCTTACGATCACGCGCTTTGAGAAGTCTTGAGATGTCGCTTTTGATGTTCATAGAAATTTGGCGAGGATCTCCATAACTGCGTTCACAAAGAGTAAGTTCACGATATTTATGTTTGTTCATCATCAAAACCAAAACCGAGGAGTCAATACTCAACATGCATGATGTGCATTCTCCTTAAATGTGCACAGTTTTCGAAATGTTCGATTTGATTTGTGCAAAACCTTTCGTTTCTAAGTTGATCCTCATCGCTTCTTAAGGCCGGTTTCAGGCACGTGTCGCTCATCGAAAATCAGTTGGTTGAATTCCTCCATATAAAAAAAGTGCTGGGAAGAAAAGGGATTTTCTTGCTCTGCTTCCAATTTCATTTCGAAAACTTGAATCCTTCGTTGCGGCCTTCGGAGTTTGCTTGATCTTGCTAAGGTTCCTTCCCTAACCGATCTTCACTCCTCTCTAGATCCATATAGATATTGTTACGACTATTTTGACCGGGTCCGGAGGAGCCAAGTCAACCACGACCAGTCAACCAGCCAAACTACGGCCTCGGGCTCCGGCCCAAGGATCTTACGGGCGGGTCGCGTTTCTCCACCCACGACGAAGGCCCAAGAGATTGACCGCTTCTGTAGCGGAGGAAATCGGGGCCCAAATCGAGGAAGCCTTCGCCATTTATGGCAGCCGCCCCGTGCCATCATGATCCGCCAATTATGGCAGCCACCTTCATGGCTCGCCAAATATGGCAACCGACTTCATGTCCAGGCTTAATGGCCATCATTCCCCCGCCATTATGGCCCGCCAATTATGGCAACCGCAATGCCCATTACTCCACCTTCATGGCGTCATCAAGAGGGCGCAATTAGAGGGGGTCAACCCTTCCCCATTTGCACGACCCCATGAATGGCAGCCATGATGTCACATCATGGCACATGATGAGCATGGTTCGTCTATATGAGGAGGGGGCGGGCGTCATTTAGAGGAGGCCGGATCTTCACCACCTAGAAGGGAGGTACCTCATACTCCCATCTTACACCTTCTTCCACCTTGAATATTTCTCCTCCAAAGCTCGGCCCGAGGACTCGAGTATCGGTCTCTCCGCGAGCCATACTCGATCCCACCGAGCACTTATCAGGCCAGATCTGACTTTGGCATCGGAGGGGCTTCGGTCGGAACCAAGGTCCGACCCCCCTGATGAGCTCTCTCGTCTATTCAGGTCCAGGAGTTCCAGCGACGCCGAGGCTACCCCTCGCCATCCTTCCAGCCGGAGCCGAGCGCCCTCGTCCCCGACCTCGTTCGTCTCGTCCGTCACGAGGACGTCGCTCTGCCTAGGCTACCCCTTGCCGAGCCGACGCGAGGATCCGCGCGCCCCGCTGCGAGCGACTCTGCCTTCAACCGATCCCGGAGGCTGTCATCTCGCCGAGGCTACCCCTCGGCCCGCCAAAGAACGGAGCCGCGCCTTTCCGCTCGAGCGAACACGCCGTCGGTCGACCCCACCGGTCATCTCCGTCTCGAGCGACAGCCACGACAACTCGGGGGTCCCGCGCGTCCCCTCTTTGACCGCGTTGACCACGCACCCTCCATACCATTAATGTGTTCTGCGAAAATTAGCAGAAACATTTGGCGCCGTCTGTGGGAACGATTCAACATCCACGACTTCAACCACATGGAAAATGACTCGTTCTGTTGATGAAGGGCCGAAACGGCCAATCCCGGGCGATGAACGCCACTTCACCCCCCGGATCTTCTACAACGCCAACATCCAAAGTGTTCAGCCTCGAATCCCCGGCCCTGAGCATCCCTAACCCTCCATTTCCTAAAGAATTGAGCAACTCCAGCATTTGGACGAGCTTCACTAAGGAGAGCATCACCGAGCAAACTCCATCATTTCCAGATAGGGCCTCAACTTGCCCAGGTCCGAGCCGACCCCGCCATCCGAGGACGCCCGCGAGGAATCCACCCAGTTCTGCGACACCATTCACAACTTGCAACGCTCCGTGCTCCTCTTCTCCTCCGACGATTATCTCGACGGCCCCGTGGGAGGACCCGACCCGGTTTTTTGTTCCAATTTTGATGCCGACGTCAAGAAGACTAACTGGATAAAGAGATCTAGCGGCCAACATCGACCGGCTGGACCTGGAATTGGACTCCCCTTAGTCATCACGGTCCAGCACCTAGGACCCCGATCCAGGCTTCGAGAACAAGATCAACGCCAAGAGAAACCCCATTGACAAGGTTGAGCGGGCATCGACGATGGCCATCCCAGGATCATCGCTCTGGATCTCAAAAGCGTCCACCTTCACGAAAATTTAACCCCCTCATCTGTTTTGAGAGAACATAAGCCGCACTCAGGTGAAGCCTTCATCATTCTCCATGTGGGGGACATTTTCTCCGAGTAAAGCAAGGATCGCGCTAGGATCTACACGACGACAAGGCGATCAGCTGTGGACTCCAGAAGGCGGATTGGGACGTTCCTCACCCCAAGATCCTACCTTGACTCGCCGGAGCCGGTACCTCTAACCCGATTGTGATGGAGCGAATTGAAGACAGGTCATACTAAAAAGAAAACTCTAACCATCTATTGAATCTCGTTTGAGTTTAGTGTTTTCAAATTGAAACTAATTGCAAATTGAATGTGCTTTTCCGAGATCAATGCCACCGAGCTCCGATCGACCAATACCGAGCCTTCCAGGTACTAGATCGATATCGTCGAGCTCCGATCAACCCATACTGAGCCTTCCAGGTTCGAGACCCGAAGCTCGACCCGGATCTGACCAAACCTCAACCTTTGAGATAACGGGGCAAATCCTCAGGAACTTTCCTTGAGCTTCCACGATTCGGGATGGGACGAGGGTTTGAGAAGGTCCTTGGAGACTGTCATGATCGTACCGTCGTTGAGGATGGCAATGACGTGGACCATAAATGGTGAGAAGTCAAACTTCCAGATGAGCGTGAGGAGCATGAAACCGAAGACGACATGGATGGTGATGGACAAGGCATAGATCGCATAGTTCTTCATCCTCCAGAAGATGGCGCGGCTGCTCAGCACAGCGCTGACGATCACGCTGAGCCCCGACTCGGTGAGGACGATGTCAGGCGAGCTGCGTGCGGGGTCGGTGGCATCGGCCACCGCGATGCCGATGTCGGCCCTCTTCAGCGCAAGGGCGTCGTTCATCGAGAGCCGATCAATGTATTGCCGACAATCACAGAACGACTCTCTCGGACCCAAACACCCTCGTTCCTCCGAACGGATCCTCGGGGAGCCTGGCGCGACTCTGCCAGGAAAATCTGTGGAGATTGGCCAGCCTCCTCTGAGCAGACCTTGGGAATCTCGGTCGTAAGGTCTCCGAACGAATCTTTTGGGGAGCTCGGGTCGGTTCCTCCAAGCGAATCTCTGTAGCCCTGGGGCGGTCTGGGGGATTCAAGTACATCTAACGCTTTCATCCCCGGTGATCCAAGCACTACCTCCTCCCTCGAGAAGCTGAAGCTCACGACCGAGCCCGGAGAAGCTGAAGCATGGGTCAGAGAAGTTGCTGCGACCCATACAGATCAGAGCTTCCGATCAGAGCTTTCGAGCTACGCCAACTCCTTATGGGAGACACAGGGGATCAGATGAATGGTGACGATGGCGGCCGGAAGAAGAGGCAGAGCATGGAAGCAGAGCGCTTCGGTGCTGATTAATTCGTTCAATGAATTGGAGGGTGAGGAAAGGGTGCCCTTTGAACAAAAGGGTGCATTTGAATCATACATACATTGAACGTCCAGCTCATAAAGATGTGGCAATACATTCACTATCCCCATGTCTATCCGAGCTCAAGGTCTCCGCCAACCATTTGGAGCAAGCCATGCCGAGCATCTGTGCCTCCGCACATCCGTGCCGAGCACCCGAGGCCCCGTGCAGAGCATACATGCATCTGGGACGAGAACCCAATGGTACCAAGCTAAGCTTCTGATCACACTCCACACCGAGTAAGCTGAGCCCCGATCACCGAGCTCGATACCACCAGGCCTCCCTATCGAGCAACCATGCCTCCATTCGTGCATACTGGTCGCGCCAAGCGTAGCGAAGCAAGGCGGCCATGTCATGCCGGGCTCGGGAGATGGCCATGACCATGTGGTCGATCATCAGGTCCATCAAGCTACGGCCAATTTGTTCTCAAGTTCCGAACACTGGGCCGAAGAGTGCTAGGACTCGCAATCAAACGTCAGCTGCCTCATCCTCAACCGTTACCAAGGCAAGTGTGTCACTGATTCAAAGCCCTCACAATGCCTCAGCGGTTCAATGCCCTTACAATGAGATCGACATCCTCGGATCCAGAGGTCTTCCTCGCAAAACAAGCCGAGCTTGCATGGGCCCGACCAAGCATCCGAGCGTCGAGCCTGCGAGCTGACCTTCCGAGCCTCAAGGCCGCCTAGACTTGGGATCGACTGACAACCAACCCCATGCCGAGCTTCTCTTGCCGAAATAGATCGACTTCGGCATGATACTTATCCCTCCTCGCATGGTTCTGCCAATTGGGATCGTCGTCACTATTGGGCTCAAACAACGGATGGTGCTTGCGCCGATCTGTCCATCTTCTCAAAGTGATGCAGTTCCACGGTTCACTCTGCCATTTCCATTAGCCTGGTGCCATCATC
>CM061133.1:171738681-171763663 GCA_030789695.1 Scilla litardierei
AAACAGGTGCAGCTGGCCTCTTGAACTGGGTGGTGTGGACTGGACGTACACCGGGTCTAGGTGCACTCCTTAGCATCTCCATCGGGCGCTTGCCCGCCTGACGTGCCTTCTTCAGATTGGCGATCTGCTCCTGATTTTTCGCAGCCACCAGAACATCCTCATGAGTGGAAAAAGTATTACCGGACAGCACACTCTGGATGTCCAGATCCAAGCCCTGTAGGAAACGATGTGCACAATCCTCAGGTTCTTTCACCATGGCAGGAGCATATCGACTCAGCATAGTGAACTCCGCCTCGTACTCATCAACAGTCATAGTACCCTACTCCAGGTTGATTAAGCGACTCTCCATCATTCGCTTCGTAGACTTGGGAAAATACTGGGCGTCAAACCTCTTGCAGAAGGTATCCCATGAAATCGGCTTGGTCAGCCTGGCCTCTTCCGCAGTCCACCAGCTGCGGGCATTATCTGTCAACTGCTTCCTGGCAAGCTCCACCCATTCATCTTTATTGATTCAGGCAAGGCCCAAATCATCCTCAGTGCTCTGATGCCACTCTTCGGCTGCTAACGGGCCCTCTTATTTGGAAAAGCTCTTCGGACGCATCTCTCTGAACTGCTTGGCTCCCGGAGCTGGTGCAACTGGTGCGGCTGGCGCAGCTGGCACAACCTGGCGTCCCTACTGGACTAGATGATGCTGAACCTCCAGCATATCTCTCATAACTCTCAGCATCTGGCGGATGTCGTCGTCTCCGCCTCCAGCAGCTCCGGTCCCGGTTCCGGCTCCGTGTCGGGTGATGCGTCTTTCGGCCATCCTGCAAAAGAGAAAGAAAGCCCGAGTTAATCTCGTGTATACGATTACTCCGGATGTTCGGCTTAAGAAAGTGTTCTCATTGTTCTGAATTTCGCAGTTGCAACGACCTGCATAGGCCACCAACAAAACCTGTAACGCCCCGCTTCCCAAAAGACATCGGAAGCGAGAACGTTACGCGGTCCGCTTGAATTGGAGCGGTGAAGCTCAAGTTCAATAAGCGTCTGTGATAAAAGCACAAAAAACGTCCTTGCATTTGCGTATCAGAACAATCAGAACACAACAATGATATAAAGATAAAAGCCACATCCAGAGATTAAAAGTTCGTACACGAAATTAAACAAGCCACAGCTGGGCTAAAGTAGCAACAAAAGAAACGTACACAACTACAGCAAGTGACTGAAAGTAAACTAAGAAAACTGGAAGTGAGGGGTCCTCTAGTCCTCAGCTGGAAGAGGCACTGCGTCAGGTGCGAACTCCTGACTCTCCAAGTCTGACGTCTCATACGGGTCCTCCGGGTACTCAAGCGCTGGATCTGACATACATCCACAAACAATGAATGTATGTCAGCGAGGGTCTGCAAGAAAGTATTAGCATCCCAAGACAAGATATCTGATATATATGAATTTTAGAAGCATTAATAATTTAAGAAAGCGACTGCAGCAATTTAATATTGAACAATTTTGTTGAAGCATGACAAGCACTCCTAACATGCAGTTCTAGACGTTTGCAAGATTAGAGTTGAGATTTCTTTGAGTTCATTAGCATTTCAATTTTCAAGATGACGAGTTAGCGTTGCAAGTTTTCATGTCAAGAGTTAACATTCTAATCTAGGGTTCTCGGCTTTAGGTCGTGATGAGAAGGTCGTTCCTCTCACGGGGGCTTACCGTGATTGACGCTAACCCACCGCGTGCCGGTGGTACTCTTGAGGAGAGTACCTTTCATACGCCCAGTGGCCACTCAACCCTAACCCCACCCAAAAATTTGCCGGAGCACGAGCCGGCCTAGTCGACTCACACGACATCACGATATCACGATACCGCCTTCGAGGCGCACGATAGTCACGATGTCAAAATTTGTTAAACATGTCCAGATTCGCAGAAATTTGGTGTCATCAACATTATTACATTATGGAGACGGTTCTACACCGCAAAAGTGGGTTAAGCGATTTTTATGGCAAATCTCAAAAATATTGACGAACACGGTTTCACTAACTTACTACATAAAACATTTTTTTCTCATAATTGTTTTAAATTAAGGTATATAATGTGATATACCGTTGGATCCCAAATTTCGTCCTGATCATTATGGTGTCAATTTTGTACGTTATTTCACGCCTAGTTTTTGAGTTACACGGCAATACATAATGATGGCGCAACAGTGTCAAAACTTCAGAAATTCATATAAAATCAAATACTCGCCTGTTTTCGACGTTCTTGGTGTCGTTGGAATCGTCTCGACGTGTACTATGCTACGGAGGGTTTGGTTCGCTGTTTTGGCAGTACATAAAATCAAAATAAGCGTTTCTTGTTCAGGACAGATTTACAAAAAGCCACTACGACGTCTAGCGATTCGTTTTTATTAGGTTTTCTGTCCTATGATGGGGGGTTAAGAGTTGTTAAAGGGGTAGATCTACTAACCGTAAGTGCAGAGGAGGATCGGAACGTACCGTTGGTAGTGGCGACGCGTCAGGTCCCGGAACAGCGGCGTAAAAGCTTCGGGAGGAGGGGGAAGCTGCCCGCGGGTTGCGCGCAGCTGTCAGCGAGGCCTGGGGAGTAGTAGCTCGTGGAGGAGGCCGTGCTACGTCTGTACACGTGCCGACATGGAGGAGGACGGCAGTCACAATGGTCTGCACGGGTTTGGCACGCTGGGGAAGGCCGTGAGGGGGAGATCTCAGCCTGGGGGTTGCCGTGCGAAGGGGGAGGCCGCGGGTCGCCGCGAGTCTGGGCGGCTCGGTGCTGTGGCATTCTGGGCGGAAGAAGATGGAGTCGGAGCTAGGCCTTGAAGAAGAAGGAGAGGGGTCGGTGTTGAGTAGGGCGTGGGGGTGAAGAGGAGGCCGGAGGGTGGAGGATCTGCGTGAAGGGAAGAGAGGGATCGGCCTTGGGGTGTTGCGGCTGTGGGAGCAGCCGGCGGTTTTGTTTGTTGCGTGGAGGATGAGGGTTAGGGCGGCGGCTGGGTGATGTAGGGGATAGGAAAAGTGTCCTAGGTTATAATATATAGAAGTAGGCTGCGGTTTTAGACCTAGGGTTTGTTAATAAGGCTAGCAGGTTTTAAAATCTTGAGTTTGGTTGCACACATGAAGGGCCAGGATGCGGGTTCTCTTAGCTTAGGGTTTTATAAAGGTCAGTATAGTTTATATTATAAGAATAGGGTGCTGTGAATGGTGTCCTCTATGGGTTTTTATTTTATATTTTCTTTGTAAAGGGAAAGGGGCAGTTGCTAGGGAGATAGCCTAGGATAAAACAATAGTAGAGTGATGGTTGTAGGTCAGCATGTGGGCATGAATAGGGATTTGGGGTTCTTTAATTTTTCTCTCTCCTTTTTTTTGTTTAATGCTGTGTGCGTGGGTGAAAACGTGGCTAGAGGAGTGGGAGAGAGGGTACGGTTTAGGGGAGAACGGGTCAGAGGGTAGGAAAGACGTTTGGATATTATCTATAGGATTTAATTATAACAATATGTTTTATTTTATTTAAACAAGGTTTGATTTCAGCTGCACGTTGATAGCTTCAACGTGAATACCCTTTCCTCTTTTTTTTTATACAAGGCCTACCTTTAGTGCGTTCAAATGAAAAGGGGGGTTGAAACTGTTTATATATAATTTATATATATGCATAGAGCAAGCTAATAATAATAATATCGCATTATTACGAATTTGTGCCCTGACGTCCAAAAATCAAAAGGACAAAACGGGGTGATCGCGTCTCCGAGAGGAACGCGAAAATGGGGTCCGATCATGCGTCCGAGATACGGAACAAAATAATAAAAACAAATACGGATATACGCACTACAAACGACATACGCACTAAAATTCGTACAACCAAACAGTGGTCGTTACACCTACTCTCCAGACAAGAAGCACGGCCAAAGAGGCTTGGGACACTAAGCTCGAGCGCCAAGCTTAACTCTCCCTATGGGTGACCTAGCATACACCAATATCTCTGAGATGGTGACATAGGGCACATACACCTCTAATTAATGCCAGAGGTTAAGAACTAGATTTTATGGTCGCCTATCATGTCTCCCATTAATGCACAAATATCCCTGACGCCTTCTGACACCCATTTAATGCTAGGGTTAAGGTTGTTCGATAAATATCTCTGACACCCTCGCCGACCTATTGCGTCCCACTTGTGCTCCAGCTAAGCAGAAGCCACAAGTGATTAGACGACGATCAACCGACTCTCGACACTATACATACACCCCTCCAGCCACCTAGGAAGGGGTTGGTTAGTTGAAATCGTAAACTTGCCTTCAATACTCAAGATCGAATATCCTCCATATACCTATGCCTTCATCATAAGTCTGCCACGCAAAGCTGCTCTACTTTAAGACCGGCCCGTGTGTCTGACATATTTTCGAAGAGTCATCGACTGACTTAATCATTGGAGAGGCTATGGGTTGACAGCCAACCCATCCTTTCTGACGAGCTGTTCTTATCGCAAGAAGCTCGTCTCACTTATCAGGCGGTCGGCGACCAATCGGCGACCAATCAGTGACCTTGGATGCTTCGCCTACAAAGCGTGTTCCAAGCCATATAAACCTCGTCCACAACCCATTACTTGTAATCATTATACCCGTGATTCCCCTTAAACAAATTCTATTGTTCGACGGACTTGACCCGCAACAACATGGATTGAGGCTATGCAAGAAGAACTCCTTTAATTTGGAAGGAATCAGGTGTGGGAGTGTCACGTCCCCATCCCTGGGATACCCAGAAAGACAAGGTACATGACGAGAACTAAAACATATCTGCAGGTCCACTACTCACTGCTGTGAATAGTATAGGTAGCATTCAACAGCCAACCAACCAATGAACACAGAACGACATAAATCCACAAAGAAATATTAAAATAAAAAAACACCGTACAATTGCATATACACCTCTCACTCCAAAAGAAAACCCAATGTACACACAGATCTCTCCTCACCCCTCACTACCTAACCTAAGCTCCAACTGCCAACAACAGAATTCCAACTCAACCTCCAGCTCCATCTGCCATCTCCAAGAATCTCACCTGAAAAAGTCAACGGAGGCACGTCAACGCGTGACCCAGTAGGAATTTCCCAGCTCTAATGGCATATGGAAATACATGTTATAAAAGGAAAGAAACTCAATTTATAATTCAAAATTTTCTCTCGATTATTACAACTTGCATTAAGCATGGTTGTAGGCTAGTAGTGTCATACATGAGTGGAGCATGTGGTCATCAGGGCATGGCTTTATTAAGAAGAGACATAAATCTACAACATTCGAGAATGGCAACCTACAATATTAAGAGCATGTTTATCTTTAACAATTGGAATCTAAGTAAAAGGACAATTAACCACAAGTTTAAGTGTATGTCAATAGCGTTCTTAGAACTATTTGTCCAATGGTTGAGTTGTGCATTCCACGACTTAAAGGCATCACCTTTCTCTTAACATCACATGAATTTTTCAACAAAACAACATCTTTATGCCTAACACAATCCAATTATTTAAAAATACCACAATTTGATGAACGCAGGTAAACCCAAACATAAAAAAGATAACATCTTGAAGCACAATACGCCATAAACTTATCTGTCCAACACACCACCATTTCAAGCAACTCATGCATTCATGTCAACAATCATATATAAGGTAACAACCATATCTATAACCAAAATTCACACATAATGCTTAATGATGCCATGATGCATATGAAACACAATGATTCAATGCAATGGGATCCTATGGATGTGCCGGCATGCAAGTGTATCGTGATTCTACTATGTTATCATTGTGGAGTCACCTAATGGATCAAGAGGTGGCCCACGGCGAATTCTCCCGCCTCCTACCACGGCCACTTTGTCCATGCCCATGCACTCCACCATCGTGTCCCTAACAACATCATATCGCATCCCATAGAAATGGGTATATCTCACATTCTTGCATGTGCCTTCACTTGGGCATTTGCACAAGCAACACAATCACACATCCTTTCATTTATGCATTTCCACAAACATGTGATGAGCGTCATAAGCATGGCCACAAGCACATTTGTATATCCATTAATAAACCATAATAATAAACTCCCTTCCATGTAACAACAATAATCATGTGCAATAGAATTAAGATTAGCAACAATACACAATTCAAAACACCACGTAGGCAATTCAGCTTGCAGAAAAGTGCAGACAGTCATAAATAGTGGTAGTTCTCATCTATTTCGGTTATGAATTTTATGCAACTTCCTAAATGAAACTTGTAGATATAGAAGTGCTGGACTCATATATAAAATTTCATGCAGAAATACATCCTAGGTGATTTATGGTGAATTGTTTGGTGAAGCCTATCAAATCTGTTTTTAAGACAGATTCTGAGGGCTGTAAAAATTGCTAATTTAGAGCATGTTACAGTCAGAATTTAAAAAAAGATGCACTGAGATGAATTTGTCGAAAAACTTGTTAACTTTGCAACAAGACCAAGAATAAAAAATTCCATGGAGTGTGTAGAGACTGAGCTAATTTTTACTGAACTGTGTCCAGTCTGAATGAAATTCAAATGGAATTTTTACTTCTATTAACTGAATTGAACCTATGTCAAATTTTATATGTTTTTGGGGTAGAACTTCAAGATCTACAAGTTTATATTTTTTTCGGGAATTTTTCAAGTATAAATTAAGAGATATCACCATAGGAACAAGCTACAGAATCTGTCTACAAATTCAGCCAAGGGATTTGCTTGGAACTAAATTATTTTAACATTGATTAGGATAATAAACCACTAGAGAAGGGATTCCTACCTTCAATCAAGAAGAACTCCACCATGGATTCAATCTCCAAGCTCCAATTTTATCTCTTCCCCCAAATCCTCTCTTTTATGAACTTCCCCTTCTTTCTCTTCTTCCTTCCCTCTTCCAATTTCTCTTCCTCTCTTTTTTTCCTTTGATTTTTCTTGAAGGCCTCTAGAGATTTCGGCCTAGGGCTGAAATAATCAGGGGAGAGAGAGATGGTGAGGTGTCTAATAAGATGTCTAATGTGTAGAAACTTCATGGATTAGTAAATGCCCCTTTTGCCCTTCATTTGTCTTATTTAGCCTCCTCCATTTTGTCCCTTTCCCTCTTTTTCTTTCTTTATCTCTTAGACCCACTTCATAAGCCCACACTCATTTCATAAGCTCATTACCCAATTCATGAAGTCCACCAAGAAAATTAGGGTCAAAGACTTCATGACACTTTTGCACAAAATCCTCATTTCTAGCCTAATTTAAAAATGTACCCAATCTTGGGCATAAATGTAAACTTGGAGGCACATGATTGCAAATCTTATTCTTCTCCCTCCTTCTACACATCCATACTAGATAGGCACAACCCACTTCTTACTACGGGCACACACCCGCCTACTATGCAAACTGCACTTGTACTCTACACCCATTCTCACACCCTACATTATCCACTTAACCCTCTCTCTAATTTACATCACACCATTAGAGAACATCATCATATCATTATCAATCAATATCCATACTCATATGACTTCATGTACACCCAATTACTTTATGAACACACAAAATTAATATACATGCACCATAGTACTATATGTACAAACAATGTCACTTTACACACACATTTGCACGTCTGACTACACATATTTCGATCTAAGTATAATCTTTATATTAAGTATACCATATGCATCCATGTCACTCATATACACCTATTTCGTAGTTATACCGCTTCAATATTATATACACATCATGGTTGCTCAGTATATTATACCAAATGCAGCCACTTATGCACTATATAGGAAACATGTCTCACAGTATTATATACTCTATCGTAGATGGCACTCCAGGCCATTACAGGGAGCTAGTTCCTAGACCAAAAGATCATCTCATCATTGGCACCAAGTGGGTGTGCAAAAACAAGCTAGATGAAGGCAGAGCCGTGGTAAGGAACAAAGCATGGTTAGTAGCATAGTGATACTCTCAAGAAGAAGGTATTAACTTCGATTAAACTTTTGCACATGTAGCTAGACCAGAATCAATTAGGATATTGCTTTCTTTTGCATCATATAAACAATTTAAGTTATACCATATGGATGCAAAAAGTGCATTCCTGAATGGTTACATTAAGGAGGAAGTCTACGTCAAACAACCTCCTGATTTTGAACATGATAATAATGTTGATTATGTGTATAAATTAAATAAAGCATTATATGGCTTAAAACAAGCTCCAAGGGCTTGGTATGAGAGATTAAGAAAATTATTAATTGACTTTGGTTATAATGTAGGAAAGATAGGCACAACATTATTCATTATGAACGTTAATAATGATATCATATTATTCAAGTATTTGTTGACGATATTATTTTTGGATCAATTAACGAAAATCTATGTTCAAAATTTGCTAAGTTGATGCATAATGAGGTTGAGATGAGCCACATGGAAGAGCTCACTTTCTTTTTAGGGTTACAGACTAGGTAGTCGAAAGAGAGAACTTTTATTCATCAAATGAAATGAAGTATGCAGAGGATCTTATCAAACGGTTCCGGATGGATGCATCAGGAAAGAACACTCTTATAGCTACATCCACCTCTTTGGATAAAGATGAAATGGGTAAGAGAGTTGATCAGAGAACATATAAAGTTATGATTGGCTCTTTATTATACCTTACTGCTAATAGGTCTGATATAATGTTGTGTGTGTGTGTGTGCATGTTTTTAGTCTGACCCTAAAGAGTCACATCTCAAAGCAGTACAACACATATTTAGGTATCTTAAGACCACTTCTGACTTCGGTTTGTTTTATCCTAAGGTAGTACTTTTGAACTTATTTCTTATAGTGACTTAGACTTTGCTGGTTGTAAAACCACTAGAAAGAGCACAATTGGAACATGTCACTTTCTTGGACATTTCATTGTGTCTTGATTTAGCAAAGAGCAAAGTTCAGTCTCACTATTTACCACTAAAGCATAATGCATCATTGTTGGGCTTGCGTGTGCACAAGTCCTTTGGATGAAACAAGTCCTTGTGGATTATGGTATTGAATGTCATACATGTGTGATTTATTGTGATAATAAGAGTGCCATAAATTTAACTAAAAACTCTGTTTTGCATCCTAGAACCAAGCATATCGACATCGGGCATAAGTTTATTGATGACCACTACAGTAAAAAGGATGTTGAACTCAAGTATATCTCAACAGAATATCTAGTTGCGTATATTCTTTCTAAAGAACTGAAAATAGATTAATTTACAAAACTCCACAGAGACCTGGGAATTGTTTGTGAGAAAGAGCTGAATTGATTATGCTTATGATATTACTCACCCACCAACATATATTTCTTTGTATGCGATAAAGAATTTGATACGGAATATTAATTGTATGATTCTTTTTGATGAGACAAAAGGGGAAAATAGAGAAATGCAAATAACATAGTGTTATTGTTAGTCGTGGCATATGACATTGTTTTGCTGTGATAACACACTTGAGATATAATATGAATGTGTATATTTCTGCTTATCTCTAACCAGTCTTGATGCCGGGGGGGTAACTTCTCAATAGCAATCATGTATCGCTACAGTGGGAGTAAGTTATCTATTTGAATTCTCATAGTATAGTTATATTTTATATCATTTGTTGTCATCATCAAAAAGGGGTAGAGTGTTGGGATATTGAGACACCCCCAGTGGAGTTTTAACGATGTTCACAAGTGATATGGTACTAATACTCTCAATCGAGTATGTAGGATATGAACAATATGATGATCAGAGCTTTAGAACCAAAATATAAAGCCATGGAGAATAAGTATATGGAGTAGCTCAAGAAATGAACAAAGATAAAGATATAAAGGTATAACCATGGATCCATTCAAGAGTCAAGAACTGAAGATTAAAAGCTCAAGAGAAAGACTCAAATGAAGCGTAAAGGCTCAAGACAAAGTGGACAAGACTCAAGATGCAAGACTATGACAATTTGTGCAAGTTTTGTCTTAGTTTGTAAATGCTTTAGATTTGGAGCTACACACACTAAAATATTATAAAAATGATTTTAAATAGTATTAAAATGTTATAAAATAATATATAAAAGTTTTGACAAAGTTTCAAATCATTTTGAAAGAGAAAAAACCACATATCACAAAATAGCCGACTGTCCACTCCCTGATAACCGACTATCTTGAAATAGGAAATGAACTAGAAACCTATGTCATGTAATAACCGACTATCTGCCACAAGGTAGCTAGCTATCACTCAGGATAGCCGGCTATCTGGCTTAAACGACCATAAAATCATAGAATCGTGATTTACGTGATGCTGTCGAATTTAGCCATTGGAAGATGATTTTAGGAACGCGTTTTGAATTATTTTGACCCTCTATATATACTAGAGAGTGCAGAATTATTAAATATGAATTTCTCAGGAATTTTCTATCATTTTGAAAAGAATTCTCAAGCTCTTTCTAATATCTAAAAGCTCACAGTTTGGCCAATGCTTTAAAGGATTTTGCGTTAATTCTTTCCAATCTTTTTGATTGATCTTTTAGCCTAAAAACTTGTTTTAATCTATGTTCTTACATTCTATTTTCAAGAGATTTGAATCAAGTTTTCTTTTGATCTTTTAAACTTCACTTAAATCTATTTTTGAGATCAAAAGATTTGTTTTTTCTTATAGCCACACAAAAGCACTTAAACCTCCAATGTTTTGCTATAGAATCAAGGGTGTAAGCTTCATTCTTCTACAAATGTTTGTAAGCCTCAAGGGAGGCATTTGGGTAGTGGATCGGTGAGATCAAGTGTTGTGTTGTATTCCCCTTGTGAAAGGGGTGTTGGTTTGAAATCATGGTCTTGGTGTAACTAGGTGAGTTAGGAAATTCTGAGCGAGTAAAGCTAGATGCTTATATTGCTTATTGTAATAGTGGATTAAATCCCGAAGGAGGTCGGGGATTGGACGTACCCAGTGGTGGAAAACCAGGATAAATCTTTGTGTCTGCACTGTGATTATTTTCGCATTGCTCATCGTATCTTACTTGCTTGTGATTAAGTTTTCTGTTGTGTACCCTATCTTGTTGCAAGTCATTATATTTTTGTTAATTAAGTACCAAGAGAGTAAATTTTCTTGGAGACTTAGACAACTAAGTAGAAGTGATTTTGTCTTGCGAAAGTTTTATTATTGATATACAACACTATTCAACCTCCATTCTAATATTGTCAGCAATCCGTAGGATTCGACACACTCCTCCACGGTGTATTTGCTCATGTCATTGGATTCTACGATTCCGTTGGCTTTTGATTCCTATCGAGGTGTGAGTGAGCTAAGAATCTTCGTCACCCTATCTTCTTGGGACACATCCTTCCAATGGCCTTTCAAAGCATTTACGATCTCGGTGAACCTAGTAAACATCTTGAAGATACTCTCTCCCTCTTGCATCTTAAACAATTCATATTTAGATACAAAAATGCTTAACTTGGATTTATTTACCTTTAAGATTCCCTCATGTGTAACTTCCAAGAGATGCAAAAGCTCATTTGCCGATTTGTACATCGATATGCGGTTGAACTTGTTCGCATCAATAACATAATGAAATGCAGGCATCGCCTTTGCGTTGTACTTCATCAAGTCTTTATCCGCTTTTGTCCTTTTGAACACGAGCTTGTCGGGATTTTTATATGGAGACTCGATGATGTCCCAAAGCTCTTTTTAATCTAACCAAATCATCATCTTCGCCTTCTAAGATGTGTAATTTGTGTCATTGAAGAGCAAGGGTCGAATGAAAGCCGACCCTTTCTCGTGGGATAATGATGAAGCTCTAAATGCCATAGTGGATGCTTATGTGCTACCAACCTGCTCTGATACCAATTGTAGGATCCCTGAACACTAAACAACGTACTAGAGGGAGGGTGAATAGTGTAATGGAAATTAAAAATGCTAATTAAAGTAATTGAGCAAATGTGGAATAATAATTGTAACACAACAACAAAGAGAAAATACAATCACAATCACAAAGAGTAGACTGGTTCGGATCCCTAGTCCCAAGGCTATCCTACTTTAGTCCCACCCTCGTAAAACCGCGCTGTGGATTTCTACTAATGCTCCCTAAACCGGGGCACAAACTAAAACAAGAGTACACTCCCTAAACCAGGATACCAAGGAGTAAACAATCTAAGGTTACAAAGGAGTAAACCCTCCTAAAGATGGAGTAAACACTCTAAGTGGAGGACACCCTCTACAATACTCTCACAACATGATAGCTAGGTTAAAACGAAATTGTGAACACAATAACATACTTACCTATGATTTGAATAGATTTACATATGTGAAGAATGGAGGCATGAAGTGTGAAAAACCAAAGTGCTAAAGTTTAGTTGATTACACTTGGAAACTTTCTCTCTTTGATCAAGGATCAGTGCATAACACTTTATCAAGTGAAAGAAAAAAAAGAGAGAAAGAAAGAGAGAAATATTTCTCTTGGATTTTGCTTTAAAAATGAGTTCTATCTAAATAGGATTGGTGCCAAAATTGCAGCACAATCGGGTCGTAAATAAGCCCTCAAAACTACACAGAATCCAAGAAAATAAACCCATAAAACCTCAGTCTACTGACTATAAATGGACAGAAAATCATAGTCATCGGACATCTAATGAAGTGTTACCAGACTGTTGATCAATTATTCAGACGGCTGGGAACATAACATCAGACGACTGAAACATGAGTTGGTCTGAAGAAAAATAGCTTGACCAACTCATATCAACTAGATGTTTGATAAAGGAGTATCAGATGGCTAGAACACTGTTCAAACGTCTGATCATTGTAAACCAGATAGTTGACAAAACATGGGTGAGGAGAGAGACAGCTCTCTGAAAATAAACCCACTAAAATCAGATGGCTGAAGTTCAATACCCAGACGTCAAAGAAACTATTTAGACGTCTGGGTTTTGAACTTCAAGCGGCTGACAAAAGGTTGTATGTGTATAGTTGATATACAGACACACCAGATGTTTGGTCCGAGTCTGGGTCTGGCCTAAGAACCAAATGCGATGGGTTCTAGACTAATTCTATGAAACCCTAAGATGAAAAATGATGCAAATAAGTGTGTATGCATCTATTCAAGGTTACAAATATTCTATAAAAGAAAATCAAAATTACAGGAAGAAAGTAAAATTACACTTGAAATCTTCATTCTTCATGTAATGCTTTTGCTCCATTTCCTTGAAACCATCATCCCATCAACTAATGCTTTACCCCTCATCAAGATAAATAATAATAAATCTGACACTAAAACATGTAGAGTTATTAGCAACTACGTAATGTGGTGATCATCAAAACAATATTGGGCTTAATGGCCAATAGACAATATTTAGTTGTAACTTATATGTGAGTATAAAAATTCTTTAGTTTGCATTATGTAACTGTAAATACACTTATAATCTATAAATAAATGTTTGCATGGCTGTAACTGAATATTGGATGAAACCGAATGCTAAAATTTTAAAGTTGGCTACCCATATCGGGACTAAAATAAATGTCCATATGGCTACCCACATCAGGACTAAACTTTTAAACATGAACTACATTCTCCGTGGAAACTAAATATTGGGGGTAACTGAATCTGGAGGGAATTAAATTTGGAGGGACTAAATTTTTTCAATGAACTAAATAACAATTATTGCGCTTTTATTATTAATGTTTGTGTTATATGATAATGAACTCAAGAGAGAAAGAGAGAGAATTTCATTGCTAAGAAATAAGTCTCCATAGCTAAGAGCCATGGTGCTCTATTTATATATCTCATAGTGGGGAGGCCAAAAGCCTCTAGGAGACCAAGGGTCCCCATTACTCTAAGTAATGGGGGCCTAATGAATGGGTAATGAAGGAGGGGAGGCCAAAGGCCTCCCTCATTCATAACACTCCCCCTTACACATTCATCACTTCGGTCTCAGCTACTGAGGCAAGGGGTGGATACTTCTGGATCCAGAGTAAGTGTGTTTGCCTCGTTAAAACCTTAGCTGTGGAAAACCCAGTGGGAAAACCCAACAGCTTAAGGAAAAAGAGTGCAACCCACATGTTACTCCCCCTGATCCGTACAAGCTTCAGGCTTGCAGGTCTTTCAACTGTCGCATACCAATGTTCTTTACAAGCTTTACAAAAGTACATTTAGGCAATGCCTTAGTAAAAAGATCAGCTAAGTTGTTGCATGACTGGATCTGTCGAACTTCAATCTGCTTGTCGTTCTCCTGCTCGTGCGTCCAGAAAAACTTGGGAGAAATGTGTTTTGTCCTGTCGCCTTTGATGTAGCCCTTCTGAAGCTGAGCAATGCATGCGGCGTTGTCTTCGAATAAGGCAGTAGGCTCCAGATCACTGGTCTTCAGGCCAGTGGATTGGAGGATGTGTTGGACGACGGAGCGTAGCCAAAAACATTCTCTGCTCGCCTCATGGATCGCGATGAGCTCTGCATGGTTGGAAGATGTAGCAGTAGTGGTTTGTTTTACCGATCTCCAAGAGATAGCAGTACCTCTGTAGGTAAATACAAAACCTGTTTGAGATTTTGTCGTGTGCGGATCAGAGAGATAACCTGCATCAGCATAACCAAACAATTTGGGGGAGGCACCTCTCTGGTAGTAAAGTCCAAGATCAATGGAACCCTGAAGGTATCGCAGAAGATGCTTTACTCCGTTCCAGTGGCGCTTTGTGGGCGCAGCACTGTGTCTGGCTAGAAGATTAACTGTAAACGCTATAGTGGGACGCGTACAGTTAGCCAGATATAGAAGTGCTCCAATGGCACTGAGGTAGGGTACTTCAGGACCCAGTATCTTCTCCCCCTCTTCCAGTGGCCGGAAGGGGTCCTTATGTACATCTAGTGATCTTACGACCACAGGAGTACCTAAAGGATGACATTTATCCATATGAAACTTGTGTAGAAGTTTCTTTGTATAATTAGATTAGTGTAATAGGATTCCACCTCTTAGGTGTTCTATCTGTAAGCCAAGACAATACTTTGTTTTGCGTAGGTCTTTCATTTCAAAAGTATGTTTAAGGCTTTCAGATATCTCTTTGATCTCTGCAGGAGATCCTATGAGATTTAAGTCATCTACATATACAGCTATGATGACGAATCCTGTTCCCGTTCTTTTGATAAAGATACACGGGCAGACTTCGTTATTCGTGAATCCTTGTTGTGCAAGGAAATCACTAAGTCTGTTATACCACATCTTTCCCGATTGTTTTAGACCATATAATGATCTATGTAGCCTTACAGAGAATACGTCTCGAGGTATCTCTTTTATCTCTGGGGGTAGATTAAACCCATCAGGAAGTCTCATGTAGATATTTTTATCTATATCGCCATATAGATATGCAGTCACAACGTCCATGAGCTGCATTTCTAGGCTTTCCAGAGAAGTTAGGCTTATTAAAAATCGGAATGTGATCGAATCCATGAACGGAGAATACGTATCTTCGTCATCAATCTCCGGTCTTTGGGAAAATCCCTGTGCTACAAGGCGTGCCTTATAGCGAACGATCACATTATTTTCATCTCTTTTTCTTATGAAAACCCACTTATATCCCACAGGCTTTACACCTACTGGTGTTTGGACTACTGGTCCAAAGACTTTGCATTTCAAGAGTGAGTCCAGCTCTACTCTTATTGCCTCGTCCCACTTTGGCCAATCATCTCTGCGTTTACATTCCGCTAGAGATCGTGGTTCGACGTCATCGTCATATTCAGTGACGTGAACGGCAATATCGAAAGCAAAATCGTCGTCGACGACTATGCTATTTTTGTCCAGTACTTCTCCAGTACGTACAAAATTTAATGATGTTTCTCCTATTGTTTCCTCTGCTGGAGAAATCAGGAGGGGAGAAGTAGCTGGTCTGAGCTCAGCATCCTGTGGAGGGATAATCTTAGTATCGCCAGGAGTCTTCCTCTTTCGAGGAACTTTATCTTTTGAACCTGGTGGGCGTCCTCTTTTCATTTGAGGTACAACCAATTCTGCTGCCGGTGGGCTGCATCCATCTATGGGGATGTCAATCCTAGATGGCGTATTGGCAGCAGGGACGTGTGAACGGACAATCTTCTGGTTGTCTGTGAATTTATCCGGTAAAAGATGTACTGTATTCTGGATGTGAAGGATCTTCAGGATCTCATCTTCACACAGATTAGTACGCGGATCATATAGGGACAAAGACTTCTGGTCCCAACTAATGGTCTCAGAAGCTTCTGGCTTCTTAGACTGTGTGCCCAGTTTTGGAAAAAATTTCTCATTAAATTCACAGTCTGCAAAACGTGCCTTGAATGCGTCACCCGTCAGGGGTTCAAGGTATCTGATAATAGAGGGCGAATCAAACCCAATATATATACCTAGACGACGCTGAGGACCCATTTTGGTCCTCTGCGGTGGTGCTATTGGGACATATACCGCACAACCAAACACTCTCAAATGAGAGATATCCGGAGGTGCGTCGTATGCTAGTTGCTTCGGGGATAAAGTGTGACCTCCAGAGGGTCTTATCCTAATAAGTGATGCGGCATGTAAAATAGCATGCCCCCAAGCATCCACAGGCAACTGGGATTGCATAAGCAATGGACGTGCAATCCATTGGAGTCTCTTTATAAGAGCCTCAGCTAATCCGTTTTGGGTGTGAACATGTGCTACCGGATGTTCAACTTCAATACCCCTTGCCCGGCAATAGTCTTCGAAGACTTGTGAAGTAAATTCTCCCGCATTATCAAGACGTAGTTTCTTGATATGGATATCGGGGAAATGAGCACGCAACCTTATTATTTGTGCCAATAGCTTTGGAAAAGCTAGGTTGCGGGTGGACAAGAGGCACACATAAGACCATTTGGTTGATGCATCAATCAGTACCATGAAGTACCGAAATGGGCCACTTGCGGGGTGAATAGGCCCGCAAATGTCACCATGAATTCTCTCAAGGAAGCCAGGAGACTCTAATCCCACTTTCAGGAGGGATGGTCTCGCTATTAGTTTTCCCTTAAAACAAGGGAGACATGGAAATTCACCCTTTTGAAGAATCTTCAGGTTCTTCAATTTGTGTCCACGAGATTCAGTGATGATGCGTCGCATCATTGCTGTTCCAGGGTGACCAAGTCTATTGTGCCAGAGTTTGAACTCTGGCAGTGATTGGCACGTCTGGTGCTCAGTCATATTGGCTTCTATTGGTTGAATGTATGTTTGGTAGAGACCCGACGGGAGTCTCTTGAATCGTTCGCAGATGATCTTCCGGTCATCTTTCTGACGAGTTACATACAGATATTCTACCGTATTTTCATCTCTGGTTTCTAAGTGATATCCGTTTAAACGGAAATCCTTGAAACTTAAGAGATTCCTATTTGATTTAAGATAGAATAATGCATTTTTTATTTGAAGTCTTGTGTTATTTGGGAGCAATATAATTGCTTCACCAGATCCTTCGATTATTTGGGACAGTCCTGAAATTGTGATAACAGGACCGTCATATTTATTTAAGCTATTAAAATAGCAATGATTGCGAAGGATTGTGTGCGTTGAGGCACTGTCCACTAGGCACTCAGACATCATCTATATAAGCAAAAACAAAAATTTATTTGAGCGAAAATGTAAACATTCATTCGAAAATAAAAGTTCGTACTTAAGCAAATAAAGATGAAGATACATTGAATTCTAAAAAGCATAGATAAATGATGGTGCTCAATCGAGAAGGTCGTCGTTCTCGAAGTCTTTTGTAGTAAAGACTGTTGGCGGCTGTACACCTGCCAAGTTTGTTTCAGGTCGAGACTTCTGGCTCGCCTGGTATAGATCCTGTAGGTGGCGAGGCGTGCGGCAGTTTCTGGACCAATGGCCAATCATGCCGCATCTATGGCATTTGTCCTCCCAGGTCTTCTTTGGAAGTGACACGTGCTTGGTGTCCTTTCGCTTCCAAGTGAAGTTTCTTTTCCCTTTATTGTTTTTGTTTGTCTAGGGAGCTGCACCTCTTGGTTGCTTCATTACCGCTTTCCCTTTAGTATTTTTAGTCTTCCTCTTGTTTTTCCACTTCTGGGGAGAAACGTGGTGGGCTTCAGGGATAGGGGCAGTGCCAGCTGGACGTAAGTTATGAGTTGCTAGTAGTAAATCTCGATTCTGCTCTGCTCTAAGTAGGCATGAGATCAGATCGGAGAATCTCGTGAAGTTGCGTTCACGATACTGCTGTATGAGGATTGCATCTTTCTCGTGAAACGAGGTAAATGTTTTTTCCAACATGCGCTGTTCTGTCACTTCTTCACCGCACAACTTCAGGCGTGAGGTGATGTTATGAAGTGCAGAATTATACTCAGCGACGGACTTATAGTCCTGAAGTCTGAGGTTTTCCCACTCATAACTGGCACGTGGTAATATAACATCAATTTGATGTTTATACCGTGCTTCCAGTGCTGTCCACAGGTCCTTTGGGTCCTCAACCGTTAAGTATTCGGCCTTTAAGGTCCGATCTATATGCTTCCTAATGTAGATTATGGCTTTCGCCTTATCTACATCGGATACAGTGGTTGTGGGGCTGCTGCTAGCTGTAGCAGAAGCTTCGGCCGTTGCTGGGGCCGAGGAAGGAGCCAAAATGGACCCAAGGAGGGCCATTGAACGCAAGTGGAACTTCAGGTCCACTCGCCAACTCAGGTAATTTGTCCCTGCAGAATCGAGGACCTTGAAATCGACGCTTGCCAATTTTTGCCATTTATCTACGTATTTTAAAATGAGCATGAATTAATTAAAATTCAAAAATTCATGCATAAAGAAATAAACAAGTAAAAATGCGGGGATCGGCCAGATACCCAAAATAGTACACAGTCCAAAGTTCGTTTAAAGTCCATAAAAAAATAATACAACTTTGGAAACCCAAACTGAACTGGGTCCCTATATCTCCGTCTTCATATGCTGTTGCATCGAGCTTTGGCTTACACAGTCATGAATCGACTCCTTGCGGTCCAGCGGACGCGGCCAGGGAATTGACTAAGCCAGGACCACTTGTTACCCAGTCAAGCTAGGTTGGTCCAGCAAACTTAGCCAAGCACATTGACCGACATCATGATCCATTGAAGGAGTTTTCATCAATTCTATGTGCTGTTGCATCGAGCTTTGGCTATAAAATACAAATTTCCTCACTTACAAATTCTCTCAAAAGAAAAAGTGCAAGGAAAGTAAATAGGTATACAATGGCCGATCCCGAAAAACACATTTTTACTGATTTAAACATCCACGCAGTTCTAAATATGCTACGGGCATAAAAGTAAACAACCACGCATATATCTCAAGCAAAACATATGGTAAGGGAAACTAGAAAATATAAATATCTTGTAGACCACGTGGAAACGTCATACACCGTTAGGTTAGTTGACTAACGGCAGAGCGGTCTCAGTATCTTTAAGATAGTTATATTTTGAAAAATAGAATCCTAGTAAACCATAGATAATAATTTGCAAAAGCGATGTTTAAATAAAGTTGTCAACATGGACTATAGAAATTATTTGTGATTTAACATAGAGGATAGTCCCTTTAAGTAATTGGCTTCAGGCCATTATTTAGTGGGCAAAAATAATAACCGATAAGTAATTGGGGCTGCAGGCCCAATTAATTTATTTAGTTATTGATAGGCACAAGTGGGCTGCAGGCCCAACAACAAAAATATCAATGTTAATTAAATTAAGCCCATTTTTGGGTTGGGGAATACAAAAAATCCCAAAACCCTAGGCAGGGGCAGGGGCAGACATGTAATCACATGTTGTTCAAAACTATCAAAAATTAAAGGGTAAGCCAAATTTGTGATCATTGGACTTTTAGCATGTATTCAAAACTTCTGCAGATGCATTTTCTTTAAATGGATATGAAGCTGCTTCTGTTTCTAGTAAGTCATCTATAAAAGATGTTAACCATGAGGACATTAATTTCAATGCTCCATCTATTCCTCCCACTGACCGGAAGCAGAAGGGCCCAAAACTTGGGGAGAATGGCAACTCAGGACATAGCACACAGCGTTTTGGGAGCAATTATGATGTGTATGGTTTTTTTTATTTGTATTATTTATTGTATTTTAACAAGGCATGATATTGTATTTAGCCGATTTTAAACAAGCCAAAAAGAGGTTGTAAAAAAATCATGGCTAAGAATAAAAATTTGTTTATCTACGGGATCGATGGAAATTACCTCTAGACTGAAAATCTAGGGAAGATCGAAAAAACGAGAAGATCCGTAGAGACAAAAATCCACGCTCCGAAAACGCCCAAGAGATTCCTTTAGCAATGCACGCCAAAGAGAAAATCCGCCACGAACAGCAGCAACCAGAGATTCCTATGCGCGTAACAAATTAGAGGATGGATTTTGGAGTGTAGAAAAGCTCAAAAAAGAGGAGCAAAAGTGCTGATAACGTGTTATATGATAATGAACTCAAGAGAGAAAGAGAGAGAATTTCATTGCTAAGAAATAAGTCGCGATAGCTAAGAGCCATGGTGCTCTATTTATATATCTCATAGTGGGGAGGCCAAAAGCCTCTAGGAGACCAAGGGTCCCCATTACTCTAAGTAATGGGGGCCTAATGAATGGGTAATGAAGGAGGGGAGGCCAAAGGCCTCCCTCATTCATAACAGTTTGTTTAATATTAGGGGATCCAAATTTTGAAAAGGTCATATTTTAAATGAACAGTGGAACTAAATTTTGGTAGGAATTAATTTTTTAGGGAAACTAAATAATAATTATTACGCTTTAATTATTGTTGTTCGTTTAAAATTAGGTGATCTAAAATTGGGGACAATATTATAAATGAACAGTGCCTTTAGGACACATGTTAAATCTTAAGGGAGCTAAATTTTGGGGGACTAAAATAGCTTGGGGAACTAAATTCTTTGGTGTGAACTAAATTTTGAGGTGAACTAAAAATTTTGTGGTAAGTTTTTGACAAGTATTGTGCTTTACTTATTATTGTCCGTTTAAAATTAGAGGATCTAATATTTTGAGGGGGAATATTTTAAATGAATCGTACCCTGAGGACTCAGGCTATGACTAGTATCTACTATAAAAGAGGGAATTACAAGCATGCCATTTTGCTGACTAGGACAAAGAGGTTGATAGAATAGTGACCATGATTTGGATACCTCAGCCTGAAAGAGATGGATGGTTGTGATGTGGTTTTGGAGGGTCCACTAGAGTGGGGTGTGGTTTTGGGTGTGATGTTGGGTGTGTGTAATTATATGTTTGTCATTGCCCTTTTATGGAACCCCAAAGGGTCTTGACTTGACCGTCCTTGACCTGCCTGACTTAACCTGACCTGCCAGCCTGACCTAACTTGCTAGCCTGACCTAGCCTAGCCTGATTGATCTGACCAGCCAACCCAGCCTACCTACCTGCCAGCATGGTCTCATTTTACCCCAGACAATGCCCACACTTGCAGACACTCTTCTCTCTTTTTTGTCAATGTGCATAGAACCCGAATCCTGTGGGTGGATTTTTGTGTGTGTTCCCATGCACTATGTGCACGGGTTATTTCTAGTAATTATAACGAGAGAGTGAGAGATGCCTTTTGGCTAACAACATTTACATTGGTAGGTAACCGTGGAAAGTGGAAATAAAGTTAAATACGAGATATTACCATTAAATTATCTCTAAAATTAAAGATATCTTGGTATAATTATTCCCTCAAAAATAATTACAAACATAACCCTAACACCATGTTACCAAATCGATGCCCCACACACTCCCACAATTCATATAAGAATTGTATGATGTTAGTTCAAGTTCAGAATTCAACTACTAAGAAAGGCCACAGTTTATTCATTTATTTATTTTCTAAAATAAGATAAAAAATAAGACAAAATAAGCTATAAAAAATGTGAGTTGCTACACACACGACCCTTTTTACTCTGCACACAATCGTCATCCACGTATTTACAAGTTTGTCATTAAAAATTGTGCACCGTGCACAACCGGGACAAAATTCCAAAACTATCACTAGTTGTGTGTGGTGAATAAAACGGCTGAACAGCGGCCACTCCCTCCGCCGACATCACAGCCTCGCCGCCCCATCCTTCGATCTCCCACTCTGCCTCTTCCTAGTTCGATCTCCCCAATCCCTCTTCCCCCACCGTCCCCCCTCAGCCGCCCCCTCAACCGACCTCCCCGGCCCGACTTCCCCCTCCTCCGACCTCTTCAGCCTCTCCGCTGTCTCTTCATCCGATAACACAGCCCCCTCCGTCGGCAAATGAGGATCAAAGAGGAATAATAACAAACTTGTAAATAATCCGCTCGTGCACGGGAGTTAATGGCAACCTGGTAAATCACCCGGTCGTGCGCCGAGCAAAAACGGTCTTGCGCGTAGCAATTCCCTAATAAAATATATGGTTTTTAGCATATTTGTCCCTTAAATCTTGCGTATTTTGATATCCATCCCTCAAATCTTCATATTTGACCTTAAGTCCCTCAAAAGTTAGTATTTAATCTTAATAGTCCCTCTCACTAACTATCTGTTAAAATCTTAACGGAAATGGGAATATTCCGTTAAATTAAGGGACTATTAAGGTTAACGTTCAAAATTTAAGGGACTATTAAGGTTAAATACTAACTCTTGAGGGACGTGAGAGCAAATTAAGGTTAAATACTAACGGAATATTCTCATATCCGTTAAGATTTTAACAGAAAGTTAGTGAGAGGGACTATTAAGGTTAAATACTAACTTTTGAGGGACTTAAAGGCAAATATGAAGATTTGAGAGACAGATATCAAAATACGCAAGATTTAAGGGACAAATATGCTAAAAACCCTAATATATATATGAACCAAAAGACCAAAATATCGGAGAGGAAAAAGCGTCGGGTTGTCTGCACGACACATTAACCCAGGATTTTCAAATAATAATAATAATAATGTCGCTTCAAGAGTTCGATTTTGATCCAAATCGACCGGAGGAGGATCAAATTGGGGGGAATTTAGGCTTGTTTAGAGGGATCTATGGATTCTTGGAGATGCTTTTGTTGGAATCGAGGAAGAGGAGCCATGTACGAGATGTTCCCTCTCGAGCCCTCGCCGTTCTCTCTACCTTCTCCGATCCCTCAATGGCCCAAAGGTGCGATCTTGCTGTTGCTAATTCTGAATTTTTGATAGCTTTATGTGGAAATTTGATGTGGGTTTCGTTTCACGGCGACGCATTCGCCAATTTGTTGTTTTTTCTAACGCCGAAAAGTAGAGGAAATGCATTTGCTATGATTAATTAGCACATCGGTGTGTTCTTGCTGGGATAATAATTTGTAGCTATGAAATTGAAACAAGAATTGGTATTTATTTTTATAAGATGATGTTAATTTCGTCAATTTCAATTCAAAATCTTATAGGATGTGGCCTCAATAAATCTACTTGTATAAATTGGACACGTGCAAAGTTCTTCCTAATTTATTTTCTAAATGATTGTTGATGTTTATGTCGCCAAAATTAAACTATCAACAAAAAGTGGGGAGTTTTTGTGTAGCGTATAATTGATATCTGAATGCAGATGATATTATTAGATTGTCAAACGATCAATAAAAAGATGTGATTTTTTGGGTAGTTTGTTGTTGATACATGAGTGCAGATGGTATTATTAGATTGTCAAAACCTTCTGGTAATCATCTCGCAGGCGAGGGCTTTGGTAATGGAATTATACGCATCGGGGAACTGGAAACTTTGAAAGTCACGCAGTTTGAAAGCATTTGGGGCTGCCATCAGATGAGGGAGGATAACCAAGGAGTTATATTCTATAAACCTATAGGAATAGCAGCTGGTTTTTTCTCCCTGGGTCACTATTGTCAGTCAGCCGACCAGCCTCTGCGGGGTTGTGTGCTGGCAGCAAGGGGGGCAGCTACTCCCAATGGCGAAAAGCTTCCGGCTCTTCAGAAACCATTGGACTATACACTTGTTTGGAGCTCTGATGACTGGAAAGAGGATGACTTCGATGGATGTGGCTTCTTTTGGCTCCCCTGCCCGCCTGAAGGCTATAGAGCATTGGGCTATGTTGTCACCAGGGGCCCCGACAGGCCTTCGCTTGAAGAAATTAGATGCGTTCGAGCGGACCTTACGGATACATGTGAAGCTCATGATTTGATCCTGGAAACATCATCTTCATACCTTCCTTTCAAGGTCTGGAGGACTAGGCCAACACATAGGGGGATATGGGGAAGGGGTGTATCAGTCGGCACATTCTTTTGCGGTAGCTCCAAAGACGATATGCACATTTCTTGCTTAAAGAACCTGGATTCGTCTCTTCATGCAATGCCAAACTTGGAGCAGATTCATACGGTGATAAACCACTATGGGCCTACTTTATTCTTCCATCCTAAAGAGACTTATTTGCCGTCGTCAGTTTCATGGTTTTTTATAAATGGTGCTACTTTATATAAGAAGGGCGAGAGGGTGGGCGAGGTTATTGAGTCCGAAGGCTCGAACCTTCCTAATGGCGGTGGAAACGATGGTGAGTACTGGATAGATTTACCAGATGATGGCATGACTGATTTAGTCAAGCATGGGGATATTGACAGTGCTGAACTCTATGTTCACGTGAAACCGGCTATGGGAGGAACCTTCACTGATTTTGCAATGTGGGTGTTTTGCCCCTTCAACGGCCCGGCCACCCTCAAGATTGGTTTTGCGAGTTTTCCCTTCAGCAAGGTTGGGCGGCATGTTGGAGACTGGGAGCACTTCACCCTCCGGGTATGCAACTTTACAGGCGAACTATGGAGTATATACCTCTCTCAGCATAGCGGAGGAGAGTGGGTGGATGCGCATGACTTGGAGTATATTGCAGGCAACAAAGCCGTTATATATGCATCAAAAAGCGGGCACGCCAGTTATCCACATCCGGGGGTCTACATGCAAGGGTCTCAGACGCTTGGGATTGGTATTAGAAATGATGCTGAGAGAAGTAAACTGTTTGTGGATTCTAGCATCAAATACCAAATTATCGCGGCAGAGTATCTTGGAGATGCTGTAGTCGAGCCTCCTTGGTTGCAGTATAT
>CM061133.1:171764163-171882498 GCA_030789695.1 Scilla litardierei
TAACTTTGAATAGATCGGAATGTCGTCAATAAAGATAACGACAAACTTATCCAAAAAGTCGTAAAAAGTCAGGTTCATCAGATTCATGAAAACTGCGGGTGCATTGGTTACACCGAAAGGCATAACGACAAACTCGTAGTGTCCATACTTCGTCCTGAACGCTGTCTTTGGAACATCTCCCTTCTTCACCTTCAACTGATGGTAACCACTCCTCAAATCCAATTTAGAAAACACCCTCGAACCTCCAAGCTGATCAAAAATATCATCGATGCGAGGCAACAGGTATTTATTCTTGATGGTCACCGCATTCAACTCCGATAGTCCACGCACATGCGACGCAAACCATCCTTCTTCTTCACCAGCAGCACCGGTGCTCCCCACGGAGACACACTAGGGTTGATATAACCCTTCTGCAAAAGCTCATCCAGCTGCTTCCGCAATTCCTCCAACTCAGCGAGTGCCATACGATACGATGCCTTCGAAATTGGCTGCGCTCCTGGAATAAGATCAATAGAAAACTCCAAAGCTCGATCAGGCGGCAATCCAGACATCTCCTTGGGGAAGACGTCATCAAAATCACGCACCACAACTGGCCTCTCTAACTCCATTTGTATAGCCACAACCTCCACCGGCCTGGCCCGAAACCTGACAGGACCAAGTGAGCTGCTACCACGACTGAACTCAAATACTGGATGCCCGGGAATTTCGAACACCACCTTCTTCCTCTGACAGTCGATCGTAGCATAGAAGCTCACAAGCCAGTCCATCTCAAGGACCGCATCGTAGTTGATGATGTCGTGGACAATGAAATCAGCGTAAAGCTCATGTCCACAGACCACCAACGAGAAAGAATTGCAACCAAGATGCACCGAGACCACGCCATTCCCTGTAACGATATTTCAACTCTTGGGAAGAGGGGACGTCGACAAGGAATGCTTCTCCATGAAGCTTCGAGAAATAATGCACATCGATGCACCAGAGTCAAAGAGGACTCGTGCAGGAAATGTGCACACCAAAACCACACCTAACAAGCAATTAACAATCAAACCCTAGTCTAGCAAAAAATCATGTTCAAGCAAACAACACAATCTAACAATCAAAACCAGCTAAGAAAGTAACAGCTAGATTGAGGATTACCTACGTAACCTCATCCACAGCCTCGCTTTCCACAGCGGTCATCAGAAAAGCCTACCTCCTCGGCGAAATAGCCTGCTGAAAAGCCTGCCTCTGTGGAACAAGAGCTACTCCACGTCCAGCAGGAACAGACGCTCGCTGCTGCAACGGCTGTGCTACAACAGGTGCCCTCCGCAGCTGATTCGCATGCCAACAATCCTTCGCGCCATGAGAAGCATCACCACAAACCAAACACTGGCCCAGAAACTTCCTACACTGATCCTTGATGTGGCCAGGCTTGCCGCAGAAATGGCAAGTCTTCTGAATAGGCCCTCCTGGCCTCTTGAACTGAGCTGGCTGATTAGGCTTAAAACCAGGCCTAACCACCGCCCTGGCCTGCTCCATAGGCCTTTTCCCAGTACCAGAAACATGTCCTCTCCTCTAACTCAGGTTCAGCTCCTGCCTCCTCGCAGCGACCAGAACCTTCTGATAAGAGTCCAGATCAGAGGAAGACACGAAACTCTGGAGCTCCAAAGCAAGTCCCTGCAGGAACCTCGGAGCCCTCTCATCAGCATCCTGCACCATCTTCGGTGCGAACCTACTCAGCCTAGTGAACTCTTGGTGGTACAGGTCCACCGTCAAGCTCCCTTACTTCAGGTCAATGAAGTGCTGCAGCATCTCCTTCCTAGCAGCCTTCGGAAAGAACTCCTCATTAAACCTGGACTTAAAGGTAGTCCAAGCTATCGGCTCCACCAACATCTTCTCTTCCACATCCCACCAGTTCCGAGCATTATCCTTGAGTTGCCTCTTCGCCAAATCAACCCATCCAGCCGGGGTGATCTTGGCCATCTTCAAGTTATTCTCAATGTTCCGAATCCACTCATCGACAGCCAGAGGACCCTCAGACCCATCAAAATATGCAGGACCCAACTCCTGAAATTGCTTCGCTCCCGGCTCGGAGCGAGGGGCATCCGGAAGTGCCCGGGCAGCTCGAGCAAGTGGAGCATTCTGGACTTGCAGGAGCACGCCATGCTGCACTTGCATCATTTGAAGCATCATCCACATCATCTCTCCATTGGTGGGTTCCCGCTCAGGCTCCTCATCATGTGGGGGCGCACCACTACCTCCACCACGGGTGAATCGCCTTCCTGCCATCTAATGACACAGAAAACGAAGCAGATTAGACTCATAGATTATGACTCGGACGTCGAACTTAGTTTATTGGACATCCTAATATTATTATTGTCATTCCGATAATCGCAGTTACAGAAGAGGACCTGCATGGGCCACCAACAAAACCTGTCACGTCCCGCTTCCCTAAAATGGAGGCGAGACGTGAAAAGGTCCGCACGAGAGTGGAGCAGTGAAGCCCCAAACCCGATAAGCGTCAATAAAACATAAGCAGGTCCCTGTAACCACAAACGGAATAACAATAATAACACAAGGAGAGACAGAAATAAAATATCATATCTCATAATTTGTCCAACATGAAAATTTAGTTCAACATCCAGAAAAGCCACCAGGCTAAAGGAAAGAGTCTAAAGGCCCAGAACAAGGCCAACAAAAGCAACAACGTAACAAAGTATATGGGTGCTACGCAACGACAACAAAACAACAATCTAAACAGAAGAGAAGCTCAACAAAGACACTAGGACTGGTCCCCAGTGTCCACGTACTCCTTGCCAAACACAGGCTCGGGCTCGGCGTCAGCAAACACCTCGTCCTCCACAATGTACTCAGGCTCAGGATCTAACATATGACACCCAAAAGAATAAAGGGGCACATGTCAGCAAGTCTAAAAGACTTGGGCAAGGAAACTGAAAGTAAGGCAAACTAACAACCTAGCAGTTATAGTATGCATGACATGGCAGTTATAACACGAGTGCACAAGCAAGACATGGTGAAACAATAAGTACAAGAGAACAATTATCGGGACAAGTCAAGAGTAGCCAAGCTACTAACAATCTCAATCATTTCACTGGTCACGTTTCAAGTTGTTTGTAGATGTTTACGCCTTACAGCTGAATGGTTTGGCATTCATGCTGATTGGCCGCTTAACACTACCCCAAAACCCAGAGTTTACGCCTTACCACTGCAGTTGCTGATCGGGCAGACTCCTAGTTGATTGGCCGCTTAACTCTTACCCCCAATACCCACATGTAAACGAGCCAGGGTCCCTGCACACGAGCTCAGTAAATGAGCCAGGGTTGCCCCGCATAGGAGCTCGCATTCTAGTTCACGACTCATATGCATTTGGCGTAGGGGTGCACCTAGCCGGAAACAAGCAGTTCGGGCATTGGCTATCAACCAACACATGGCCCGCTTCTGGAACACGAGCCAGGAAACACAAGTATTGTAGCAAAGCTACGCAATCACGGAAACACTTAAAGAATGCAATGTCATGACAATTAATTTGCGTACCGTTAATGGAAATTAAACATGACATGGAAATTGTGCAACATGATAAATGTCGGATCTAGCTTCGTTGTCAAGCTAGTTCCTAAATTTGCGCCTATGCGAGTATCATTTCGTCGCCTAGTCTCTTTTACGACTACAACAAGCAAATGGCCTAAAACATGGCCTAAACCCTAAGTGGCAAGTTTCACTTGCCTAGCACCGAGGATGACGATCATGAAGGCTCGTCTTACGGATGCTAATCTACGGGGAAGTCGCTGTTATGGAGAAACAATCATCAAAACAATATTCATTTCATTAGGGTTTCACAAAAACACAACGGGTCATGAAAACATTAAGAGGTCGATTATTACCGTATCGGAAGCGGAAGAATGATGCCGAGCAACCACGGCGACGGAAGAAACGCTCCGGGGAACCTAGGGTTCAGATCTGGAAATGGATGGAGAGTTTGGAGAAATAGGGTTTTGGGGGATTTTGGGGGTTTGATGAGATTTTGAGGAAGATGAGAGGTAGAATGTGTAAGTGAGGGTTTGGATGATGGATTTTGGGCTTGGGATGAAGGAATAAGGGTTTGAGGTGGTAGGGGGCTCAATGGGGGAGAAACTAGGGTTTTAGGTCATGAGGAAGAAGAAGAAAACGTTTGGGAGGGGTTTAAATAGGAAGGGCTGGCGGCTGCCCAGAAATTAGGGTTTCGACACTGATTAGTCGGTCAGAGAATAACCACTGACCGACTAGTTTGGGAACTAGTCGGTCGGTTGACCAACGCAGACCGACTAAGTCCAAACAGTAACTCCTGTACAAAAATAGGATTTAGATTTAGTCGGTCAAAGAACAACTACTGACCGACTAGTTTTGAATCTAGTCGGTCGATGAACGTTCTTAGACCGACTAAGAATGAATAGTACTTGGTGTCAAAATGATCATAGAGCTAGTCGGTTAAAGAAGCATTGCTGACCGACTAGTTTGCAACCTAGTCGGTCGACCAACGTTCTTAGACCGACTAACGATAAACAGTAACTCCTGAGAAATTTACAAAGCCAACTAGTCGGTTCAAGAAGGTTTTTCGACCGACTGGATCGTCATCTAGTCGGTCGGTGCCCCTTCTTACACCGGCTAATGAGCACCAAAAGTTCCAAAATGGAGCGCGAAGCTCCGGGATCGATTCCTAAGACTCCTAGGCTTGATCTAACAATAAGATATGACCGATACGAAGCCCGTCACGAATGACTTACTCCGAAATCGACGATCAATGGAAGAATCTAAGAAAATACGACGAAACGATCGAAAATGAAAGCTACGGAGACGAAAACCACGCATGAGGAGAAAATCCACCAAAACATATAATATAATATAATAAATCCAGATACAAGAAAACCAGTCGTTACACATGCCATGTTAAACGTTTCCATGCCATCTTTACCTGCCATGCTTTAAATCATGCCACGTCATAAACTGCTGATTACTTACTTGCTGTTCTCCTTGCATAACATGTCATGTTATACCATACTCTAGAACTGATAGGTTGTTTTACTTTCTTTAGTTTCCTTGCACAAGTTTTGTAGACTTGCTGACATGTGCCCCTTCTCTTTGGGTGTCGCATGTTAGTTGCTGAGCCAGAGTTTGCTGTTGAGGGCGACGAGTTCATGGAGTTCGTGCCCGATCCTGTTGTTGACGTGGAGTATGAGGACACCGGCGACCAGTCTTAGTTCCCTTCACAGTTTCCTTGTTAGTTGTTGTTTAGTTTGGTGGTGAACATCACCTTTGTGTTAGTCGTTTTGTTATTGGCCATGCTGGGCCTTTCTTTTGGACTCTTCTGTTTGCCTGGTGGCATTTCTGGTTGTTGAAATATTATCTGGACTTGGAGATTTATAATTTATTTATTCGTCTCTTTCTATTATCCTTGTCTTGTTCTGTGTCACATTACAGGGATCTGCGTGTTTATTCCAGACGCTTTACAGGCTGGGGCCTCACAGCTCCAAGCCTGAGCGGGCCTTGTTACACCTCACCTCCATTTTAGGGAAGCGGGTTGTGACAGGTTTCTTTGGTGGACCATACAGGTCTAACACTCTGTAACTGTGACTTAATCGGAACAACGATAAGAATTATAGAATGTCCGATAAATAATTTCGACACCGAGTCATATGCTGAGAGTCTGATTTTATTTCGTTTTTCTGTGTCATTAGATGGCTGGAAGACAGAATACCAGTGCTGGTGGTGGTGTGCCCCCTCGTGTCGAGGAGCCGGACCGAGAGCCCACCAACGGGGAGATTATGCGGATGATGCATCAGATGATGCATGTGCAGCAGGGGATGCTGCAGAATGCCCGAAATGTTCCGCCTGCTCGAGCAACGCAGCCTGTCCAGAATGTCCCTCGCTTCAAGTCAGGAGCGAAGCAGTTTCAGGAGCTGGGCCCTGCTTACTTTGATGGGACCGAAGGACCTCTAGCTGCGGATGAGTGGACTAGGAACATGGATGGAAACCTGAAGATGTCGAAGGTCGACCCGACTGGATGGGTTGACTTGGCAAAGAGGCAACTTAAAGATAATCCTTGGAACTGGTGGGATGCAGAGGAGGAGTTACTGGAGGAGCCGATATCTTGGGCTACTTTCAAGTCCAGATTCGATGAGGAATACTTTCTGAAGGCTGCCAGGAGGGAGATGGCGCAGCGCTTCATCGACCTGAAGCAGAGGAGCTTGACAGTGGACCAGTACCACCAGGAGTTCACCAGGCTGAGTCGTTTCACACCGAAGATGTAGCAGGATGCTGATGAGAGAGCCCAGAGGTTTCTGCAGGGGCTTTCTCTGGATCTGCAGAGCTTTGTGACTTCTTCTGATTTGGAGTCCTATCAGAAGGTGTTGGTTGCAGTGAAGAGGCAGGAGCAGATTATGAACCAGAAGAGAGGATGCGCTTCTAGAGCTGGGAAGAGGCATGTGGAGCAGGCCAGGACAGTGATGAGACCAGGGTTCAGGCCCAATCAGCCGGTACAGTTCAAGAGGCCCGGAGGACCTCCTACTCTGAAGACTTGCCATTTCTGTGGCAAGACTGGGCATATCAAAGATCAATGCCGGAAGATGTTGGGACAGTGCTTGGTTTGTGGTGATCCTGCGCATACCATGAGGGACTGCCCGAAGTCCAAGCAGCCGTGGAAGGGACCTGTTGCGGTCCAGCCGTTGCAATAGAGGACACCTGTACATGCTGGACGTGGAGCGCCTCTCGTTCCACAGAGACAGGCTGTTCAGCAGGCTGTTCAGCCGAGGAGGCAGGCTTTCCTGATGACTGCAGTTGAGGCTGAGACTGAGGATGAGGTTATTGCAGGTAACTCTTTACCTAGTTATTTCTTTTCCTAGTTAGCGCTGTTTGTGGGAATTTGTTTGGTTGTTTGTTATGTATGCTAGAATAGAATTTGATTACTAGACTGCCTGTTAGGTGTGATTTTGGTTTGCACATTCCCTGCACGAGTCCTCTTTGACTCAGGTGCATCAATGTGCATTATTTCTCGGAGCTTCGTAGAGAGGCATTCCTTGTCGACTTCCCCTCTTACCAAGAGTTGGGATATCGTTACAGGAAATGGCATGATCTCGGTGCATCGTGGTTGCAATTCTTGCCCTTTGGTGGTCTGTAGACATGAGCTCTACGCTGATTTCATCATCCACGACATCATCAACTATGATGCTGTCCTTGGGATGGACTGGCTTGGGAGTTTCTATGCCATGATCGACTGTCGGAGGAAGAAGGTGGTGTTCGAGATCCCTGGACACCCGGTGTTCGAGTTCAGCTGTGGCAGTAGTTCGCTTGGTCCGGTCAGGTTTCAAGCCAAGCCGGTGGAGATCATTGTTATGCAGATGGAGCAGTGTAGACCTACGGTAGTGAGTGACTTCGACGACGTCTTTCCCAAGGAGATGTCTGGATTACCTCCCGATCGAGCTCTCGAGTTTTCGATCGATCTCATTCCGGGAGCACAGCCCATTTCGAAGGCACCGTATCGTATGGCACCAGCAAAATTGGAGGAATTACGGAAGCAGCTGGACGAACTTCTTCAGAAGGGTTACATTAATCCCAGTGTGTCTCCGTGGGGAGCACCGGTCTTGCTGGTAAAGAAGAAGGACAGTTCGTGTCGCATGTGTGTGGACTACCGGGAGTTGAATGCGGTGACCGTCAAGAATCGATATCCATTGCCTCGTATTGACGACATCTTTGATCAGCTTGGAGGATCGAGGGTATTCTCTAAGTTGGATCTGAGGAGTGGTTATCACCAGCTGAAGGTGAGGAAGAAAGATGTTCCGAAGACAGCATTCAGGACGAAGTATGGACACTATGAGTTCGTGGTTATGCCTTTCGGTGTAACCAATGCGCCCGCAATTTTTATGAATCTGATGAATCTGATCTTCTATGACTTTTTAGACAAGTTTGTCGTTATTTTCATTGACGACATTCTGATCTACTCGAAGTCAGAGGAGGAGCATGCGTCGCACTTGAAGACAGTATTGGAGATCTTGAGGAAGCATCGGTTGTATGCTAAGTATTCCAAGTGCGAGTTTTGGCTGGACAGAGTTGCTTTTCTCGGGCATGTGGTGACTGTAGATGGTATTTCGGTGGATCCCGAGAAGATCAAGGCTATCAGGGAGTGGCCAGTTCCGCAGTCAGCGTCTGAGATCCGGAGTTTCCTTGGATTGGCTGGTTATTACCGACGGTTCATTAAGGATTTCTCCCGTATTGCCGAGCCGATGACCAGACTGATGCGAAAGGATGTATCTTATGTTTGGACTGATGATTGTGAGGAGGCTTTTGGTGTTCTGAAGGAGAGGTTGACGACTGCCACTGTTCTTGCTGTGCCTGACCGGAGTGGAGGATTCGAGATCTTTTGCGACGCTTCTGGCAAAGGTCTCGGTTGTGTTTTGCATCAACATGGGCATGTGGTCGCGTATGCTTCACATCAACTTAAGATCCATGAGAAGAATTACCCGACACACGATTTGGAGTTGGCTGCTGTCGTGTTTGCGTTGAAGATTTGGAGACACTTCCTGCTGAGTGAGAGGGTGAAGATTTTCACCGATCAAAAAAGCTTGAAGTACATTTTCACCCAGAAGGAGCTCAACATGTGATAGTGTCGGTAGTTGGAGCTCATGTCGGATTATGAGATTGATTTGCAGTATCACCCTGGCAAGGTGAATGTGGTCCCGGATGCGCTGAGTAGGCTTCCGACAGTGATGTTGTTGACTTCGCAGTGGAGATTGCAGCAGAATTTTTGCGAGTCTGGTATTGAGATTATTCTTCCTGGAGAGGCCTCTTCGTTGATGTGTATGCAGATACAGTCGACGATCGTGGATGGGATCAAGGCTGGACAGGCTGGAGACCCGAAGTTGGTGAAGATACGGGAGCTGGTGGAGGCCGGTCTGCGGACTGACTTTTTGATTCATGAGGATGGTTCGCTGAGATTTGGAGCCAGGTTGTGTGTGCCAGCTGGGAACATCAGAGAGGAATTGTGTAATGCCCTACAAGCTACTGCACAAGTACTAGAGGGGGGGGGGGGGGTGAATAGTACTTTAAAAATAACAAGGAGTATAATTCCTAATTATCGTGCAAACAACTACCAAATCAATTTGCGGAAGCTTAAATTGAAGACAACAACAAAATTAACAATGCTAACAAGAGATATTACTGGGTTCGGATCCACCCAAGTCTCCCCGACTTGTTCCCGGTGATCCTACGTCCCAACCACCCGGATCCCCTCCGGATACTTGAGTTAGAAACCCTAACTCAAGATTTCCACTATGAAATACTTGTGAAAAACCTCCACAAGTCAAATCATACACAAAGTAATTTGTGACTCCCACAACCCGGGATCACAACCACACTCTCACAACCGAGAGTGAAACTTACAATTCAAATATGAAATGAAATAAGAAACTTCTTACCGACAAAATACCTATGCCTTGAGTAACGCTTACGAATTAGGGCAAGGATGATTTTGAAGAAGAAGAAGTTGCACCAAACCCTAGCTCCAAGATGTAGATCAGCGATGGAGAGCTATGGGGATGTTGGTGACCTAGAATCAAGCACTTGGCTTGGAAGGCTTCACACTCAATGAATCTCTCTTTGGAAGTAAGAGTGAGGAGAGATTATTGAATGGAATGAATGAGCTTTGAATGAGCTTGGAATGATTTCTCTTGATCTCTAAACTTGCAATAATATCAGCCTTGAGTGCAATGAATGCAGCTCAACAAGTATTTATAGGATAGAGGAGAGAGAGAAAGAAATTCGAGTCATTAAATGCTCCAACGGCTCTTTTCTGAACCCAACTAGTCGGTCAAAGAACAACCACCGACCGACTAGTTCATGAACTAGTCGGTCGGTCAATTAACGCAAACCGACTAATGAGTGAACAGAGAAAAGATCAAAGCACAGACTAAAGGAACTAGTCGGTCCAAGAAGAGTAGCTGACCGACTAGTTTCACAACTAGTCGGTCGGTTACTCAACTGAGACCGACTAACAGATAAAACTGAAGTCTGAGCAGAAATAGACTTAGTCGGTCCAAGAACAAATGTTGACCGACTAATTCACCAACTAGTCGGTCGCCAAATGAGCATAGACCGACTAACGATAAACAGTAAGTTAGGTGAAAAATTGGCATGTACAGTAAAACTTAACTAGTCGGTCCAAGAAGGAAAGTTGACCGACTAGTTCATCAACTAGTCGGTCGATAAATGAACACAGACCGACTAATGATAAACAGTAGCTTAGGTTCAAATAAGCATGTACAGGGAAAGCTCAACTAGTCGGTCACAGAAGCATCACTGACCGACTAGTTCACAAACTAGTCGGTCGGTGAGTCAACTTAGACCGACTAACTGTAAACAGTAAAGAGCTTGAAAATGACTGAGAAGAACTAGTCGGTCCAAGAAGCTTTGCCGACCGACTAGATCACCATCTAGTCGGTCAGTTCTTCTTTTTGAACCAACTAACATGCACAAGAAGTCGCGAATCGAAGCGCGAAGCTTCAGGAAGGATTGTATGGACTTCTACTAAGATCCTAGAGCTAAGATATGAGCGTTATGAAGATTTAAACTGTAAGACCTACTCAAGGCCTAACATTCTACGAAAGAAGCTTAAAGACTATAAATAAAACTTGACGATACTGTTTTCAATAGTTTCAATCGAATCTTCATGACTTCTGAAAAGGTCCATAAGCTTCAACGAAGCTTTAGGCATACGATCACGTGCTTTGAGAAGTCTTGAGACGTCGTAATTGATATTCATGTGAATTTGGCGACGATCTCCATAACTGCGCTCACAAAGTGTTAGTTCACGTTATATTTATGTTTGGTCATCATCCAAAACCAAATTCGGGGAGTCCAATATCCAACATTCTCCCCCTTTTTGCTGATGACAAACCAACATAAATAATAACCAAAAATAATAATTCAAATGAAATTTACTTACTCCCCCTGCATTTATGACACGTTAATTCCAATTTAAACAAAAATAATACGCATCAAGCAGACGAGTGAAGTATATGAAATGAGAATCGATTATTGAATTATCGAATACCAAACGTAGGTTATTGAAATATCGGATTTGAAAATCCATTTATATATCTTAACTCCCCCTGAATCTAACATATCAAGTTAGATTCTTGGAATAATGCTTTAAATTTTCATTTAGCACATCGATATTATTATTATATCTCTCCCCCTTTGGCATAAGCAAAAAGAGCGGGAGGATAACAACGACAACAACAATGGCCTCAAATAAAAAAGCACGGGAGTCGTAGAATACGACGACGGTTCAAGTGACACCAAAGAGAAAATATGAATAAAATCAAGGCGTGTCAATGAAACCATAGTCGAAAATCGTGAAACGAAATCATCAAAACTCAAATCATTTTTACGGATTGAGTTATGGAATATACTCTCCAATATCAACATTCTTGGTTAATTTAGTGCATGGAAAAAAATTCTATGTTTCCATAGAAGAAATTTCTATTAAACCAAGTTAATATCGTCGAGCGACGAAATCAAACATCAGATACATAAAAAAAATTATAAATTGTGCACAATAGAATGAAATGTCAACTGCGATGTATATATATATAAAAGATATGAACCAGAGTACATCAAATATAAACATCACTGACATACAAAACATCGATCCACCGATCGGGGCACAAAAATACATCATCATATCAAAGATACCGGAGTGTCGAAAAGCATACAACATCATCAAGGTACATCAAAATACATCATCAAAAGTATCAAAATACATCAAAATACATCATCAAAAAGATCCAAAACCCCACTCTATCCTAACCAAACTCTCTCACACTAGATGTATCATCTAAGGAGCATCGGAGAGTCCGCAAAGAAGCTCAAGAGGAACCGGCAGGATCTGCAGCAGCAGCAGGCTCTGCAGGAGAAGTGGTGGAAATTGGATCAGCAGGAACGTCTGGAATGTCAGCAGGAGCGACGGCAGAAGAGGCAATCTCTGGAGCAGCAACAGTAGTGGCCTCGGAAGCACCAGTTGGAGTATCCACCGCAGGAGCGGTGGCAACAGGTGTGCTCTCGGGGGCACCAGCAGACGAAGCAGCAACAGCAGCACCAGAAGTGCCCTTGGGGGCACGAGTGGAAGCACGACAAAGCTCCTCAATGTCCTCCTCGGCCAACTCATCCAACTCCTCATCCTCAGAAACAGAAGGAGGAAGATGAATACCCATCAGACTAGCCATACGGCAAACGACCTCCTCGGTACGAGCCAAACGAGACTCGTGATGACGAAGTAACCGTACGACATCATCAAGGGTGGTAGAGGGAGCAGCTGAGGCAGAGGCAGGGGCAGACGCTGAAGGTGTCGTCCTCTGAACGTGACGGAGCGCCGTAAGAGATTTCTTGACGGCCGTCGCATTCAGGGGAGGACCAAGAGGACGCTCATCGTCACGAGGCAAAGGGACACGGAAGTGACGGAAAACGAGGGTCAACAAGCACAGAAATGGGATATAAGCCGATTTAGAGGACTTGCGAATACACTCGAAAGAGTCAATCTTATCGAGTATAATGTGAGCCCAGTTAATCGAGCTCCCCATGAAAATAGCATAGATCAGCTTCAGAAAAGGCTGGGACGGAAGAGATGAGGAGCCGTACTTGGGAAGCAAGCACGACTTCAGAATCAAGTTCAGGACCCATGCATTTGGCTTGAAGGATTTGGAAGGCACGCCAATCATGGCGGGAGGAATCTGAAGGAAAATCTCAGAAAGGATGGTCTGATCTAAGGAAGAAATATCATCAACAGAAATGTCCGAGGGGAGGAGACCAGACGAAGAGATACCCAGAATCTCTCCTAAGATTTCTGCTGTGAGGACTATAGGAGTCCCTAAAACAGTCGTCTCAACAGAGTGGGTCTCATCGTACTGACCCCGGATCCTATTGGCATAGAATAGCTTGACTAATCGAGGGTAGGGGTGAGGATTTGCCTTCAGGTCATATCGAAGGTAATCGAGAAGACCCGAGGACGAAAGAAGATCAGCTAGCCCTATGAAGTCACTGAACTGGACGAAATGCTCCAGAAGCAGCGGGTAATGTTCGATACGGTTGTAAGCCACGAGACACAAACGGTCGTCGCGACACAACGAGATATCGACACCGCCCACCGGCATCGGAGCCTTTCCCTTAGGCTTACGGGTAGACGTACGAGGTCGGGAGCTAGACTCAGGATGGGTAGGAGGAGTGGGTTCCCTAAGAGTCTCAGGCTCGGGGATATACTCGGTGTCGGAATCCAAAGCACCGGGAGGAGTGGGAGCACGAAAGATAACAGGCTTGGGCTTGGGCTGAGATTTGGCTCGGGGTTTCGCAGTCGCCGTCCTCTTACGCTTAAGAGGAGGCGAAGACGAAGAGGGTTGGGTGGTCTTGGCACGGCGTTTCGAAGGGGTTCTTGAAGGTTGAACGGGATCCGTAGGGTTAGGTTCTATGTTCATCGGCGAGGGGCTAGAGGGAGTGATCGGTATACGTGTACAAGCCATAATCGAGGCACGACACGACGCAAGAGAGATCAAAGTGAAGAAACCCTAGCACAACCCTAGGAAATCTGAAACCCTAGAAGCTGAAATCTAGAGAAATACCTAACCCTAAGCTGAAAACGAACCCTAGACAGGAGAGGGAGTGAGAGGGGTTACCCTAGGGAGGAGGTCGACGGTCGGCGACGGCGAGATTGGTCGGAAATAGGCCGGAAGTCGAAGGGTCACGAGGGAGGAACATGGGTTTTGCGAGCTGGAGAAGAGATAGCAACCGACTAAAATGAAAAAGAGTCGGTCAAATCGAGTTTAAGTCGGTCGAGAGCACAAAAGACCAAACAGTCCCTGGCACAACTAGTCGGTTACAGTTCAAGCACTGACCGACTAGATTACGATCTAGTCGGTCGGTCAATGAGCTTGAACCGACTAGTTGCAAACAGTGGCAGAACCCAAGTTAACTGACAAGAATTAGTCGGTCTGTGTTCATTTACTGACCGACTAGATCTCAATCTAGTCGGTCGGTCACTGAACATGAACCGACTAAAGAGTTAAGCTGGAGAGGAAACTCAAAAATGGCTTGAGTTAGTCGGTCTGAGTTCTTTTACTAACAGACTAGATACGAATCTAGTCGGTTGGTGATTGAACTGAAACCGACTAAAGGAGTTCAAAAGTTGAGAGATAGAGCTAGTCGGTCCGAGTTCATTAGCTGATCGACTAGATGTGAATCTAGTCGGTTGGTTGATGAACTGAGACCAACTAGATGAGTCCAAAAATTGATAATGAAGTTCTCTCCTCAAAATACTTGGACGATACATCACAATCCTCTCAAAAATCATCTAAACTACCCCATTAAACATCGAAATCTCAAATACGACATTCAAACATGAATTCGAGCAAAAATTCAAAATATCACATAAAATCCCGAAAAATCCAATAAGTCTAGCATGAATGAAATATTGCGAAATATAATAGCATGCAAGATTATTGAATGAAACATGAATCCTATATCTCGGATTCACCCATAATCCCCAATTCTCGACGCAACCGCACAAAGGAGTCCTCCTTTAGGGGTTTCGTGAAAATATCGGCGATTTGCTTTTGGGTTTCAACGTACACTAAAATGAAGTCCTTTTTAGCAACATGATCATCTAAAAAGTGGTGTCGGACATCTATGTATTTCGAACAGGAATGGTGTACCGGGTTCTTGGAAAGACATATTACACTTTGGTTGTCAACCATGATAGGGCAAGTATCACAATTTATACCAAAGTCTTTAAGTGTGTGTCTCATCCAAAGAACTTGAGCACACGCGGCACCGGCGGCAATGTATTCCGACTCGGTGGTTGAAAGTGATACGGAATTTTTCTTCTTGGAAAACCAAGAGACAATGGAATTTCCTATAAAATGGCAAGTGCCACTAGTACTTTTCCTGTCAGATTTGCATCCCGCATAATCGGCATCACTATATGAGATTAACTCATATGTGCTAGATTTCGGATAAAGTAATCCAAAATCAAGTGTATAACTTAAATAACGGAAAATACGTTTTACCTCTACTAAGTGAGACTCCTTAGGTTGAGACTGATAATGAGCACATACGCATACGGCAAACATAATATCGGGCCTACTTGCGGTAAGATAAAGAAAACTACCTATCATACCTCGATATAGACGAATGTCTACATCCTTACCGCCCATATCCTTATCAAGATGCGTAGTCCTGCTCATTGGAGTCTTTTTCCCGGAGGCACTCTCCATTCCAAATCGCTTTAGCAACTCCACCGTATACTTCGTTTGGTGGATGAAGATTGCATCGTCCATTTGGTGAATTTGGAGACCTAAGAAATATTTGAGCTCACCCATGTGGCTCATCTCAAATTGTTCCTTCATAACATTAGAAAACTCTTCGCAAAGAGCAAAGTTAGTAGCACCGAAAATGATATCATCAACATATATTTGAACTAAAATTATATCATTATTCGAATGCTTAACAAAAAGTGTAGAATCGGCTTCTCCCATTTTAAAATTCAAATCCAAAAGAAAATTATTTAGGCGATCATACCAAGCTCGAGGAGCTTGTCTCAAGCCGTAAAGTGCTTTCTTTAGTTTAAAAACATGAGTTGGAAATTTTTCATTTATGAAGCCCGGAGGTTGAGAAACATAAACTTCCTCAACAACATCTCCGTTTAAAAATGCACTTTTAACATCCATTTGAAATAATTTAAAATCCTTATGGCATGCAAAAGACAATAATAATCTAATTGATTCTAATCTAGCTACCGGAGCGAAGGATTCTTCGAAATCAATACCTTCCTCTTGACGGTATCCTTGAGCAACTAACCGAGCTTTGTTCCGGACGACGACTTGGTTTTCGTCGGTTTTGTTCTTGAAGATCCACTTTGTCCCTATGATGGTGTGGTTCTTCGATGGCAATGGAACAAGCTCCCAAACTTCATTCCTCTCGAATTGAATGAGTTCCTCCTCCATGGCTAAGATCCAAGCGCTATCTTCGCATGCTTCATTAACATTCTTTGGCTCTATCGACGAGGCAAAGGCACAATGAGCGAAGTAGTTCACTTGCGATCTTGTCTTGACACTATCATGGATATTGCCAATGACTTGCTCATGAGGATGGTCACGAACGGTATGAAGCCGTTTGGGAATACCTTGATCACTAGGAACATTCTCAACAACTTCATTAGTTGGGTTAGTCTCAATAGAATCAATAGAATCATTAGACTTAGAATTATCAAAAGAATCACATAAAACATCCATAGAATCATCATCATTTGAAATTCTAGAAGTAGTAAAATTCTCATTAAAAGAGACATGTAGTGATTCCTCGATCATAGAGGATCTTTTGTTGTATATCCGGTAGGATTTGCTACGTTAAACAAATATCCCCTCATCCGATCTCGGATCAAACTTGTCCAAATTTTCATAAGTGTTTTTAATAAAACATTTTGCGCTGAAAACACGAAAATGTTTCACTTGAGGCAACCTACCAAACAACAATTCATAACAAGTTTGTTTAGTGCCGGGCCTCAAAAGTATTATATTAAACACATAGCACGTGGTATGTACCGCTTCCGCCCAAAATTGATAACCAAGTTGGCTATCTTCGAGCATAGTACGAGCACACTCAACAAGCATTCTATTCTTCCTCTCAACAACACCATTTTGAGGGGGTGTGCGAGGGAAAGAAAACATGTGAGTAATTTCAAGATCATCACAAAAATTTGAGAAAGACTCATTCTCAAATTCACCCCCATGATCACTACGAATGGTGACAATGGTGGTTTCGATGAGATTTTGTACTTTCTTCACAAATATTGTGAAGTTTTCAAAAGCTTCATTTTTATTACATAAGAAAAATACCCATGTAAATCTCGAATAATCATCTACGATGACAAGTCCATATCTTGCATTTCCTAAGGAAGCAACTCTAGTTAGCCCAAATAAGTCTAGATGAAGAAGCTCTAGTGGCCGTTTAGTAGAAATACTTTTCTTAGGTTTAAATGAAGATTTAGGAAGCTTGCTACGTTGACAAGAATCACAAAAACTTTTCTTTTCAAAAACGAGCTTCGGAAAACCTTTAATGGAATTTAATTTTGAAAGCTTATAAAGTGTTCCAAAGTTCACATGTCCAAAGCGTCGATGCCATAAGTTTTGTTCACTTGTGTTGGCAACGAGACATTGTTCATAAGACTTAGGAAGATCCAAAATATAAATATCTTTATGACGTGTGCCGGAAAATAATAAATTATTATTATCATTTGAAATATGACATAATCCTTTCGCAAAGCTAACTTTGTAACCTTTGTCACAAAGTTGGCTTATTGAAATAAGATTATGATTTAAACCATTAACTAGATAAACATCACTAATTAAAGGTTTAGATGGGTTACCCACTTTACCAACACCGACAATGGTTCCGCTCTCGTTGCCTCCAAAGACTACCCGGTTCCCATTAGCAATGGGTACCACTCCGGAAAGCAATTGAGCATCGCCCGTCATGTGTTTTGAACACCCGCTATCGAGTATCCAATTCCCCTTGGAGCTAAATTTAAATTTGTTGCTCCTTTTCTTTTTCTTTTCCTTGAGTACCTAAAGATAGAAAATTTCATATCATGGTACCCAAGGTCATTGGGTCCAAAAGATTAGACCTTTGGAAGCCAAGTCCAATTGGACTTAGACTTCCCCACATAATTTCTACTATGCACAACATCCGAAAAATAAGCATTCATGTACACTTGTTTTTCATCCATGCTTGTGTCCTTTAGGCTCCAAATAGTGAAAATCTTGGGAGCCCTCATCCTATTGGGTGCATGCATGCGACGTTGATTTCTACGTGATGGATGTTGTGGATAGGCATAAGGAACATGATGGAATGGTGCATGCGGATAATGATTCATATGATGTTGTGGGTGAACATATGCATGTGTGGGAACACGTGCATGAGGGTGTCTCACATGGTGTGCACGTGCCCGTGAATGTGTTGCATAAAAATCATCATATGTGTGAGCCGGTGGAGTAGGACGTGTGTTCCTACGTGGCATGGTATTTGTGTACATATAAGCATGCCCCTTCTTTGGAGGTCCACCCAAAGTGGGTTTCTTTCCGAAAGAGGGTGTGGACGAGGTGGAAGCACCATTGGTAGAAGAACTACCAATAGAGTGTTTGCTACCACTCGTTGAGTCACCGGAAGTTTGCCTAACAAAAGTAGTGGCCGATTTGGATGAACATCCCATCGTATACCGCAAGCCAATGTGGTGATTGGCCGGAAGTAAGTCACTTAGGATTTTATCCAAATGGTCCTTACCCTTATTGAATTTATTAATTCGGCCTAATGTGTTCTCATATTTCTTGGTGAGAGAATGCATAGAAGTATCCAAGTTGGATACTTGCGATGTGAGCACATAAACACGAGATTTAAGACTCTCATTCTCAATACTCAAAGTCGAGTTTTGAGAAGTCAAATCCGCTATCTTGTGATCCTCTGGATCTTCAATGCTAACATGTTCAAGTTTAGATTTGAGATTAACAATCTCATTTCTTAACTCTTCAACAACGGTGTCGTTGTTGGTGATGATAGTCTTAGGCGAGGTTTGAATGCTAGCTAGGTCATCTTTTAGTTTAGTATACCTATTTACTAATTTAGTATACTTAGACCATAATTGAGAATTAGCATTCCTAAGGTCATCCATAGTTACCTCATCGCCTTCGTCGTCACTATCATCGGAAGAGGAGGATCATTGATCATTCTCCTCTCTTGACATGAAGCACATGTGTGCTTGCTCCACTTGCTCATCGTCCGACTCTCCGCTTGAGGAATCCTCGGAGTCGGTGAATGTTGCTCCGACAAGTCCCTTTTTGTTCCCTTTCTTGTACTTCTTGGACTTATCGAACTTTGGCGCCTTCCACTTCTCCTTTTGCTTGTTAAGAGGACACTCTGCTTTCATGTGTCCTGGCTTATTGCACTTGAAACACAAAGGAGAGGAAGAGGCGTTAGAAGAACCAAATTTAGCTTTGTTCTTATAGTTACCTTTTCGTAAGAAACGGTTGAACTTCTTGGCCATGAGTGCCATGGACTCCAAGTCCAACTCGTTTTCCGATTCTTCATCATCGGTTGATGTGGATGTGGATGGAGCGGCCTTGAAAGCAATAGCCTTCTCCTTTGGCTCGTCTTGCTTTAGGTAGGACTTCATCTTTTCCTGCAATTTTAGCTTGCTATCCTTGCATACCTCGTATGACATTAAAGTACCCATTAGTTGAACTACGGTGTACTTATTCATGTCATTACCTTCCTCGATGGCGAAGGTACGCTTTTCCCAAGAAGAAGGAAGTCCTTCGATAAGCTTCGAACACTTCTCCTTTTGGGTGTAGGTTTTGCCGAGAGCCTCCAACTCGTTTATGATGTCGACGAAGCGAGCGTAATACTCCTTCATCTTCCCGCCCTGTTGCATATGAAACATTTCGTAATCTTTGTTAACAACTACGAGTTTAGAGTCTCTTACCCTACTCGTCCCTTCATGTAGTATGAGGAGGGAGTTCCAAATTTGATATGCACTCTTACATGTGCATATCTTATTGAAGTCCTCGGGCTCCAATGCGCATTGCAAGGCGTTCATTGCCTTGGCATTGCTTACCTCCGCGGTGACCTCCGCGGTTGTCCATTTCTCAAAGTCTTCTTCGGCGGGCTCGACGTATTCCTTCATCGTGGTCCTCCATAGAGATGCACTCCGAAGGAAGGTTTCCATCCGGTATTTCCAGTACCCGTAGTTGGTACCGTTGAAGAATGGAGGCCTCGTCGAAGAATGTCCTTCCATCACCGAAGATGCACCTTCACGGTTCCTGAAGATGCCATAGTCAGAAGGTGGACGCACGGTCTTGTTGTCGTTGGCAGACATAGCTATGTATCTGGCTCTGATACCAAATGTAATGCCCTACAAGATACTGCACAAGTACTAGAGGGGGGGGGGGGTGAATAGTACTTTAAAAATAACAAGGAGTATAATTCCTAATTATCGTTCAAACAACTACCAAATCAATTTGCGGAAGCTTAAATTGAAGACAACAACAAAATTAACAATGCTAACAAGAGATATTACTGGGTTCGGATCCACCCAAGTCTCCCCGACTTGTTCCCGGTGATCCTACGTCCCAACCACCCGGATCCCATCCGGATACTTGAGTTAGAAACCCTAACTCAAGATTTCCACTATGAAATACTTATGAAAAACCTCCACAAGTCAAATCATACACAAAGTAATTTGTGACTCCCACAACCCGGGATCACAACCACACTCTCACAACCGAGAGTGAAACTTACAATTCAAATATGAAATGAAATAAGAAACTTCTTACCGACAAAATACCTATGCCTTGAGTAACGCTTACGAATTAGGGCAAGGATGATTTTGAGGAAGAAGAAGTGGCACCAAACCCTAGCTCCAAGATGTAGATCAGCGATGGAGAGCTATGGGGATGTTGGTGACCTAGAATCAAGCACTTGGCTTGGAAGGCTTCACACTCAATGAATCTCTCTTTGGAAGTAAGAGTGAGGAGAGATTATTGAATGGAATGAATGAGCTTTGAATGAGCTTGGAATGATTTCTCTTGATCTCTAAACTTGCAATAATATCAGCCTTGAGTGCAATGAATGCAGCTCAACAAGTATTTATAGGATAGAGGAGAGAGAGAAAGAAATTCAAGTCATTAAATGCTCCAACGGCTCTTTTCTGAACCCAACTAGTCGGTCAAAGAACAACCACCGACCGACTAGTTCATCAACTAGTCGGTCGGTCAATTAACGCAAACTGACTAATGAGTGAACAGAGAAAAGATCAAAGCACAGACTAAAGGAACTAGTCGGTCCAAGAAGAGTAGCTGACCGACTAGTTTCACAACTAGTCGGTCGGTTACTCAACTGAGACCGACTAACAGATAAAACTGAAGTCTGAGCAGAAATAGACTTAGTCGGTCCAAGAACAAATGTTGACCGACTAATTCACCAACTAGTCGGTCGCCAAATGAGCATAGACCGACTAACGATAAACAGTAAGTTAGGTGAAAAATTGGCATGTACAGTAAAACTTAACTAGTCGGTCCAAGAAGGAAAGTTGACCGACTAGTTCATCAACTAGTCGGTCAATAAATGAACACAGACCGACTAATGATAAACAGTAGCTTAGGTTCAAATATGCATGTACAGGGAAAGCTCAACTAGTCGGTCACAGAAGCATCACTGACCGACTAGTTCACAAACTAGTCGGTCGGTGAGTCAACTTAGACCGACTAACTGTAAACAGTAAAGAGCTTGAAAATGACTGAGAAGAACTAGTCGGTCAAAGAAGCTTTGCCGACCGACTAGATCACCATCTAGTCGGTCAATTCTTCTTCTTGAACCAACTAACATGCACAAGAAGTCGCGAATCGAAGCACGAAGCTTCGGGAAGGATTGTATGGACTTCTACTAAGATCCTAGAGCTAAGATATGAGCGTTATGAAGATTTAAACCGTAAGACCTACTCAAGGCTTAACATTCTACGAAAGAAGCTTAAAGACTATAAATAAAACTTGACGATACCGTCTTCAATAGCTTCAATCGAATCTTCATGACTTCTGAAAAGGTCCATAAGCTTCAACGAATCTTTAGGCATACGATCACGTGCTTTGAGAAGTCTTGAGACGTCGTAATTGATATTCATGTGAATTTGGTGACGATCTCCATAACTGCGCTCACAAAGTGTTAGTTCACATTATATATATGTTTGTTCATCATCCAAAACCAAATCCGGGGAGTCCAATATCCAACAAATTGTTGGTGGAGGCACACAGTTCGCCGTATTCTGTGCATCCTGGTGGCACCAAGATGTACAAGGACCTTCGCCTGAACTATTGGTGGCATGGTATGAAGAGGAGCGTGGCTCGGAGTGTAGCCAAGTGTCTGGTTTGCCAGCAGGTAATGGCGGAGCATCAGCATACGGCAGGGTTGCTACAACCGATTCCGATTCTAGAGTGGAAGTGACAGCACATCACTATGGACTTCGTGACTGGACTACCTCGGAGTCCGAAGCAGAATGACACGATTTGGGTGATCGTAGACCGATTAACCAAATCCGCGCACTTTATTCCGTTCCGAGTAGGATAGTCCATTGAGGCGCTAGCGAGAAGATATATGGAGGTAAACCCCCTTTTACTTTCCATTTCCATTTCCTTCCCTAGTTTAGATAGTGATGTAACGTGAATCGTGCAAAAGATCGTGCGACTTCACGGAGTCCCCATGAGTATCATGTCGGACAGAGACACGAGATTCACGTCTCAGTTCTGGCAGAGTCTACAGAAGAGTTTGGGTACGAGTCTGAGTTTCAGCACGGCGTACCATCCGCAGATGGATGGCCAGTCCGAGAGGACGATCCAGATCTTGGAGGACATGCTGAAGGCGTGCATGTTGGACTTCAAGGATTCTTGGGAGGATCATCTCCACCTCGTGGAGTTTGCCTACAATAACAGCTACTAGGCGAGTATTGGCATGTAACCTTAGCAGCGCTATACGGGAAGAAATGTCGATCGCCACTGAGCTGGGATGACATTGGAGATCGGGAGCTGTTAGGACCTGAGATGATCGTGAAGGATGTGGATGTTGTGAGGAACATACGGGAGAGGCTGAGGATTGCGCGGGTCCGTTTTAAGCATTGGGCTGATGCTAAACGGCGTCCTTTGGAGTTTCAGCCAGGTGACCATGTGTTCCTGAATATTTCCCCGAATCGAGGAGTGATTCGCTTTGGGAAACGAGGGAAGCTGAGCCCGAGATAAATTGGACCGTTTGACATTCTGGAGAGGGTTGGCGAGGTAGCCTACCGCTTAGCCTTGCCGCCATCCTTGGAAGGAGTTCACGATGTCTTCCATGTGTCACAGCTTCGTCGGTACATCAACGATCCATCTCATGCTGTGGATTTCTCGGAGATCACCATTCGCCCTGATCTGACGTATGACCAACAGCCAGTGCAGATTTTGGACAGGCGTCAGAAGTCATTACGGAACAAGACAGTCGATCTTGTTAGGGTGTTGTGGCGACACAGCTCGCCAGGAGAGTCTACTTGGGAGAGAGAAGATGAGATGAGAGAGCGTTACCCACTTTTGTTCCCTGACACGTGAGTGTTAGGAAATTCCGAGGGCGGAATTTTTCTTAAGGTGTGGAGGATGTAACGACCGGTTTTTGTAATGACTATTATAGGAATAATATTGGGTGTTGTCTCCTTGTGTGCTTTTCCCTGTCAGAAGTTCTTACGTTGAGCTTCATAGCGTCCATATCTTAGAGCTAGAGTGCTCATAGAGGCCATAGGAATCTTCCCGAAGCTTCGCGCTTGGATTCGGCACTTCTGGGGCATCCTAGTTGGTTCATGAAGGAGAGCCAACCGACTAGATTGCAATCTAGTCGGTCGGCAACACTTCACAGACCGGCTAGTTCATCTCAGTTTTTTCAGCTAAGTTACTGTTTACGTTTAGTCGGTCTAAGCACATCCTTCGACCGACTAGTTTCCAAACTAGTCGGTCAGGACTTGTACTCAGACCGACTAATTCTGAGTTCTTCTATACAGCCGAGTTACTGTTTATGGTTAGTCGGTCAAAGAACAACTATCGACCGACTAGTTAAGAAACTAGTCGGTTAGAGTTTCTTCTCAGACCGACTAACTGTCAGTACTCATTATCTATCTTATTCGACCCTTAGTCGGTCTATGAACAATCACCGACCGACTAGTTTCCAAACTAGTCGGTTGACGAGCCTTCACAGACCGACTAAATCTGTCTACCCTGTACCAACCCTGTTCACTGTTTGTTTTTAGTCGGTGTCAGTTGAATGACCGACCGACTAGATCCCAGACTAGTCGGTCGACCACTCTTCACTGACCGACTAGTTTGCCCAGTAAACCTAGGTTAAGTCGTAGCCGCCGCTTATTGTTTCTATTTAAACCCCCGATTCTTTCTATTCTTCCTTCATATTTTCTAGCCCACTTTCTTCACCAATCATCCCCCGATCTTCATCTTTCCTTCCTTCCTCCTCCCAAGCCTCCTCTCCCCCTCCGTTGCGCCGACGATCACCCCGCGAGCTGCCGGCCGATCTCCAAAACCCCCAAAATCCTTTTTGCTCCAGATTTGTCCTATATTCCACATTCTCCAGATCCATTTAGATCAGCCGTAGGAGATCCCTTCAGCCGCAACTTCTCCCTCGGATCGCTTTTTCGTTGCCGTGCTAAGCTCGGATTTGGCGACGGCAATCCAGAAATCGTCGAGATCTTCTTCTACCTGCAGTTCGTAGGCATCGTGATCGTCGTTCTTCCGCTACAAATACGGTTAGTAGATCTACCTTTAATCTCCCCATAACCCTCACCGTAATTTAGAAAACCTAATAAAAATTGATTACTAGATGTTATAGGATTCCAATACAAAAATATGGATTAGATCTTGATTCTAATTTTCTGTCTTGCCAAAACAGCGAACCCTAATTCCCATAGAGTAGCGATTTTTGAGACGAACTCTCGTCGAGCAACAATCCTGGAATCAGGCAAGTGAAACTTGCCAACCTTGCTTTAGGCCATGTTTTAGGCCATTACCCTGTTTTAGCGTGAAAAAGACTAGACCGTGAAATGATAGCGGTCTAGGCGCAAATTCAAATTCTAGTTTGACTACGAAGCTAGAATTTCCATTTGTCACATCATGTCATGAAATTCCTGTCATGTTTAATTTCTTTAACGGTACGCAGATTCTTTTCAAATATTTGTCATGTGCATCCATTTTACATGTCGTCTGTTTGCATGATGCATCGTAGCACACGCTACAAATCCTTGTACAAATTCGTGTTTCCGTGTTACGGCTAGGCACCCGTTATACGGGCATAACCCTACGCCATCCTTGTTAAAAACACTTCCTGGCTTGTGATCCAGAAGTGAGCATTCTATGTTCGGGGGTAAAGCACTGGCTCGATACACGTGGAGGGATAGGGATAAACGGTCACTTAAGCATAAGAGGTGGCCCGTACAGCCACTCTAGCCAAAGGGCGGAATCTTTGTGCACGACGTGCTTACATACTTGTACTTGTCCTTGTGAATGTTAAATTGTTCCATGCCATGTTAAACGTTTCCATGCCATCTTTACCTGCCATGCTTTAAATCATGCCATGTCATAAACTGTTGATTACTTACTTGCTGTTCTCCTTGCATAACATGTCATGTTATACCATACTCTAGAACTGCTAGGTTGTTTTACTTTCTTTAGTTTCCTTGCACAAGTCTTGTAGACTTGCTGGCATGTGCCCCTTCTCTTTGGGTGTCGCATGTTAGTTGCTGAGCCAGAGTTTGCTGTTGAGGGCGACGAGTTCATAGAGTTCGTGCCCGATCCTATTGTTGACGTGGAGTACGAGGACACCGGTGACCAGTCTTAGTTCCCTTCGCAGTTTCCTTGTTAGTTGTTGTTTAGTTTGGTGGTGAGCAGCACCTTTGGGTTAGTCGTTTTGTTGTTAGCCATGCTGGGCCTTTCTTTTGGACTCTTCTGTTTGCCTGGTGGCATTTCTGGTTGTTGAAATATTATCTGGACTTGGAGATTTATAATTTATTTATTCGTCTCTTTCTATTATTCTTGTCTTGTTCCGTGTCATATTACAGGGATCTGCGTGTTTATTCCAGACGCTTTACAGGCTGGGGCCTCACAGCTCCAAGCCTGAGCAGGCCTCGTTACGCCTCGCCTCCATTTTAGGGAAGCGGGTCGTGCTAGGTTCGACCTGCCATGGGTAGCTAGGCCACGATCTGCCCCGGAGGTCTTTGAGAGGGCAGGTCGAGGCCATAGTCCATCCTGTGCCCCTGGAGCATCCTGCGCCCTTGGAGCCTTTCGACGGCGCAACGCGTAGCCTACCCCGGATCATCCCCGGTTTGAGTAGCAAGATCTGACCTGCTATGGGTAGCTAGGCCACGATCTACCTCAAAGGTCTTTGAGAGGACGGGTCGGGGCCGTAGCCCATCATGCGCCCCTGGAGCGTCCTGGGCCCTTGGAGCCTTTGCTTATGGCGAGGTAGCTTGCTACCAGTGATTAAGCTGTCCTTGACCTAGAGTCTCTCGTACGTAAGAAAAATGGGAAGAAAGTTTAAGTCAAAACATAATGACATGTCAGAGATAGAGCCGAGACCTCTGACTTTATCTTCTAGGTCATTTTGTGAGAGCTGGGGCCCTCGAGCATTAGCCGACCTTCGTGAAGGTGCTTGTAATTTCTGAGCAGAGCTGAAATTTAAGTTGAAATAACACATTAAGTGAATGTACAAACATAAAAATATTTATAGATAATATTTAAGCAAATGCTCGGCGTTCCATGGATGAGCTAATTCCTTACCCTCCATGGTCGCCAAAATGTAGGTTGTCGGTCCCACAGTGTCTGTTATTGTATAGGGGCCTTTCCATTTGGCAGAGAGCTTTCCTCGGCGGCCGATCTCTGGTCTGAAGGTTGCATTTCTTAGGACGATGTCGCCGACTCTAAAACTCCGCTTCCTCACGCAGGAGTTGTAGTATCTGGCCATTCTTTGGCTGTGCTTGTTAAGGCTTGTTAGAGCACGGTCCCTTACCTCGTCGATGAGCTCGATTTTGATGTCGAGGCCTTCCTCATTTGCTTCTTTGTTGAAGTATTGGAGTCGAAGAGGTTCCTCGCCGACCTCTACTGGGACGACAACATCTGTCCAGTTGGTGAGCATAAAAGGGCTCTCACCGGTTGAAGCTTTGTATGTGGTGCGGTAGGACCAAAGAATACCGGGTAGCTCGTCGGGCCAAGATCCGTGGGCGGTGTCGACCTTCTTCTTCAGGGGGTACATGATTCATTTGTTTGCCACTTCTACCATTCCATTTCATTGTGGATGCACCACGGAGGCAAAGTGGAGGTTGACTCCCCAATCCAAGTAGAAGCTCTTGAAGTTCGCACAGTCGAACTGCTTCCTGTTGTCCATCACAATAGAACGGGATACCCCAAAGCGACAGATAAGGGACTTCCAGACGAAGTTCTTCATTTCCTACCAGGTGATGCACGCAAGTGGCTCTGCCTCGATCCATTTGGTGAAGTAGTCGATGGTGACGATGAGAAACTTCCTTTCTCCCGACGACATGGGGAATGTTCTGAGGATATCGAGGCCCCATTTGGCGAACGAGACCGGGCTGAGGATCGGAATCAGGTCAGCGGGAGGGGCGGTTGTATGTTTATAGAATCTTTGGCACTCCTCGCACCGCTTGACGTAGTTGGTTGCGTCCTTCAGCATGGTTGGCCAATAATAGCTCTACCAGATTGCCTTGTGCTCTACGGTGCGACCATCGTAGTGATTCCCACAGAGCCCTTCATGTATCTCGCAGACGGCCTGCTCAGCTCTGGAGGGGCCAATGCACTTCAAATAATTTAAGACGTCGTATCTCGTGTGACGCTTTAGATAAAGCATGCTGTCGAAGATCACGAGCATCAAGGCCCATCTTTCAATATTTCGCGCTTACAGCCTGCCTTCTGGTAGGGCCCCGGTCTCTAGGTAGGCGAAGATCGGGTTCATCCATGATTGTTCTTGGCCGATGCATAGTAACTCGTCCTCCTCTATGCTTGGTGTTAGCAGGTTCTCGACATAGATAGTTTTTCCAATCTCGGTCGATGAAGAGATGCCAACTTTGAGAGGGCATCGGCCTGGAGGTTGTTTGACCTGGGCAGATGCTGGATAGTTGCTTTTCTGAACTTGAGGAGCTCAGCCTGGGCGCACTTCAGGTACTGCTTCATCAGATCCTCCCTTGCTTCAAAGCTGCCTTGAATTTGGTTGACGACGAGCCTCGAGTCGCTTATCAACATCACATTCGTCGCCTCAAGCACTCGGCAGAGCTTCATCCCATTGAGGGCGGCTTCACACTCCGCCAAATTATTGGTCACTGAAAAGTTAAAGCGGAGTGCATATTTTAGCTGGCTTCCCTCAGGGGTCTCTATCACGATGCCAGCTCCACTCCCCGACCCCGTGGCCGATCCATCAACGTGGAAGACACATAGCTTGTGTCACACCCTGCTTTCCATTCTACCAGGAGCGAGGACGCGAGCGGGTCCGTATGTTCTTAAAACAAGGAGGAGTACTTTTTTTCTTTTCTTTTCTTCCTCCTTGGTTTAAACACACTAAGCATCTGTGAAATAAAATGACAGGATCTTGCATGCTTAAAAGAAATAGTACAGATGACATTATACCAATACCAAAGGTCTGAAAATAAAGTACAACATAGGCCTAGTATGGCTGAATCAATAAGTACAAAAATTACATTATTCAAATATTTAAAAGTGCAGTCGCTAAGGTAAACGTCTAGTCTTCCACAGATAGGTACTCCACGTAGTCTTCGAACACTGGCTCGACTCCTGCAGCAAATTCTACATCAAACTCACTATCGATACCTAACGGACATTTCGTAAAACAACAAAGTGAAATGTCTGTCGGCGAGTTTTACTCTGCAAGATAATCTCAAAACCAAAACGTTAGACATTTTAAATTAAACAAACCTTAAAACACAAGTGATAATTTCAATAGGAAAGAGTTATGGCAGTTTAAGTATTTCTAGCAATTTTCAACCTGCAGCAATTTAATCATTCAATAACAATTTGCAATACTATCAGCAACCTGTGACTAGTTAGCATTTGATGGCAAAACTGTAGCAACCTGTAGAAAAAGAGGCTAGAGCAATTTTTAATAACCAGCCTTTTCTAGTGATAAGTCCATGTCCAAGAGTACGAGAGGTAACCAACATATGCCCTGTGACGGGAACAAATCCGAGGCGGTACCCACCGTCCCTATATGGCGAAGGTCAAGGATCTAACCTCCGTAATGTGTTGGAGGAGTTCGGTATGGGTGCATCCAGCCACTCCGTAACACTTCTGATCATAGACTACTCCAATCCCACGGTCAAATCAAGTGTCATGTCAAAAGGACGTGTACTATATATTTATATTGAAGTTCCATCTTCCATTCATTATATTAAAGTTCCATCTTTCATTTATTATTGTTGAAGTTCTATCTTCCATTCAATCAATTCAGTTTATTTGCATCATATTAGATGCACATAATGGTTCCATGGTGTTTCAATAGTCCGTATAATAGTCTTACAAAAGTTCACGACTTCACGACTCAATTTAGAAATTAAACGAAAACGTAAAAATACTTAATTGTATAAGAGAATGAGAAAGAAATGATTTTAGCTAAGAAAGTGAGTTTAAATTAGCTTAAAATATTTTTCTAAGGCTAGTAGCAATTTTTCAAGATTGTTAAATAATTTTTAAGAAATTTTAAACAATTTAAAAGGGACAAAAACTAATTTTAAATCAAGAAATCATTTTTACGACATATGTTCAAAGATTTACTTAGAGCAAACTGTACGTCAGAATTCTTCCAACAAGGGGTCAAAACAATCGTATTAACTAGTACTACAACATCTATTTTTCTCGTACATCAGTGTACATGAAAATCTCAAGATACGAATTTAAAAGGAATTTAGTTTATTTAAGTTTTGCCTTTGAAAAATCAATGTGGGAGATATACTTGCCTTTTGGCGAAACTAGAGTCAATGAGTCTGTTTCGTCGTTTCTAATTTTCTGGGACTTGTCTCGTTTTTTCTGAGGCATGTACAATTTAATATCAATTTATTACTATCTGAATTACTATACGTATTTCTATACGTATTCAAATACATATTTAATACGTATTCCTTTTATAAAACCCACACTCATCCTTCGTTCTCACCTCTTCCTATCACGAACGTAGCAGGGTGGGGAGTCGACGGCCGACGAAGGCGACAAGGGGCGGTGGGTGTCGTTGGGGGTTGCGGCGGTGAGTGGGGACCGGTGGCGAGCGTAAACGGCGGCGAACGACAACGTGGTCGTCGAAGCAAGTAGGGAGCAGTTGCAGGGAGTGGACGGCGTGATCGTGGGACATTGGAGTGGGAGTTTACGGGGGCAGGGCGGGCTGTCAGGCTCTCGTCGGAGGGCAGGAGGTCGAGGGTAGTTCGAGCGGAGCAGCGGGGTGGCTTCGATGGACGGCATTGGGGAGCGGCGATGAGTCGAGGCTGCTGGGACTTGGGGAAGTCAGACGGCGATGGGAAGCTGTTAGGATTCTGTCGGAGAGGGGGGAGTGCGGCAGTGCTCGGAGAGGGGTCGGAACCCAGTTGGCGGTGGTCGGAGGGTGGGGAACGGTAACGAGAGGGGGTTGGTGTTCGACGCTCGGGGGTTTGTTGGCTGGGTGTTGTGTTTTGAGGGAGAGTGGTTTTTAGAGGGGGTGTAAATAGATAGTTAATATTCGTATTAAAAGTTTGTAATTAATAATTAGTCAAACATTAATTAAGGTAGGTTTACCTTTTGACTTACTTTATAAAAGTTTGTCGGTTTAGCACATGGGCTGCCATGGTTAGGGGTTGGTGGGGGTAATTAGGGTTAAAGGAAATAGTAATCAGTGATAGTTAGGGTGATTAGCGAGAAAAATGTAAAAATACCCAAAAAATTACATATGACTCCGAAAAATTACGAAAACATAGCCACGGGTTCGTATCGTCACGAGAATCGTGAATACGAGATCTATTTTGTAGTTCGAACTATGAAGATACGAGTTTTGGGCCAAAATTTTTAGGTTACGGGTTGTCGGTTCTATATCGATATGACTTCAGAAAATTATGAAATTAAAATGGGGAGCACTAAATGATCCTATAATCTCATGGTAGAATTTTGACATCATTTTGATAACGTTATATTGAAAAATAATTGTTACGGCTGTATTGTTAATAATTGAGTTTAAATAATTATAAATTATTCGAAGGTGTAGGATGGCACTCGCATTTCCTAAAATAGGCAACAACTATATTGGTTCTGCAAAATATTTTTTATATATGATTTAGAAACCATTTTGATAAAAACTCTTGATCAACCATTATAAAATACTTTTGATTTATGAAAATACGTAGAATAAAATAATACGCGTATTGATGAATATGAGCCATCACATCCTATCCACCTTATAAATATTCCATCCTCGAAATTTCTCATACTAAAATACAAAGAATAATGATACAATGAAACTATAACATACAGTGAACAACTACGGATATCTCTCGCGCATTTCATCTTCTCGTTCCCAGGTGGATTCACCGGGTGAGTCATATCGCCACATTACTCTAACGAGGTTGACTACGCTATTCCTGAGAGTCTTCTGACATCGATCCATAATTTGCATTGGTTGTTGCTCATATGAAAGATCTGGTCGTACTGCGATCTATGAGTGGTCAACCACATGAGTAGGATCACTGATATAACGATGCAGCTGTGAGACATGGAATACATCATGTACTCCTTCCAGTGAAGGTGGTCTTCCCACGAGCCTTTGAAGTCAAGCATACAAGCTCTCAACATATCTTCGAGTATCTGAATGGTGCACTCTGATTGCCCATCCGTCTATGGGTGATACACAGTGCTAAAGCTCAGAATAATACCAAGATTCGATTCCAGACTCTTCCAAAAGTGAGAAGTGAATCTCATGTCTCGATCAGAGACAATGCTCACTAGAACTCCATGCAATCTCACGATTTCATGCACGGTCATCGTTCATATTACGACATATAGTAGGAAGAAGTTATACGGTATAGGAATAATTATTACCTCAATGTACTTCTTTACGAGTAATTCAGTCGATTGTCCTACTCAAAATGGTATGAAGTGTGTCGACTGGTTAATCGATCTACGATCACCCAGATGGCATCATTCTGCTTTGTACTCCAAGGTAGTTCAGTGACGAAATCCATGGTGATGTGCTGCCACTTCCACTCGATAATAGGTTGTGGTTGAAGCAATCCTGCGACGCGATGATGTTCAGCATTCACTTGCTAACATACCAGGCATTTGGCGACGCTTCGAGCAATGTTTCTCTTCACTCCATGCCACCAAAAATTCAGACGAAGATCATTGTACATTTTGGTGCCACCAGGATGAACGGAGTATGGAGAACTATGTGCTTCATTCATCAGCTCTTCTCGGATATCGCCTAAAGGTACGCAGATTCTGCTGCCATATCTAAAAGATCCGTCTTTATGGATAAGAAAATCTGTTTGAAGACTTGCTTCCACTTGAGCCTTGATCTTCTGCAAATTTGCATCTCCAGCTTGAACAGTTTTGATACGATCGATGATGGTAGATAAAATTTGAAGATTCATCAACGAAGCTTCAATCCCAGGTAGGATGATTTCAATCTCCATCTCTCGCGGCTCTAGTTGTAGTCTCTTCTGAGCCGTGAGTATCATAATAGTTGGTAGCCGACTCAATGCTTCTGATACGACATTAACCATCCCAGGATGATATTGAAGGTTGATTTCATGATCAGCCATGAGTTCCAACCATCTGTATTGTCTCATGTTCAGTTCCTTTTGCATGAAGATATACTTCAAACTTTTGTGGTTGGTGAAGATCTTGACTTTCTCGCCCAGTAGAACATGTCTCCAAATTTTCAGAGCAAAAATGTCTGCGGCTAACTCCAGATCATGAGTTGGATAATTCTTCCCATGAGTCTTCAGTTGTCGAGAAGCATATGCCACAACATGACCATGTTGGTATAGCACACATCCGAGACCTTTGCCAGATGCGTCACAATATACTTCAAATCCCCCAGTTCTGTCTGGTATAGTCAGAACTGGTGCAGTCGTTAACTTCATCTTCAATCCTTCGAAAGCTAGCTCCAAGATTCGGACCAAATATACTTGACGTCCTTCCTCGTCAGGTGATTCATGGACTCAGCAATCTTGGAGAAGTCCTGGATGAATCGGCGGTAGTAACTGTCTAATCCAAGAAAACTTCGTATGTCTGAAACTGACCGAGGGTTTGGCCAATTTCTAACAGATGTGACTTTCTCTGGATCGACAGAAATACCATCTCCAGATACCACATGCCCAAGGAAGGCAACGCGGTCAAGCCAAAATTCACATTTGCTAAACTTGGCATATAGTCGATGATGGCGTAGAGTCTTCAATACGATCCGCAGGTGGTCAGCATGATCTTCCTTGCTTTTCGAATAGACCAGAATGTCATCAATAAAGATCACTACGAATTTATCCAAGAACTCATAGAAGATGAGGTTCATGAGGTTCATGAATACTGCTGGCGCATTGGTCATGCCAAAGGGCATAACCACAAATTCGTAATGTCCATACTTGGTTCGAAAATCAGTCTTGGATATGTCTTCCTTCTTGACTTTCTCTTGGTGATATCCACTCCTGAGATCAAGTTTGGAGACAACTTGAGATCCACCAAGTTAGTCGAAGATGTCGTCGATGCATGGCAATTGATGCTTGTTCTTCACGGTGACCTTGTTCAGCTCTCGGTAGTCCATGTACATCCTTCTCGAGCCATCCTTCTTCTTGACCAATTAGACTGGTGCACCCCAGGGAGATACGCTGGGATGTATCCATATTTTCTGCAACAGGTCGTCCAATTGAGTACGAAGTTCCTCTAATTCTGCAGGTGCCAAACGAGTGGAGCTTTGAATATATGTAGAGTGTTTGGCATCCAATCAATGGTGAATTCGAGAGCTCGATCGGGTGGAAATCCTGAAATTTCTTCAGGGAATACGTCGTCGAATTCTCGAACTACCCTGGGCTTCTCAGGTTTAACTAGCATTGAGGCCATCATCATATCCATAGACTTGGCCTGAAATTGAATAAGTCCAAGAAAATGGCTTCTACTCGTAAATTCAAACACTGAATGGTCGGGAATTTCGAACACTACCTTCTTTTTGTAACAATCAATGGTAGCGTAAAAATTTCCTAACCAATCCATTCCGAATACATCATCAAATTTTCGCATGTCGATTATCATGAAGGCAGCGAAGAGATCGCGACCACATATCATCAAAGGGTATGATCGACAGTCACCGAAAGTCTTCACTATGCCATTCCCGGTGTTGATGTTCCATCGATTAGAACGGGGGTCAACGAGAATGGAATGTGTTGTAGCGAATTTAAATGATAAGAAGCAATAAGATGCTCCAAAATCAAAGAGGGATAAGGCTGGTGTGGATGCTATTGAGACGATACCTAAAGTAGGATAAGGTATACTTATCAGTCTATAATAAAGCTATGAGCATCTAGTTAAAGTAAGGAACGATGTCTTGGATGTTACCTGGGATTACTGGTTCAGACGCCTCAGCTTCTTTGGTAGTCATGGTAACAGCTTGGCATTTTGGCTGGGTCTGTTGGAAAGCCCTTTGCTGTGGGGGTATGGGTGGTCCATGAGATGTCGATCCAGGAACTACCGTAGTCGGAGTCAATGGTTTGTTGATGCGCTGAGGGCAGTCTTTAACAGAGTGCTCCAATGATGAACATGCCAATCATTGGTTCAACAGTAGGTGACAGTTCTTCTTGACATGCCCCGGTCGGTTGCAATGGAAGCACGTCGTTGTAGCTCGATTGTTGTTTGGAGAAGCAGCGATCCGGTTGTTGGCTGGAGTAGCATGCCTGTAGTTGTTGGGAGAAGTAGGCCTCTTGAAAGTAGTGGTTTGCATCGGTTGGAGGTTGTTCCTCGGTGGTTCCATCGGACGCTTTCCTTGGGCTGCTTTAGCTGTTTGTCAACAGCCTCATGGTTACGGACAGCCTCCAGTATCTTCTCATAGTTGGTCAAATCGGCCGAGGTTATTGAAGCTTGAATATTGAAATTCAGACCTTGGTGTAACTGGAAGGCATGATCTTCTGGATTCTCGACCATGTGAGGGGCGAATCGACTCAACATGGAGAACTCAGCATCGTATTCGTCAATAGTAATTGATTCCTGTTTCAAGTTGACAAAACATTGTTGAAGTTCCCTTTTTGTTGCCTCAAGGAAAAACTTCATGTCGATTCGTTCGTGAAATGTGGCCCAGGCAATAGGCCGCATTATACACTTTTCCTGAGTGTCGCACCAGGTTCGGATGTAATCAGTCAATTGGAGCCTGACTACTTTTACACATCCTGCATGGGGATGCGAGCAGCGCTCAAATTATATTCAGTGCTCCACGCCCATTCTTCAGCTTACAATGGACTTTCCTTTCCAGAGAACGTCTAGGACACATCTCACGGAATTATTTAACTCCGACATCTCCTCGGAGAGTAGTTTGAGGTTCACACTCGAGGATGTGATGCTGGATGTCCAACATCTCTCTGATGATTGCCATAATGTCGTTCTCAGTGATGCCGTTAGCGTTTCTGGTGTTGGGTCAACCTGCCATACTGCAAATAAACCACAAGGTAAGTTCGGTAATATATTTATTCTAGTTAGATACTTTGATATCAATGTCATCTAAAATATTTCTTAAAATATTCGCATAAGCAAGACCTGCATGGGTAACCACTAAAACCTGTCACGCCCTGCTTCCCATTCTACCGAGAGCGAGGACGCGAGCAGGTCCGCAGTGTGCTTAAAACATGGAGGAGTACTTTTTTCTTTTCTTTTTTCTTCCTCTTGGTTTAAACACACTAAGCGTCTGTGAAATAAAATGGCAGGATCTTGCATGCTTATAAGAAATAGTACAGATGACATTATTACAATACCAAAGCGTCTGAAAATAAAGTACAACATATGGGTAGTATGGCCGAATCAACAAGTACAACAATTACATTATTCAAATATTTAAAAGTGCAGTCGCGAAGGTAAACGTCTAGTCTTCTGCGAGTAGGTACTCCACGTAGTCTTCAAGCACTGGCTAGACTTCTGTAGCAAAGTCTTTAGCGAACTCACTATCGATACCTGACAGACATTTCGTAAAACAACAAAGTGAAATGTCCATCAGCAAGGTTTTTACTCGGCAAGATAATTTCAAAACCAAAACATTAGACATTTTAAATTAAACAAAGCTGAAAAGACAAGTGATAAGTTCAATAGGAAAGAGTTATGGCAGTTTAAGTATTCCCAGCAATTTGCAACCGTCAACAATTTAATCATTCAATAACAATTTGCAATACTATCAGCAATCTGTGACAATTTAGCATTTGATGGCAAAACTGTAGCAACCTCTAGAAAAAGAGGTTAGAGAAATATTTAATAACCTGTCTATTCTAGTGATAAGTCCATGTCCAAGAGTACGAGAGATAACCAACATGCGCCCTGCGACGGGAGCAAATCCGAGGCGGTATCCACTGTCCCTATATGGCGACGGTCAAGGATCTAACCTCCGTAATGTGTTGGAGGAGTTCGGTATGGGTGCATCAAGCCACTCCGTAACACTTGTGATCATAGACTACCCCAATCCCACAGTCAAGTCAAGTGCCAGGTCAAAAGGACGTGTACTATTTATTTATATTGAAGTTCCATCTTCCATTCATTATATTAAAGTTCCATCTTCCATTTATTATTGTTGAATTTTTATCTTTCATTCAGTCAATTCAGTTAATTTACATCATATTATATGCATATAATGGTTCCATGGTTTCAATAGTCCGTACAATAGTCTCATAAAAGTTCACGACTTCACGACTCAATTTAGCAATTAAACGAAAACGTAAAAATACTTAATAGTATAAGAGAATGAGAAAGAAATGATTTTAACTAAGCAAACGAGTTTAAATTAGCTTAAAATATTTTTCTAAGGCTAGTAGCAATTTTTCAAGATTGTTAAATAATTTTTAAGCAATTTTAAACAATTTGAAAGGGCCAAAAACTAATTTTAAATCAAGAAATCATTTTTACGACATATGTTCAAAGATTTATTTAGAGCAAACCGTACGTCAGAATTCTTCCAACAAGGGGTCAAAACGATCGTATTAACTAGTACTACAACATATATTTTTCTCGTACATCAGTGTACGTGAAAATCTCAAGATACAAATTTAAAAGGAATTTAGTTTATTTAAGTTTTGCCTTTGAAAAATCACTGTGGGAGATATACTTTCCTTTTGGTGATGAAACCAGCATCAATGAGTCCGTTTCGTCGTTTCTTATTTTCTGGGACTGGTCTCGTTTTTTCTGAGGTCTGTACGATTTAATATCAATTTATTACTATCTGAACCTACTACACGTATTTCTATACGGATTCAAATACGTACGTATTCCATTTATAAAACCCACACTCATCCTTCGTTCTCACCTCTTACTATCACGAATGTAGCGGGGTGGGGGAGTCGACGGCGGATGAAGGCGACGAGGGGCGGTGGCTGTCGTTGGGGGTCGCGACTGCAAGCGAGGACCGGCGACGAGCGTAAACAGTAGTGAACAGCGACGAGGTCGTCGAAGAAAGCGGTGAGCAGCTGCGAGGAGCAGCCAGCATGATCGTGGGACATCGGAGCGGGGGTTTGCGGTGGCGTGGCGGGCTGTCGGGCTCTCGTCGGAGGGCGGGAGGTCGAGGGGAGGTCGAGAGAAGAGACAGGGTGGCTTCGGTGGACAGCGGTGGGGAGCGACAGTGAGTCGAGGCTGCTGGACGCTTGGGGAAGGCAGACGGCGGTGGGAAGCTGTCGGGCTTCAGTCGGAGAGGGGAGGGGGAGTGCGGCGGTGCTCGGAGAGGGGTCGGAACCCATGTGGCGGTGGTTGGAGGGTGGGGAACGGCGACGAGAGTGGGATAGTGTTTGGCGCTTGGGGGTTTGTTGCATGGGTGTTGTTTTTTGAGTGTGAGAGGTTTTTAGATGGGGTTTAAACATATAGTTAATATTAGTATTAAAAGTTTGTAATTAATAATTAGTCAAAACATTAATTAAGGTATGTTTAACTTTTGACTAACTTTATAAAAATTTGTTGGTTTAGCACATGGGTTGCCATGGTTAGGGGTTGGGGGTAATTAGGGTTAAAGGAAATAGTAATTAGTGATAGTAAAAAGTGATTAGTAAGGGTGATTAGCAAGAAAAATGTAAAAATGCCCAAAAAATTACATATGACTCCGAAAAATTACGAAAATAAAGCCACGGGTTCGTATCATCATGAGGATCGTGACTGCAAGATCTATTTTGTAGTTTGAGCTACGAAGACACGAGTTTTGGGCCAAAACGTTTAGGTTGCGGGTTTGCAGGTTCTATATCGATTTAACTTCAGAAAATTAAATTTTAATGGGAAGCACTAAATGATCCTATAATCTCATGGTAGAAGTTTGAAATCATTTTGATAACGTTTATATAGAAAATAATTGTTACAACTGTATTGTTAATAATTGAGTTTAAATAATTATAAAAATTATTCAGATGTTAGGATTGCACTCGCATTCCCTAAAATAGGCTATAACTATATTGGTTCTACAAAATATTTTTTATATATGATTTAGAAACCATTTTGATATAAAACTCCTGATCAACCATTATAAAATACTTTTGATTTATGAAAATACGTAGAATATGATCATACGCATACTGATGAATACATGCCATCACAGCTCGCCTACTGGCTGGGTGGATGTTATGGTGGATTCTTGTCGGCGCGTTGTTGTTGTTCTGCGTCCGGTCCAGCGTCTAGCAAAGCTTCGCCGGTCTTTTCGACAGTACACTCTGCCACGAAGTCCGTCAACGCTTGACCTTTGATCACCGCACTGGGCTTGTAGATGATGTCAAACTTGCTAAGCTCGATGCTCCAATTCACCATTAGGCCAGATCTCTCTAGCCTCTTTAGATTTTTCTCGAGTGGCGAGTTGGTGTAGACCACAATGGAGTGCGCCTGGAAGTATGGTCGAAACTTCCTAGCCATCAGAGTTAAGCAGTAGGCGAACTTATCTATGGGGCTGTAGCAGGTCTCCGCCTTCTGGAGCACCCGACTTGTGTAGTAGACCGGCCTCTGGATGCCACTGTCATCTTTAATTAGGACCGAGCTGAAGGCCTCTTTGGTGGTGGCGAGATAGAGGTCGAGCCACTCTCCTTCCTCTGGCTTTGCGAGCAGCGACGGGCTCTGTAGATAGGCTTTCGGCTCGCCAAAGGCTTGGGCGCACGATTCGTCCCACTAAACCTCCTTCCTTGCACCCTTCCTCATACTGATGGCCTTCCATAGAATCTTAAAGAATGGGAGGGACCTCTCGTCAGACTTTGACAGGAATTTCCCCAATGCGGCGATCTAACCATTCACTTCTGCAAGTCTCTGATCGTCCTCGGCTTGCTCATGTTGATGAGGACAGATATCTTATCGAGGTTAGCCTCGATTCCTCGCTTGGTGATCACGAAGCTGAGGAACTCCCAGACTGGACGCCGAATATGCACATTACCGGGTTGAGTCGCAGGTTGTAGCGCTATACTTTTTGAAAGGTCTCCTCATGGTCGATGAGGTGATCTCGGCCTTTTTCGATTTGACCAGCATGTCGTCGTTATAGGCTTCGAGATTCTTGCCGACCTGGGGATGAAAGATATTTTTTAATCCATTGATAGGTCGCTCCGACGTTCTTGAGTCCAAATGGCATCTTCGTAGCAGAATGTCCCCCGGTCGATAACAAACGACGTCTTCTCCTCGTCGTGGGTCCCCATCTGGATTTGATTGTAGCCGGAGAAGGCATACATGAAGGTCGGTAGCTCGTACCAAGAGACGTTGTCAACTAGGTGGTCGATCCTCGGCAGCGGGAAGCTATCTTTTGGGCAGGCCTTATTGAGGTCGTCGAAGTCCACGCACAGTCACCATTTGCCGATGGGCTTCTTCACCATCACCACATTGGAGAGCAAGTCAGGGTAGCTCACCTCTCTAATTAACCGTCCTCAAGGCGCCGCTCCACCTCCTCGCCAGCTGCCCGCATCTTTTCTCTCCCTGCACTCTGCTTCTTCTGCCTGACGGGGCGAGATTTTGGGTCGATGTGTAACTCATGGACGATCACTACAGGGTCAAATCCAGACATGTCTATGTGCGACCATGCGAAAATATCAACATTCGCCCTAAGGAGGTCGACTAGCCCCGCCTTAAGCTCAGTGGGCAGCTTTGTGCCGATAGATACAGTCTTGTCCGCTTCCTCCGCCACTGGAACCGCTTCTACGTCATCCACTGGAGCTGGTCATTGATGAGCGAAGTCCTCTCGACCGTCAAGGAGGTCGATCGACAGGGCTTGCTCGGACATTTTGTGTTTGGTGGAGCTAACATAGCAGCTTCGAGAGAGCTTCTGACATCCCCGCACCTGTCCAACCCCATGCAGAGTCTGGAAATTCACTATTTGATGTATCAGTGAGTGGAGAGCTTCAATGGCGGTCATGTAGGGCCGCCCCATAATGCCATTGTATGCTGAGGTGATGACAAAAATAACGAACTGCGTCATTCGAGTGACGACCTTAGGCATCTCACCCAGGGTGATGGGCATGGTAATCACTCCGACAATAGGCACCGAATGGCCGGTGAATCCGACGATTGTGTCGGTGCATGGCTTTAGCTCTGCCTCGTTCAGTCCCATCTTCTGGATCATGGACAAGAATAGCATGTTGCACGAGCTGTCGGTGTCGACTAGGAGTCTGCTCATGATGGCTGGCCCAATGAAAGCTTCGATGATGATGGCATCTTCATGTGGTAGCTCGACCCCCTCCAGATCATTATCAGAGAAGTAGATGGGGGGACGAGCTACTCTCCTCCTCTTTATCCCTGTGTCGATGCCCACTGTTATCACTTGTCGAGCATACGTCTTCCAAGCCAACGCTGATGTACCGCCTGAGGCCGGTCTACCGCATATAACATTCACACACATAATTGGATCAGGTATTTGATGAGCGACCTGCTCGGCATTTTGGGTCAGTCGAACAGGTCCTATGGGTACTACTCCTTCGTGCACTGGCCTTCTCTGGTCGACGAACTTTTGGAGATGCCCGTCTTGGATCAGCCGCTCTATATCCTTCTTCAAAGTGTAGCACGTGTCTGTATCATGGCCGTGGTCCCGGTGATATCGACAATATTTTTGCAGATTTCTTGCGTCAGGCTTCGACCTCATCTCTGAGGGCACTTCTCTGAGAAGCCTGTTCGCCATGGCAACCGTCTTTACCTCCACCAGGGGGCATTGAGTCTCGTGTAGTTAACCTCTGATGCTCTTTCGGGCCCACCTCTTGGAGCGAGGTTCCTAGGGGCAAGGAAACCCCCTCATTAGGCCAGGGCGATCTTGCCCTCGAGGGCCTCCTTGCTCGTACCCTTGGGGCGGACTTGATCACGCCCTCTAGGTCGGTCCGGATCACGCCCTTGGGGACGCTCCTCCTGCCTTGGTCAATCATTATACCATGCCTCGGCACAGGGTGTCCTGGCCGGTGTGGCCTCCTTCATCGTCCACAAAGCCTCCTCGCTTAGCATAAACTTTTCTGCCTAGGTGAAGAGGGCATCGAGGTCAACGGGTGGATCATGGAGAAGCGACTTGAGTAGGCTCATATTTGCCAGCTCCTTCTTGAAGGCCACTATGACGAGCTCATCCCTGCAGCTCGTCACGTTAAGTCTCTCTTCATTGAAGCACTGTTAGAATTTGCAGATGGTCTCCCCCTCTTTCTGGACTACCGTGAACAGATAGTCCAACGCCTTCCTCCTTCTCTGCCCGGCCAAGAACTACTGACAGAACTTGTGGGAAAGGTTATCGAATGAATAAATGGAGCGGTTGGACATGCCATTGTACCAGTCCACTACTAACTTCTTCAAGGTCTTCTAGAAAGCTCGACAGAGGATAACGCCATCTGCTCCATCAATCTCCATTATTCCCCGGTATCACTGCACGTGCTCTAAGGGGATCGCCCGAACCATCATACAATTCAAACTGAGGTAGCTTGAACCTATGTGGTACTGGGGTTGATATCACCCTCCTGGTCAGCGGATTGGCTTCTTCAGGGTAAGGGGATGCGTGGGCAACCTTCGAGAGACGTTTTGGCCATCTTAGAACTCTCGCCTCTGGTTGGAATCGTCAGATGAGCCACCTCGATACTCAGAGGCATTCCTCTCTCGCCCACAGGGGGTCGGGCTCTGGTCATGGCTCCTTCGCCATCGGTCATTACGCCTAGGAGAGTGGCGCCCTGACCAGAGGGGACTTTTGCTACTGTGGGCGCGCCTTTCTCATCTCGGGTTCATGATCTCTTGTGCTGGTGGTTTTCAATAGAATGATCCGGCCTGGGGCTCTCTCGTACCATCTGGGCCGACACCTGGGGGACTCCTCGGCTCCCCTCCTGAAGCCTCTCCATTGCAACGATAATGAGTCGATGCTGTCGGACAGCTTCTTCTTCATCAAGTCGCCTTTGTAAAGCGGCCTCCTCCTCATCGACAAACCACTTCTGTAGGGCGGCCCACTCTTCTTTGTCGAACTACCTCCATTGAGCGACCTCTTCTTCTTTAAAATGGGGAAGGAGGCCCCGCCTCACATTCCAGGGTCTAGAGGGGCCTTCGGATGGAGGAGGCCTGGATTGCCTGTCAGCAGCCCAGTCTTACATCATTTTGGTGAAGTTTTCGATGCTTTTGTAGACACTGAGGGCCGTGTCGTGAATGACAGTGGTCGACCCGTCAAAGGATAAATTCATCGGTGGAGTACTTCTGGGAAAGCAAGTCTCCTCGGCCATATGCAGCTTGCTACGACGGTTACTGCAGTGACTGTGTGCGGAGTCTGACATGGGTGTAACCTTAGATTCCCACAGATGGCGCCAATTGTTGCGGGTCAAGTCCACCGGACAATAGAATTTGTTTAAGTAGATTCACAGAATAATGATTACAAGTAACGGGTTATCAACGAGGTTTATAGGGCTTGGAACGTGCTTTGTAGGCGAAGGATCCAAGGTTGCCAGATGGTCGTCGATTGGTCGCCGACTGCCTGATAAGTGAGCCAAGCTTTATACGAGAAGAACAGCTCGTCAGAAGGGCTGGGTTGGCTGTAAACCCGTAGCCTCTCCAATAATTAATTCATTGGATGACTATTCGGAAGTAGGTCAGACACTTGGGCCGGTCTTAAAGTAGAGCGGCTTGACGTGGCGGACTTATGAGGAAGGCACAGATATATAGAGGATATCCGACCTTGAGTATTGAAGGCAAGTTTACGATTTCAACAAACCAACCCTGTAACGGTCGCTTTCCGACCTTATGGATTTTCTGTGTGCACGTGCTTTATCGTGCACGTATTTTATTTGGCTATTTCTGAATTCCGATATATGCGATGTGATATGCCGTTGTGATCGTTTGGGAGTGTAGAATTTTATAGTAATATTTTGGAACGTCATTTCACGGCTCGTTTTCTCGCAAAACGACATGGAATGATATGGTCGTTTTGGTCATTTGTCTCAAAACGCCGTTTCCAATTTTACGTAAATTTTTGGTAGATGTAGTACAAGATCAGGCTCTGTAGATCTGTGTGTCTCGTCTCCATGATCGCCCCGGTATTTTTAGATTATTTTTCTGACGCCCGAGGCGAAAGATATCACCCGGATAAATCTGGACCGTTGATTTGCCCTGATCGAATTCAAATTTCAAATTGATAATCAATTCTGATTGAATCCCAAATGATGATCGCATGTAACAAGGAGATTTTATCATGTATCTATTTTTACCCTTTCTTTTCCCTAGGTGCACCCCTCCTATCTCTACACAATCCGGCATTTAACCCAAAACCCTAGGAGAGTTTAGCAACTTAAGTTATTTTTATAAACCCTAAAGAAAATCTCATTCACGTGAAGGGACTCAACACCTAGGGATGAGAATTGTGTTGCAGCCGCCAACTAACCCAAAAGACCCGAGCTTCCCCCCCTCTCGCATCTCTCTCCCCCGCACCTCACCCCGATCATCGGCGGCCTCTTCTCCGATCACCGCGACCGGACACACATCGCCACGATGCCAGAAACCTCCGACCGGCGGTTTTCCCCTTGCAACAGCAAGCACAACCTGTGGGCTGTGCTATTTTCCGACCACTACACCCGCCACCGCCGCTCAGCACGTCGTCGACGACCCCCTGATCGCCGCCCCGCCAGCCCTAGCACCGCCCAGCCTCACTAATCGCCGTAGGAGCCCTCGAGTCGCCAGAAATAGGCCTCCAGCGGGTTTTTTCGTAGCAGCAGCAGCTGCTGCATTTGTCCGGTGCTGCCCGGTAACCAAACCTCGCCGGCGGCCCACCCGAGTCACGGCCTGACCCCCCCAGGCCGGATCTTCTCGTTGACATCCTCCCTGGACCGGCCAGCGCTACATCTGACGTTCTAACGATGTCGTATGGTCGTTACATGCCCATTGCTCATTGTCTTTGGTCCCCGTGGCCTTTGCGCCTCCCTGCTCGTTGTTCGAGACCACCTAGACGTCGCTAACCTTCCTCGGACCGCTACGGACGCGTGTTCACTGTTCGCTATCTCCCAGAGCCGTAGAACACTTTCCCGATGTTCCTGCTCACTGTCCTCATCTCCAGTCCACTTCCAGAACGTGTCTGGCTACGCTACCCGTAGCCGAGATGCCACAAGAAGACATTCCGTAGCCGTGCCGTTCAGATCGGTCGCCGTTCAGACTCTACTTCCCATCCGCGTCAGACACCGTAGAGGTTAGTCCACCCTAACTTGTAGCGAACCCACACCGTAGCAAAACTGAACCCTAACTAAAAGTTGGAAAACTATAATTAAATTACTTTACCGCACCAGTAAAATGATGTCACTGTAGAAATCGACAGTCGGACAACTTTTCTGTGAATATAGGGTAGTGGTCGATTTAGGCTGAACGAAACACCAAAATATGACGTTGACAAATAGGATAGCCCCGATAACCTAGAAACAAACCCTAATAGGACTTGATGAAAATCGCGACCTAACACCGTCGCCGTGACACTGTTTCAGACGGACTACCGTGGCCGCGACGCCTGGATGAGACGCCCCGGACGGACGACACGCTCGCCACCACAGGCAAGTGTACTTCACTTGCGCTTTTGGCCGTGCCGTGGTCTTAAACTGATAGAACTATTAGACTATGAATAAATAGAACCGGATGTGAAATGATAGCGTCCGGGACGTCCTGACGACCTAGACTTGACGACGAAGTCTAGGCGTAACAACAACTTTTGACACCGTAGGGTTATCTTGTGTGTGCGTGTGTATGGACCCCCTAGAATCAACAACAACTGCTACTCTAGGTTTCATCTACGTTTGCATGTGTGTGGACACCCTAGAACAACTTTGCCCTTGCCATGTCATGAACATCTTGCATGTCGTGTCTTGTGTAGCCTGTGGGCAATGAGATGCTCACCTAGTAGAGTGGGTGATCTTTGTTACGGAACACATACGGGACGCTCGGTACCCACCTAGGAGAGTGAGTGTCCCAGCAGACCGAGAGGATAGAGACTCTCACCTAGCAAAGTGAGTGGTCATATACAGTAGTACAGTTTCACCTACGAGGCGTCCGTCGCTCACCTAGCAGAGTGAGAGATACGCTACTGATCGTGGGGATAGAGGCGCTCACCTAGCAGAGTGAGTGGCCCTATATTGTCTTGTCTTGAGCACTTGGGTTTGGGGTAGGGTTGAGCATGCACACGGGGAGAGGGTCTGATCCCCCTCGAACCGTAAGGCGTGAACCCATCGAGTCACACGTGTCTCGTCTTGTCTTGTCCTGTCATGTCTTGATTGTCTTGTCACGTCTTGTCACGACCTGTTTAGGTTAGTCCCGTAGTCGGTAGCACACGCTACGACTACTGCTTGCTACGTTTTACTTTCCTGCTGCGTTTACTTTCTTTCGTCACTCTGTTATAACCCCAGCATGATAATCAACCAGTAAACTGTTGTTTAATAGTTCGGTACACTTGCAGTAGAGTCTGACCTTTTTTGGAGACTTTACCTGACGTACAGTTCCTTTCTTTTGGGTGTTGTACGTCAGGTGTCGAGACAGAGTACGTTGACGAGACGGACCTGCCAGAGTACGTAGAGCCGGAGGACGTCGATCCTGAGTACGTGCCTAAGGAGGACAAGAGCTAGAGATCTTCACGTTGCTGATTCAGAGGTTTCACTGCAGTTTAGTTGGGTGCGTAGCACCGTTTACTTTCTGTCTAGGTTGGGTGCTTGCACCATTAGTTTACTTTCAGCTGTTTTGTAGCCGTGTTGGCTTTTGTTCAGACTCCCCGTACTTTTCTGGATATCTATTGAATAAAATGAATGCAACTTTTTTTAGTACTTTTGTTGTTCCGTACTAACCTGCAGGGATCTGTTTCTTTGTCTTGGAGTACCACACAGACGCTTATTGGGTCCGAGCTTCACAGCTCTGGCCTAAGCAGGCCTTGTAACGTTTCGCTTCCGTCGTTTTAGGAAGCGGGGCATGACAGGTTTTAGTGGTGGCCCATACAGGTCCTTTTCTGCGAAAAGTACGGAACGATGGGAGTATTAACATTCTTTTTATTTCTATCCAGTAATGTGTGCGAGTCTAAGTTGTGTTTTTCCTGTCGTTAAGATGGTGGGAGGACGTGAAGCTCGAGATGGACTATCAGCTGACGGGACCATGGATGGACGAGGTGACGATTTACACCAATTACTGGGTGTTATGAGGGAGATGCTGGACGTTCAGCATCAATTGGTTCAGCAGTCCCATCAGGCTGCTCGAGCTGTCCAGGCTCCCCCACCGCCACCTGCCCCGAGAGCTGCTCCAGGAGTGAAGCAGTTCAATGAGCTTCCGCCGAAGACTTTTTCTGGGAAGGAAGGACCGTTGGCTGCGGATGAGTGAATTCTGAGTACTGAGGAGAAGCTGAATGCTGCGAAGATTCCCGATGATTCCCGAGTTGAGATAGCGAAGATGCAGCTGACAGAGAATGCTAGGAACTGGTGGCGCATTGAGGAGAGGCGCCTGCAGTAGCCAGTGGAGTGGAGTACTTTTCGATCGATGTTCAAGGAGAAGTATTTCACCAAGGCTACTAGGAGGGAGCTGTTGAGCAGATTTGTAGATCTGAAGGAGGGGGATATGACTGTCGACGAGTACGAGGCATAGTTCGAGATGCTGAGTCGGTTTGCCCCACATATGGTGAGGAAGGAGGAGAAACGAGCTGATCGTTTTCGTCAGGGACTGCGTCCGAAGATTCAGGCTTCGATGTCTTCGATAGATTTCACGACCATGGGAGCGGTGCTGAATGCCGCGAGGAACCATGAGACCATATCGCGTCTAACTGATCCTTCTGATGATGGAGGAAAGCGATAGAAGGAGCAGCATAGGCCTTCTGCTGGGTCTATAGTGGGACCAGTTCAGTCAGTGCCTTTCAAGAGGCCAGGAGCCCCTGCCCAGCATCAGATGAAGGGCCCATGCTTTTTCTGCGGCAAGCCAGGGCATCAGCAGAACACTTGCAGGAAGAAGCTGGGTTTGTATCTGGCATGTGGAGCTGCCACGCACGCCTTTATAGATTGCCCGAGGTATCTACATACTGAGGGCGGAGCACCTGCCCCCACCCAGAGAGGAGCCGTTGTCCGTGGAGCTTATGTCATGACAGCAGCGGATGGCATCGTTGCAGGTAACTCCATAGTTTTAATCTTTCATATTATAGTTTAGCTTATTTTTGGCTGCTCATGTATGTTTCAAAACTTTTTGTTCCTTTAAAATCAAACCTTTAATGTTTTGGGATTAGCCCACAAAGATCGCAACCCACCTATCTTCCCTCATCCAATTTCACAATTCCACACGTTTTTCCCAATGTTTTAAAATATGTCTTAGGCCTTTAACTTTCTTTTCTTTCCCTCTTCGGGAGTGTTATTTTTATTGTTATGATGTTGTTAGTACTAGATATTTTGTTAATGGGGTTATGTTTACGGGTAAACTCAGAGTGAGATGAGATATGTTGTATCGGTGATTAGTTGGTTTTGAATAACAAGGATATTAGATTAGATTTCTTTAGATGACAAGAATGAGGTGTCCAAGACTTATTAATGATACCAATGTGTAACGGACTCAATGGGGACTCTGGATGAATGAAATTATACACAGTGAGATGAGTACTTAATCGACCTGAAACTTGGACGAGTGGTAGATAGGAGTAGCTATGGAGGTATAGTATGATTTAGAGTGGTCATGAGAATAAGTAGAACATTTAAAGCATCAAGACTTGATCATTAAGTTAAAGTGAGAAGACATTGGAAGTAAGACGATATGTTGAGATGAATGGATAGTTAAGAAGACGGATTTTATAAGATTGGCAGATTAGATGATAGGGGTAAGGAGATGAATGGATAGTTAAGAAGACGGATTTTATAAGATTGGCAGATTAGATGATAGGGGTAAGGATAGCTGTGATTCGATGGTTCATTGATTAATGAAAATAGATTCATGAGTCGATATGAGGGATGATACTCTGGGACGAGATGAATGAAGACTTGTAGGCGATGGCATGGATCTATGATCAGGTGCTAGGGTGTGATTCTAGATATAGCATTGGCCAGTGGAGAGACGAGCTATGATGGATTATTTAAGTAACGTTGTTTGAATTTATAGGATTAGCGATCATTATGTGTAGATATAGGAGTTGTAGGCGTAGTTTTTATACATATTATTACTGTTAGTATAAGTGATTCCGAGGACGGAATCATTTCTAAGGTGGGTAGAATGTAACGGTCGCTTTCCGACCTTATGGATTTTCTGCGTGCACGTGCTTTATCGTGCACATATTTTATTTGGCTATTTCTGAATTCCGATATATGCGATGTGATATGCCGTTGTGATTGTTTGAGAGTGTAGAATTTTATAGTAATATTTTGGAACGTCATTCCACGGCTCGTTTTCTCACAAAACGACTTGGAATGATATGGGCGTTTTGGTCAGTTGTCTCAAAACACCGTTTCCAATTTTACGTAAATTTTTGGTAGATGTAGTACATGATCAGGCTCTGTAGATCTGTTTGTCTCGTCTCCACGATCACCCCGGTATTTTCAGATTATTTTTCTGACGCCCGAGGCGAAAGATATCACCCGGATAAATCTGCACCGTTGATTTGCCATGATCGAATTCAAATTTCAAATTGATAATCAATTCTGATTGAATCCCAAATGATGATCTTATGTAACAAGGAGATTTTATCCTGTCTCTATTTTTACCCTTTCTTTTCCCTAGGTGCACCCCTCCTATCTCTACACCCTCCCGCATTTAACCCAAAACCCTAGGCGAGTTTAGCAACTTAAGTTATTTTTATAAACCCTAAAGCAAATCTCATTCATGTGAAGGGACTCAACACCTAGGGCTGAGAATTGTGTTTCAGCCGCCAACTAACCCAAAAGACCCGAGCTCCCCCCCTCTCGCATCTCTCTCCCTCGCACCTCACCCCGATCGTCGGCGGCCTCTTCTCCGATCACCGCGACCGGACACACACCGCCATGACGTCGAAAACTGCCGACCGGTGGTTTTCCCCTTGCAACAGCAAGCACAGCCCATGGGCTGTGCTATTTTCCGACCACTACGCTCGCCACCGCCGCTCTGCACGTCGCCGGCGACCCCCTGATCGCCGCCCCGCCAGCCCTAGCGCCACCCAGCCTCACTGATCACCGGAGGAGCCCTCAAGTCGCCGAAAATAGGCCTCCAGCAGGTTTTTTTTCATAGCAGCAGCTACTGCTGCATTTTTCCGGTACCGCCCGGCAACCAAACCTCGCCGGCGGCTCTCCCGAGTCACGGCCTGACCCTCCCAGGCCGGATCTTCTCGTTGACATCCTCCTCGGCCGGCCAGCACTACATCCGACATTCTAATAATGTCGTATCGTCGTTACATGCCTGTTGCTCGCTGTCTTTGGTCCCAGTGGCCTTTGCTCATCCCTGCTCGCTGTTCGAGACCCCCTTGACGTCGCTAACCTTCCCCGGACCGCTACGGACGCGTGTTCGCTGTCCGCTATCTCCCGGAGCCGTAGAACACTTTCCCGACGTTCCTGGTCGCTGTCTTCATCTCCAGTCCACTGCCAGAACGTGTCTGGCTACGCTACCCGTAGCCGAGATGCCACAAGAAGACACTCCGTAGCCGTGCCGTTCAGATCGGTCGTCGTTCAGACTCTACTTCCCATCCGCGTCAGACACCGGAGAGGTTAGTCCACCCTAACTCGTAGCGAACCCACACCGTAGCAAAACTGAACCCTAACTAAAAGTTGGACAACTATAATTAAATTTACTTTACCGCACCAGTAAAATGATGTCACTGTAGAAATCGACAGTCGGACAACTTTTCTGTGCATATAGGGTAGTGGTCGATTTAGGCTGAACGAAACACCAAAATATGACGTTGACAAAAAGGATAGCCCCGATAACCTAGAAACAAACCCTAATAGGACTTGATGAAAATCACGACCTAACATCGTCGCCGTGACACTGTTTCAGACGGACTACCGCAGACACGACGCCTGGACGAGACGCCCCGGACGGACGACACGCTCGCCACCGCAGGCAAGTGTACTTCACTTGCGCTTTTGGCCATGCCGGGTCTTAAACTGATAGAACTATTAGACTGTGAATAAATAGAACCGGACGTGAAATGATAGCATCAGGGACGTCCTGACGACCTAGACTTGACGACAAAGTCTAGGCGTAACAACAACAACTTTTGACACCGTAGGGTTATCTTGTGTGTGCGTGTGTGTGGACCCCCTAGAATCAACAACAACTGCTACTATAGGTTTCATCTGTGTGTGCGTGTGTGTGGACACCCTAGAACAACTTTGCCCTTGCCATGTCATGAACATCTTGCACGTCGTGTCTTGTGTAGCATGTGGGCAATGAGACGCTCACCTAGTAGAGTGGGTGATCTTTTTTACGGAACACCTACGGGAAGCTCGGCGCCCACCTAGCAGAGTGAGTGTCCCAGTAGACCGAGAGGATAGAGACTCTCACCTAGCAGAGTGAGTGGTCATATACAGTAGTACAGTTTCACCTACGAGGCGTCCGTCGCTTACCTAGCAGAGTGAGAGATACGCTACTGATCGTGGGGATAGAGGCGCTCACCTAGCAGAGTGAGTGGCCCTATATTGTCTTGTCTTGAGCACTTGGGTTTGGGGTAGGGTTGAGCGTGCGCACGGGGAGAGGGTCTGATCCCCCTCGAACCGTAAGGCGTGAACCCTTCGAGTCACACGTGTCTTGTCTTGTCTTGTCCTGTCCTGTCTTGCTTGTCTTGTCACGTCTTGTCACGACCCGTTTAGGTTAGTCCCGTAGTCGATAGCACACGCTACGACTACTGCTTGCTACGTTTTACTTTCCTGCTGTGTTTAATTTCTTTCGTCACTCTGTTATAACCCCAACATGCTAATCAACCAGTAAACTGTTGTTTAATAGTTCGATACACTTGTAGTAGAATCTGACCTTTTTTGTAGACTTTACCTGACGTACAGTTCCTTTCTTTTGGGTGCTGTACGTCAGGTGTCGAGACAGAGTACGTTGACGAGGTGGACCTGCCAGAGTACGTAGAGCCGGAGGACGTCGATCCTGAGTAAGTGCCTGAGGAGGACCAGAGCTAGAGATCTTCACGTTGCTGATTCAGAGGTTTCACTGCAGTTTAGTTGGGTGCGTAGCACCGTTTACTTTTTTTCTAGGTTGGGTGCTTGCACCATTAGTTTACTTTCAGCTGTTTTGTAGCCGTGTTGGCTTTTGTTCAGACTCCACATACTTTTCTGGATATCTGTTGAATAAAATGAATGCAACTTTTTTTAGTACTTTTGTTGTTCCATACTAACCTGCAGGGACCTGTTCCTTTGTCTTGGAGTACCACACAGACGCTTATTGGGTCCGAGCTTCACAGCTCTGGCCTAAGCGGGCCTTGTCATGTTTCGCTTCCGTCGTTTTGGGAAGCGGGGCGTGACAGCCCCTCCTTGGTGGCTGGAGGGGGGTATTTATAATGTCGAGAGTCGGTAAATCGCCGTTTAATCACTGGTTGCTTTTGTAAATTTCACGTTATTCAAAGACAGACATTAATGAACATGTCTTACTTTTATAATGTCGAGAGTCGGTATGCGCGTCATTTCACGGGTAAATTTCACGTTATTCAACTTTAAGTGAAAAAGACAATTTTAACTCTAAACTTCAAAAATTCATTACAATTTGTACACTTGCTAGATTTCGATGAACTTGGCATCGTTGGGTTTGTCTCGACGAGTACTACGCTACGGTGCAATCGGTTCTTTGGTTTGATAAAGTATACATTCAAGTTAGCCTCTTTCTGACATAACGAACGTTAAAATAATCCCTACGACATCTAATAATCTGACTTTATTAAGTTCTCTAACCTAGGGTGTAGGTTATGGCATGTTAAGGGATAGATCTACCAACCGGTGATGCAGAGAGAGGTTGAGATGCAGCAAAGGGTAGCAACTCACGGCAACGTCTCAAACAGTGACGTATGGGAATTGGGCGGCTCTAGGTGGTAGCAGCGGCCTGAGAGGGGCTGTCAACGATGATCTGTAGCAAGAAGGGCTACAGCGCAACAAGATGAAGACATCGGCGGTGGACAACGGCTGCGGCAGCCTGAGAGGGGTCTACAGGGGGTTCCAGTGGTTCTGGGAGGCGGACAGAGATGCAGGCCGCCGGAGGAAGAACTGCAGCGGGGGTTGGCGGCCTGAGGGTGGTCTGCCGACGGCTGAGAGTCACCGGATGGGAGCTGGTCGGCTGCGTGAGGAACAGCAGCAAGAGCTACGGCCGGCGGGGGCTTGCTGTGATGGTTCTGGCCGGCTAAGAAGCTGTCGGCGGGCAGCAGCAGCAGCAGTGTGCGCGTGGGGACCTGGACGGCGGAGGGAAGGCACCGGTGGCTGGTGCTACCGACGGGCGACAGTAGAGGGCCGCGACAGTGGTTGATGGTCGGGCGTGGGTTGGGCTAGCCGGAGAAGGAAAGAGAGGGGGAGTGGTCAGCTTTTTCATGACGGGGGAAGTTCTGATGATGGCTAAAAAAGGTGGCGGCTGTCCTTTTCTTAATGCCCTATGTTTAGCTTAGGTTTAGATATTTGTAGGGCTTGTGGGCATGGGTGCATGAGTGTGTAAAAGTGTGCGGCTGGGGACATTGGGCTATGGTTTTCTTTCCTTTTTTAAAAATGAAAATTGATTTGTTTTTAATAAGTTGATTAGGGGAAATTAAGGCTAAGTAAATTGGGAAGGTCTTGAAGAATGAAAGCAATAATTTGGGAGAGTAAATGTAGCGATTTAATATAGAATAATATCAAATTAGTTATGGGCTTTAATAGGAGTTAACTAGGAAAGTTTTCGAAAGAATTTTGAATTTAAAAATATTTGAATTTTGAAAATTTAGAATAATTATTTAATAAAATATATCATAGTAGATTTTTAAAAATAATTATAGTTAATACGTATTGAGGTTCGTAGCTGATACGGGTACACTGTATAATTACGCCTAACGACAATACATAATACGAATACGTAATTAATTACGGATATAGAAAAGTGCACGATGAATAAAATGTATTATTAAAATACCGGCCGTTACATCCTACCCACCTTAAGAATGATTCTGTCCTCGAAATCCCATCAGTTAGGGAACATGGAAAAATATAAGAGTAACGCTCACATCTCCTCTTCTAATGTACACGCACCATACTCGCTACTATATTCACTCACTACCTATAACTGACGATCATGCCATCACGCATAACATCCAATTAAGATTACTAATACTAATAATAATAACCGGAGTAATGCTGCTAATAATAACACTAGTTAATAACCATAATAATAATGTCACACACATATATTACTAATTACACATCACTATCACTACCACAACTAATACACATCTCTAACAATACCATCATTAACACCATTATCTTAATTAAGGCAAATAGTAACACTTTACTATATAATACACCAACTTACTAACTGCAAGTGCGCCATCACCTTGCACACCCACATTATCACTAATACACAATGCATTACTGTCTGTATACAAGCATAATCTATAATCATATGTATATAAATTGTATGTCACTCGATACTAATACATAAGCACAATCATATTCAGTCAAATAACACTCCAATAGTACAATCACTTTCACGTTCTACGTAATACTACATACACTACATAATACATAACACTACACGTGTATATATGCACACAATACATAGACATGTCCTACTCTATATATATATGTGTGTGTGTGTGTGTGTGTGTGTGTGTGTGTGTGTGTGTGTGTGTGTGTGTGTGTGTGTGTGTGTGTGTGTATGGATTTAATGTAGAAAAGCTGCCACCTGATCCAATGGATCAGGTGGCAAGACACAAAAAAAGTGGGAAGTACAAACCTCACATGGGCTTGTACCCGTGGGGCCCCACCTTTTTGTGTCTTGCACCTGATCCATTGGATCAGGTGCCACCTGTTCTACATTAATCCATATATATATATGTATATATATATATATATACATATGTATATGTGTATATATTTATATACATATGTATATGTATATATGTATATACATACATATATACACATATACATATGTATATATGTATGTACATACATATATACACATATACATATGTATATATGTATATATATACATATATATATATACATATATGTATATATATATATACACATATAGGTATATACATATAGGTATATGTGTATATATATATATATACACATATACCTATATGTATATACCTATATGTGTATATATATATAGACATATACCTGTATGTGTATATATATATATATACATATATGTATATGTATATATACACATACAGGTATATGTATATATATATATACACATACAGGTATATGTGTATATATATATATATATATATATATATATATATATATATATATATATAACAGGGATGTTATCATGGGTTTTTGGATAAGAGAAATTGGATAAGAGATTTTGGTTATGTGTATTGTTGTATGTGGATATGTGTATTGTTGTATAAGAGATTTTGGATAAGAGATAATGGATAATAGATAATGGATAAGAGAATTTGGTTATGTGTAATTGGGTGTTTTTGTTTATATAGAAGCTTTTGTATATGGGGTATGATAAATTGAGATATGAGATATTGGATAAGATAAGAAATCAAATCAATTTGTATTTTAAATTTTGAAATTCAAAATTTCCTTTTGTAGCTGATCGCATTTGGAGGGAACGGGGATTAGATCATATCACATTGAGAGGGAAATGGAAATTTTGATCCCATCACATTTTCATCTGTATTTGAGGGTTACGCTGCAGCTTATTTTTCGCGCCATGAGCAATCAGCACACGGTAGATCACCCTCCTCTAGCTTCTACCTCCTCCAGCTTCTACGAAAAACAGCAAGAGGCACCCTCTTCTACCTCTCCAGCTTCTATGAAGAACAGCAAGAAGAGCAAGCACATCACGAGGATTGGTGAGCTCTTCCTCTTCTCCTCAAGCTCTTCCTCTTCTGCTCAATTCTTTTTCTTTTAATTTATGTCACCCTCACATTTTTTTTCTTTTACTTTATCCTCACATTGCAGTGCTTCTATCTTCATCACGTCCTCTTCACCTCAACATTTGAGAGAATTGGTGAATCTTTGGTGAGCAACTGAAATCTTTGAGTCTTTGGTTTAGTTTGAAAATCATGAGAATTGGTGAATCTTTGAGAATTGGTTTAGTTTGCGTCTTTGAGAATTGGTGAATCCTGATGCTTATATTAAAAGAATTAAGCTCTCACAAACTTGCGATATGCTTTTTTGACATAAATCCGATTTCAATTTGACAGGATTTAAAGTTGCAAAATACTGATCCTGAAGAGAAGCACACTTTGTTAACTTGAAATTCTCATTGAATGTTGACATGGATTTAAAGTGAATCCTGATCCTGATCCTCAATTTATGATCCTCAATTTAAATCCTGATCCTGTCAAAATTTGAATGAATATCCTGTTGACATGGACTAATTTTTTTGAATACACATACACTAAGTTCATATTGTATGTGTATAAAGTCTCAGTTAGTTGCTAATGAACTTAGTGTATGTGTATTCAAAATTCCGATTTAAATCCCGATCCTCAATTGTATGTGTATTCAAAATTAAAGTTTGACAGATATCCTGATCCTCAATTCTTTTTCTTCTCCTCAACATAAATCCGACAACCATATCTCAAGTTTGTGAGAGTTCACATTTTTTGACAGGATTGAGCTTGACAGGATTTAAACTTTATTCCAATTTATGTGAACTCTCACAAACTGAATTGAGCTTGAGAATTATGTACAATCTGATTTCAGTTTCAATTTAAACATGGTTATAAGCAAGTTCAGTCCATTTGAATTTCAACTTTATATCATGTTTTTCGTAGAAGCTGGAAGCTGGATAAATAACACTAAGTTCATATCATGTTTCTACCTCTCACGAAAAGCAGTGTTATTCATTTAATATCAGTTATTTAGTGTTATTTATCCTGATATAAAATAAAATATGAGAGTTTTGAAAGTTGAGTGTTATTTATCCTCATGTGTTTATTTATCCTGTCAAAAATATGAACTTAGTGTCATAAATAACACTAAATAACACTAACCTCCAGCTTCTACCTCCTCCAGCGCATGGTTATATCCTGATGCTTATAGCCCAATTTAAAATTTAAACTTTCAGTCCATTATCCCAAACTGATTTCTCCATGTTTTTTTTTTGCAAACTGAAATGAGCAACTTGGACATTCATTTAATATCAGTTGCTCATTTTCCAACTTGAATGTGCACTCTCAACTGAAATGAGCAACTGATATTATCCTAGGGAGTTCACATTAAGTTTTCAAAAATGTTAAGTCTTCAAAAAATGTTATCCCTAGGATGTTCACAAAAATGTTAAGTTTTTGAAACCAGAAATGAGCAAACTGACAGGATAGAGTTCACATCCTAGGGAGTTTTTGAACTCTATCCTGATATTATCCCTAGGATGTCAACTTAATGTGAACTCCCTAGGATAATAAGTGTGAACTCATTTCAGTTTTCAACAACTTACTGTGAACTCCCTAGGATATTATCCTGTCAACTTTCAAAAAATGTGAACTCCCTAGCATTAAGTTTTCAAAAATGTTATTCATTCATTAAATGTGAAATCTCAACTGAAATGAGCAACTGATATTAAATGAGCAACATTCATTCAAGTTGGAAAATTCAAGCTGCTTATATCAAAAATTCATATCCAATTTGCACTATCACTCAATATGAACTCAAGATGCTGAGAAATTGTTAATATAAACCAGTTTTGTTAATATCCTGTTTGGGATAGCAATTAAACTTATGACATATCCAATTTGTAGATATTCCAAACATTCATCTTAATTTTATTCATTCAAATGTTGACATGGACTGAAAGTTAGTGTTATTCATTTCAATCTTATCGATCATCTTAATGAGATTATGCCCCATATGAATTTGATATATGATATAAGCTCCCAATGTTGAATGACTAATTTGGTTTTGATAATTACTGTTAGCAATTTTTAATGCTTGGTCATTAGATTTTACGTGTGTTGTAACATGGATTCTTTGAGTCTGATATTTGCTGCTATCTGACAGAGGTTGATACCAAGCCAAAAATTTATACCAAGAAAAAATTATGGCTGCTTGGTGACATCTTCTCAAGTGCATCTCATTTGATACTTGCGACCTAGAAACAACTTCTTAAGTGCATATCAGCTTCCAGGTGCAAAAAGTGCAGTTGAAACAAAATTGAAACAATAGCATTTTTATTTCTCCATATAAGTAAAAGAAGCATACCTACAGATGTAGTTTGATATCCAAAAAAGTAGATTGTACTCACCAATGTTGCATTCCCAAAAACCAATTATGTATTTGCAGTTTGAAAACCAATTGTTGAATTTCCAATTATTAAGGATATTTTTATTATATGAATATGTTAATAATCAAGAGCATATGTCGAATATGAATTCTGTTGTTAATCCCCATATTTGGTGTTAGGACTTAGTTTGCCTTTGTTAACTCCAGAAATTAACCAGAAAATCTCCAGGATGCTTGCAACTTGGTTAACTCACTTGGAACTTGATTTTTGACAGTGTAAATTTTGACAATGTAAATTTGATCCAAATGCTTGCCTCAAATTGACCAGAAATTTACACTTGCAAATTGCCTAAAATTTACACTGCATTAGAGCTTGCTATTCCCTACATTGCTGTTGATAGAAATTGACCCGATCCAGTGAATGACAAGTTTTTTTTTGACATGATTGACCTGAGGCAAGTAGAAAAATCTCAATATAATTGACTTGAGGCAAGTCAGTTCTAACCAGAAATTTAAGTATAATCCTAACTTGGCAGAAATTTCAGAATTTCTGGCAATCTCAATTTAATCCTGACCAGAAATTACTTAAGTCCTAACCAGAAATCTCAATATAATCTCAATATGCATTAAGGAACTTCAGTCCTATTCAAAGCATAAATTAGAATTTTTGGTTGAACTTGCATATAGCATCAGTCCTATTCCCAGTTGAACTTGCATAATCCTAACCAGAAATTTCAGAATTAGGATTATGCAAGTTGTAAATAACTCACCTCAGAAATCTCTTAGGATTAGGAATGAAGATGCAAGTTGCAAGTGAGTTAACCAAAAATCCTAAGAAAATTCAACTTGCATAACCAGAAACCTTGAGTGAAGATGCAAGAGATTTCTGGTTATGCAAGTGAGTTAACCAGAAATCCTAAGAAAATTCAACTTGCATCTCAGAATTAGGATTAAACCCTAACCAGAAATGTCAATGTAATTTGTAAATTCAGGAATGTTTTCCATATAGAATCAGTCCTATTCCAAGTTGAACTTGCATAATCCTAACCAGAAATTTCAAAATTGGCAAGTTTTTTTGACAGAACTGGCTTGAGGCATTGAGATTGGCTTGAGGCTTAATCAAAATTCACTGAGGATTTTTTGACAGGATAATGATCGAAATTGTCCTGATTGCAGCATTGAGAAATTGATGAGCTGCTCATCAAGATTCATATCGCATCAGGAACTGGCTTGAGGCATTGAGAAATGGATTGAGGCAATATGAATATGATGAGCTGCCATTGAGAAAATTCACTGCTAGTTTGCCAGTTTTTGTAAGCATATATTGATGTTATTGTAAGCATATTTGATGAGCTGCCAAGTTTAATTCATTGCCAGTTTGCTCATCAATAACCTGTCAGTTTGCTCATCAATATATGCTAGTTTCTAAATTCACTGGTGTGTGTATGCCATTGAGAAAATATGCATATTTGCCAGTTGAATATGCCTCTAATAACCCTCAGCTAATATGGATTCAGCGCATATTAGAGGTTTGAATTCAGTTGAATATGCCAGTTTTGCAACTTGCGAATTCTTGATACCCAATGAACCTCTAATAAACTTGAATGTTTCTTTAATGTAAGTTCAACCCAATTTGCATATGCAAGTCCAACTGGGTATGTTTCTTTAATGGCATACCCTGAATATCTGTTTGAGATCTCATATTATGACATTGCATCCTCTTTCTCCATACTATGACATCTCATATCTGTTTGAGATGCACTCCTGGAAGCTGGAACCTGGAAGCAAATATGTGGAGGGAAATTAATATATATATATATATATATATATTCCCAAGTTAAAAATATTTTTTTTCATGGTAGTGTCACGTATATATCTTAACCAAAGTTGATTTTTTAAGTAAGGGTTGCAGGTTTATGATAATTTCATTGCTGAATCTGCTGATTTCTGAAGAGGGAAAATAAAATGCATTTTGGCCATTGCAATGTGAAAAAGCAAGGGCATACAACTACTCAGGCAAAAAATTTAAAGGTACCACATTTCTTTAGGAAATCAACTTGCCTCTTTCTATTGTCTTTGAATTAAGACTAGGTTATTAGTGGTTTCTAAAATTCCATTATGTACTGCATCCCATTGTATGTACCGCATCCCTTTCTAAAATTCCAGTGTGTACACCTATCCGGCATGTTTCTAAAATTCCATAGCGTACACTTACCCTGATAGTTTTGTTTTTATTTTTCCAGTTTTGTATTGCCGTTAGTAGTGTTAGCTTTATTTGGTAAGTATCAATATTTGTTTTTGTTATGAATAGGACCAATTGGGCCTATTGGGTATCCACCCACATGAGTACCCATTATGAATACTATATAAAGGAGGCTAGGGGTTTCCTAGCCTCAACCCTTCTCCAAATCTGTTTCTCGTTCATAACACGTTATTAGCACGATCACGCTCGTAGGAGGAGACGGCGGCTCGCGGGGAAGGAGATCCATCAATCGCTCAGATTCAAGAAGATCGTAATCTTCTCAACGGGGAGCGAAAAGGGCATCCTTCACTAACCGTCGACTAGATTCCTTTGTCGAATCTAGAGGTAAAAATCAAAACTTTTTAGATCTAAACTTGCTTTTCACGTTAGATCTGCATGTTTTTGGATCAAAAAGTTTAAAAACACGGTAAAAATCAATTTTTTTAGATCTGCATGCCTAAAAACAATAAAAATCTGTTTTTTAGCGATCTGAATACTCGAAAAATCCGTTTTTTACCCCCAACCTTTGATCCAAAAATCCGCACGCCCATAGGGCGAAACGGCGGCGCTTTACAAGCACCGCCGGCGCGATTTTCACGCCACGGCCATAGGCCGCGGCGGCCGCGGCCTGAAGCCGCGGCCAGCAGCCGTGGCCTCAGGCCGCGGACTGTCGCCGCGGCCGCAGGCCCCGGCCAGTTGCCGCGGCCTGAAGCCGCGGCCCCCGTGCCGCGGCCTCAGGTCACGGCGGCCGCGGCCCGAAGCCGCGACCCCCGTGCCGCGGCCTGCAGGCCGCGGCCCGCCGCTGCGGTGGCCGCGGCCCGCAGCCGCGGCCCATCGCCGCCACGGCGGCCGCGTCCTGCGCGGCTAGCCGTCGCGGCGACACGCCGCGGGCCTCCCCAGGGTTTCCGAAACCCTAACCCTAAACGGGCCAACTTTTCGGGAGAGGCCCAAATTAACCCTAATGGGTTGTTTTCATGGCCCAAAGGCCAGAAAATTAGCCCATTTACATAAATAATTTTTCTTCTTTTATTTTTGGCCCTAAAAAGCCCAAAATAATTAAGAGAAACTTTAAAGGGTTTTAAGCGGTAAACAAAACATTAAAATATGGATCAAAATGTAAAAGTTTTCAAAAATTAATTTTTGCACGTCACACACGTTCGATTATTTAAATTAATCTGTGCATGCCTGTGATTGATTATCTGCGTGGTTGTATGTTTCAAATATATTATCTGCGTGGATGTGCAAATTAGGCTATGTTTTTAGGGATCAGCCAGGTTTCCGACACCTTTTAAATTTCCTGCAATTTTTCTTCTTTTGAGAGAAATTTGTAAGTGAGGATATAAATGTAAAAAGAAGACCGAAGGACACACCAAAAAGGAGCTGAAGGCGTACGCACAATGAAGATAGGGGCTTCTCTCTGAAGTTCCCGAGTTGTATTTTATTCTTTCATGCTATTTTTGATGTAACTTCGGACTGTACTTCTTTTTATTTTTCGGTGTCGGCTGACTGATCCCCATAGTCCTAAGTCATTTTAGTTTTCATTGCTTATGCATTAATTGCGTGGATGTTAATACCATGTTAATGTTACAATGAAACTGTCAAAAAGCATGCTAAAATCACTTTAATATAGTTCAACGCCTATTGCTAGACTATATACCTGTGATAAGTTTTTAAAAAAATGCCTGCAGCATATAAATAGCATGTGTACATCATACTTATTTCATTTCAATTGATCATAATCTTTAGTTTAAAAAGCTTTACATTATATGTATGATGGGCTCATGGTATGACGATATTTATGACAATAAGACAATAATGATTTCAAAAAGTTTAATATCATATCCTCTTTGACAAAATGAACCTGAAGTTTCAAAATCAAATCAAAAGTCAACACTCTCTCTCCCTAATAAAATAAATACGATGGTTTATGCGAAAATTATAATTGCTATCTTTATAAAAGATGCACACTTTGCGGTAAACAGATATATAAGATCTATGATCTATATAATCTAATATGGACACCAGAAGTTTTCCATAATACCGCTAAACTCTTTAAAAGAGTTCTCCCCTTTATTCTTACAAGGAAAGATTTTTTCTAGCCTTGAATATAAGCATACGCTTGAAGTCGTGGCTTAATGAATAAGTGAGAAATATATTACGCACCCACGTATTTGTTCCCCTCTGAGCATGGTAAACTATCCACATAAAATTTGAACGACTCAAGTAAAAGGCCTGAAGCTATACTCGAGCATTCAAATAGACTTTTTAAAAGTCCCTTATTAAAGTGGAAGTATAAATAATTTGCTCAAACCCCTGCTTATGTCTCCTTAGCAAGACTAATTATCATTGTCCTTTATAAATAAGGAATATTGAAATCAGGGGAAGTTCAGGATCAAATATGACCTGAAATAAAAATAAGGAAAACTCAAAACAGGGGAAGTCTTGGATTAAATGGGAAAGTGAAGATACGATATACCTCGACATGGAGTAAGCAATGGCAAGCCAAAATCAGACCGGAAGTTCTGATAAGAGCAATAATGTTTTTGCAAACATGAATGTGCATTAACTTATGCCATATAAAAATACATACATATCTAGTCAAAACGACGAAAGTCTAATTGACCTTATGTATATTTGGCTTTTCCCCGAGGACAAATAAATTTTTGAAATCAAAAATTATCTGTTGTCATAACATAAGTCTTAAATGAGCATAATTATTGTTGTATGTTTTCAAGAGCACACATCACACTATGTCACTTGTTGACTTATCATCAGTATTATTCTCTTGTTGTTTTAATACATTTTATTTTACTGCATATGTTTTTCCTTCTTGAATACCCCTAAAAAAATAAAATGAGGATGTCATATACTCTCTGAAACTTATAGTTTCAAAAAGGATATTCGTCAAAACGAAATCCCTAATGACTCAAGAAATAAATGAAGCTGAAGCTTTGTCCCAAAATGATCCGCACAATAGTCAAAGTGAAGATGTAATCCTTCACACTTTGAACACAGTTTAACTATTACCGGACAAAAATTAACTTGAGCATTTTAATGGACTTTTCAAAAGTGCCACATAAATTCAAAAGAGGAATTATTTAGGAACACCAGAAGTGTCCAGAATCGACCAACTTTGGATCGATATCACCCTGGAGTGATGATGCAATACATCATCAACCAGACGAACCCGAAGATTCGTCAAAAAGGGTGAAACTTTCATTATCCTATTCAAAAGGGAAAAATGATAATGAGATCATCTCCATTCACATGGACATTGACTCTCCCCACTTCCTCAAATGAATTTAAGATGATATACTATCATCATTAAAGATAATGATGACCTTTAGGTCTCTTGAGAGTATTTAAGGGATATAAATAGGCTTCGTCCACTCCCTTAACCGGACTGATGATGTACCCTTGGTGTACTCATCAATATCTCCTCTTAATAAATGGTCATTATCCAACCACATTCTTTTATAAAAATGTGGTAACTTTGGATAACACTGGGAAATTTAAATGTTTTACGACTGGAAAAATAACGAACACCCTGAAGCCTGTGTTCACACCCAAAGATGGGTACGATAAATCATTAAAATGATTTAAATGGATTTCTTATCCATTAAAAATCCAGTTGTAGGTGACCACATGGGAACATGCAATTACATTGCAAACCATCAAAATGCATCCTTAGAACCTATTTATATGAGTCTGATCACCTCATATAAACAGTTTCGGAAAACCCCTGACAGGGAAGCGTTTAGAGCACATCTTATAGATTGTGCCATGATGAGTAGACCCCCCCCCCATATCACCACTATAGACCATCAAAATGTAGAACTATTTATCGGAAGTAAATATCCCAGATAAATAGAGTCTGAGCACGCTGAACAGGGGAAGCATTCAAATTCACTTCTCCTAAGCCGTGCATCGATGATCCTATTTTAAAGATTTGATGCGATCCTGAAGATCCCTCAAAACTTTAATTTCCCAGAATCAGTTTCAACAGAAATACTACAATCATTCATGAGCCTAAAGCTCAAATGACCATTTAAATCATTAATACCTATGATCTGATTATCATGAAATGTGATGAGATCCTGAAGATCCACACTTATGAAACTGTTAAAACAGTTATCAGACATAGTTACTGACAATATAGATATTGTCAAAACTTTCACATCCCTGCTACTAAAAATCCAGCTAGGATTAACATACCGAATATATTGGATGCAATCCACCAGTAGCAGAAGTGGATATCCTCAATGGATGAGAGGACATACCACTAGGCTCCAAAAAGAGAGATCTACTCCGGGAGACCGAAAAAAACAATACCACCACAGGAAAGTGAGCTCAAATCCAGAACCTTATTGCAACTTGGTTGCTAAGGACCAATTCTGGATCTGTCCATATTCTTTACCCGTCCCAGAACCTTCACTTCTTTAACGCGTCGTGAAGGAGACACCTCTGGGAGAAATCAAATGATTATAGTACGTACGGGGTGAGTTTTGGACAAGAAAGAACACATTTTGTCGACAAATTCGCTCATATTTCATTTTGCCAGTTAAATATAAAAATCGTTTCCACAACTCTGCTTTGCCTGAAGCAAAGATAGAGATTAGGCCAAATTATAATAATGTGGAATGAGGCAATAATAAGGTGAGCTGGACTCACTTATGAAATATGAGGTGTTGGACCTGAAGTCCTGGTATCAAAAATGATATCAAATCCTGTGGGATAACTGAGTATTGAAGGAGGATTAAAATAAAATCGTTAGCTATAAGCATTTTAATTTGCTATAGTTTTTAGAGGTATAAATCGCTTAAACCAGGAAGTAATCAAGTAAGATGAGCTGAACTCACTTACAAGATGAATCTGATGCATCGACTGGTTTATGTCAAGGCGTAACCCAACGAATGGCAAAAAGAGGGAATTTTTGGTTGATGTTGCTATTGGATGTGACAACATCATCGATATAAAATTTCTTCAACTGCATGTACAAATTTTTTCTTACTTTCCTTTCTTTTTGGGACACATATTAATAATATGATTAAAGGAAAGACAACCTAGACAAAGATCCTTAAAGGACTCATACTAAAAGGTTGTTGTTTGCACCTCTTAAAAACAGTATTGTTCTTAAGAGAGCAAATTAAAAGAATTGAGATTATTTTAATAACTCAAAATATTATCGGATCTCCTGAAGAGAAATTACCAAAATATCTGTTAAAGCCTATCTATCAGATATGATATGATATGAAAGCCCTAGCTAGGCATAAATTCTTGGCTTCCAGAACAACAATCATCCCGAAGATGAACTATTATCCTGGAAATGAACTATCATCCTGAAGATGACGTTAAATAATCATCCCGAAGATGTAAACTTCATACAATGATGATTGATAAAGAAACATTAATTTCATTCTCCACCAAATACACCTATTTGGTTGTATGGATATACATTAAAAGACCCCTTTCCGTTAGCTGGAAGAGGGGAAGAATATATATGGTCCAGAAGTACCTTAAGTGTCTTTAGAACACTCTTCTACCTGGCCAACTGCATGCGTCTCTTTTGAGCGTTAGCAGTATAGCTATTAGCCAGGTACAGTGCAGTGCCCCCAGCGCGCCACTGGACCAGAGATATGTAGCTTCTGCGCTATCTCCAAGGGTCGAGGAAAAATCCTCTATGTTAAATGTATTTGCATATGCAGGTTACAGATCATCGCGATGAATGGCATAAAAGGGACGTCCACCTCCTGAAGATCTACACAGAATCCTTCCAAGTCTACATCCTTCCACCATCCCGAGAAGCTCATCACCCAAGGAGCAGCTCAAGAACATACAATGCCAGGTCCTGAAGTACCTCGCAGACAATGACGATTGAGACGTGGAGCTGTCTACCAAGTTTGCTAGCACTCTTTTAGTTTCTGCTAATGCCTTATATGAGTGAAACTTATATAGATGAGTAATGCTTGTACTTTACTTTTGCTTTCGGAATGTTGCTGATGAGATGGATGTATAGACACATAGGAGATAAATGTATAGATATATAGGAGATCTGCAAGCCTGAAGCTTGATCAGATTAGGGGAAGTCAACTGTAAAGTTGTACTCTTTTTCCTTGGCTAGTGGTTTTTCCCACAGGGTTTTCCATAGTCAAGGTTTTAATGAGGCAACCACATTGACTCTGGATCCAGAAGTATCCACCCCTCGACACATCCCCAAATCAGGGGAAGTTATGGAGTGCTGTACTCTTTTCCCTTCGCTATCGGTTTTTCCCACAGGGTTTTCCATAGCTAAGGGTTTTTAACGAGGCAGTTACCCTTAACTTGGATCCAGAAGTATCTACCCTTTAAGATACTCAGTAGTACTAATGAATCATTCAGTATTAATAAAGTCGAGTATACCACGTTGGTTGGATAAGGGAAAGTGTTATGAATAGGACCCATTGGGCCTATTGGGTATCCACCCACATGAGTACCCATTATGAATACTATATAAAGGAGGCTAGGGGTTTCCTAGCCTCAACCCTTCTCCAAATCTGTTTCTCGTTCATAATAGTTTTTGTTTTGTTTTGTTTTATGTTTTTTTGGAATTACTAACTGGTGACAAATTATTTTTTGCAGATATTACATGTGCATGTACAAGTGAGAATTTCACAAGAGAAAAATCACAAGAGTAGCTGATGATGCTGAGAAATCAAAAGTGAGAAATGAAAAGTGAGAGAACCGAGAAATGTATAATGGACTATTGTATTGCTGGAGAAAAAGAAAACTGAGAAAAAGAAAATGTGTTAAAGTGATGTATAATTTTTTTTACTGGATGTGGTGCCAATTCTGGAGGATCATGTTTGTATTCTGGAATTTTTGGCAACATTTTCTTTTGCAGAAACATGCATAAAGTTATATCAATTTGGACTTTCATTGTTGTATATAATTCCCGGTTTAGAACAATTTGTAGATGACATTCAATGTTGTGTTTGTGGTCTTTATCGGTTTAGTTATCATAGTGTATCGTATGTCAATGTAATATGTAATATGTGAATTTGAACTTTTGTCAATATACTATGCCATGTTGTGTCGAAACGTGTTGGAAACAAGTAGATTGGCTCCAGTGTTGTTAATGTAATATGTAAAGAAAGCGGATGTTTTTCTATGTAATATGTCAATGTCATTATGGGGTTGAGTTTATAAACCAAGGATAAAAAATTCCACATTATAATCATCACCTTTCTAAGCAATGACTTGAATTTTTATGTCGTATTGCTGGGGTATGATATTCTTTTTTGAGTGCTTTGGACTTGTTGTTTGAGCATCACCAACCTCTTCTTAGTATGGTCATATAAAGAGAAAAATGACCATACTTGAATTTTGTTACACTAATAGATGCTTTAGAAAATAGTACCATAAACATTAACTATGATCATATGTCGTTCGCTTGGAAAATAATACTAAAACCAAGCTTATTTTCCATAGATGCTAGAAGGGCACTCTTTATTTCCAAGCATGAGCTTGGATTGCATGAATCAAAGACTCGCAGTTTCTTAATCATCTGAACCAAAGTTCAAACTTTTGGGTTACTAGAAGGGCACTCTTTATGTACTTTTGGGTTTTGGCATATCTGATTAGAATAATCAATGAATTGTGTTATTTTCTTAAGTCTGATGATGGTACAATGAAGGTTGTGACAACCAAGAGGATACTGTTTCATGTACGTTGATACAAGTTTTTGATAAGTTTCTCCTTTGCCGCTTTACATTGTATCACAGAATCTGTATTAACTAAGCAGTTGGTTGGAATCTTCTGATATAAGCTCATTTCTGATGATGAAAAAACGGAACTAATGGATAAGGGCGTGAGCGTGGGCGTGGGCGTGGGCATGGGCGTGGGCGTGGGCGTGGGCTTTCTGAAGAAGATTTTAAATATCCCGTGCCCTTAGGGCTTGGGCTTTATTTACTATTGTTCTTTTTTTGCTTTTAGCTTATTTCTGCATTCTTATATAAATTTATAATTTTCTTATATGGGTTTTCTTTACGGGGAGATTTTGGATCTAAAATTCATGTTCTAATGAATTACATTGGATGCGTCTTTCCTATGTGTTTTGCTAACGAGTGGAATCACGTATAAATTTTGTTCGATGGGGAGAAACTATACCTTGGTTTAAAATGTTGAAAAAATTGTCTGTAATTAGTAAATATCATATGTCTTGATATACTCAATAAATTTGGGTTACATGATATCACTCACCAGGTTGGGGTAAAATGATTTTGGGATTTCAAATTTGTTTCTGGTGGGACTGTTAACATTATTTTGCAATGCTGTGGATATTGAACCGAGTTTACATGAAAGAATCATATCAACAATTTTTTTGGATTATGATAAAAATTTTACCCATAAGTTATAACTCTTGCCTTCTCTTTGTACTCTTTGAACATATAAATTTGTTGATCCAACAATATCACTGATTGTAAAATAAAATTGTTCGCATGAAATCCTCTTCCAACATCTCTCTACCTAAAATTTTGGGGGAAACAAATATGGAGGGGAATAAATTTGAGGGCAAAAAATTAACAGGTGGAACTAAATTTCGGGCGTAACTAAAATTTTTAAGGAGAACTAAATAACAATGTGCGGAACTAAATTTTGTAGGGGACCTAAATTTTGGGTTGAACTAAAATTTTCAGAAGAACTAACCAACTTTGGAAGAAACTAAATAAAAATTATTTCGCTTTAGTTATTAACTAGAAATAATCCGTGCACATAGTGCTCGGCGAAAAATTCCCACGAACAGGATGTGGTCCATGTGCGCAACTGAAAAGGAGTGAGAACTATTGGTGTGTGTGTGTCGGTATTATTGGGGGTAAAAGGACCCCAAAATTCTCTATGGAGGCATCCGCGCCGATGGCGCTCACGCCGCTAAATATTTTTACACTAATTTGTTGTTCTTTTAAATTTTGGCTGTGGATATTTTTTTGGGAGAACAAAGATTTTGCGAGGAAAAAATCTTAAATAAACCGTGCCCTATGGGCACGGGTAATGACTAGTATATATATATATATATATATAATTAAAATACACATAGCACCATATATATATATATATATATATATATATATATATATATATATATATATATATATATATATATATATATATATGGTGCTATGGGTATTTTAATAAAAGTCTCTCTCTCTCTCTCTCTCTCTCTCTCTCTCTCTCTCTCTCTCTCTCTCTCTCTCTCTCTCTCTCTCTCTCTCTCTCTGGTTTTAGAGTGAGAAGCTCTGGGCTGAAGCGATCGCGGGGGGTTTTCACCGGGCGCCTTGGGCGAGCGCCGGAGTCGATCCGAAGGCTGGAGTCGCTGTGAAGGCTGGGAGACTGAGAGCGTAGTGATTCGGCGAGGAGAGGATTCATTCGATCCGGATCTGGATCAGATTTATGCCGGATCCGTGCTTGGTGCTGCGCCAGATCCACACCGAAGACGAAGGATCTGATCTGTCTCTTTTGGATCTCTGCTCGTTCATCATCAAAGAATCAAGATCTCCTCCTGAGATCTTGATTCAGGGTTGAGATTCTTTATTCTACTGGTATCAAGTTTTCAAATACGATTCTAGTTCTTTGAGTCGTTCTTTGGTTGTGGCTGTTCTTGACGAGGTGACAAAGGAACAGATCGTTTTTCTGTTCTTAGAAACATCATTTCGCTTTCTTGGAAACATTGATCTGCTGCGGAACGGTAGGAGACTGGATCCAAGCTGGTGGAAGAAGGATCAGTTATCTGTCTCTTTTGGATCTGTGCTCATTCATCATCGACGAATCAAGATCTCCTCCTGAGATCTTGATTTGGGGAAGCATCGTTTTGCTTTCTTGGAAACATCGATCTGCTGCTGAACGGTGGGGGATTGGATCCAAGCTGGTGGAAGAAGGATCAGTTCTCTTGGACCATTTCTTGTTGGCAGTTCATTGACGGACCAAGATCTCCCCCTGAGATCTCAGTTCGGTGGTGAGACTCCATACCTTGCAGCTATCATAATTTTTGAATTGTTTCTTGTTCTTGATTTGTCCTTTGGTTGCTTCTGTGCTTGGTGTGGTGACGATCCTGAGTGCATCATGGATCCTGCTTGTAGGAGGGATGTCGATGATGCAGGATGGAAGGAGGTTGGAAAAAAGAACATTAAACAGATCAATCGGGAAGCCAATGCAAATCAAGATAGAGGACCTTACAGCAGAAATGATGCAAACAAGGTGCTCGAGCGTAGGGCTCAGAGACCAAAAATCCCATTAAAGATCAACGTCAATGCTGAGAAACGTTCATGGTCGGACATTAACACAAATACGTGCAAACTATCAGATCCCCTGGAGATGATGTTCATCCCGCCAACTACGGGGGAAGATGGGGTGGCTGCAGCTATTCTATCGGAGGAGATGATGGCGTAGGGAGTGGAGGGATGTGAGAACACCTTGGTTGGCTACGTCCTTGGCGACATACCATTCTATGGGAAAATCAAAGCATGGACGTCCAGAGTTTGGAAGACCAGAGGAGAGGTTAGTATATTCTCAAGGGAGAACGGATTCTTTTTCTTCAGGTTTGGAACAAATGAAGACAGGGACGATGTACTCTTCAGAGGGCTGTGGCTCTTTGATGGTAGACTAGTAGTGCTGCAGTGATGGAGTGCAAATGTCAGCTTTAATCGGGATCTGCTGACAGCCGTTCCAGTTTGGATTCAGCTCACCAATCTACCTCTCAACTTGTGGACGAGACACATTCTCAGTCCTATAGCTAGCGTAATTGGCATTCCTTTATGCTTGGACAGGGCGACTGCGAAGTTAGAGAGGCTGGCGTATGCGCGATTCTTGGTGGAGATAAGAGCTGAGGTGCCGCTGCCGAAGACGGTGACTGTGCGCCTGGGGGATGTTTCTACTATAGAAGTAGAAGTGAGGTATGAAGGAGAGCCCCCTAGATGTGCAAATTGTATCTGTTCTGGTCATGTGACAAAACAATGTCCCTTGGGTAATGTTGAAAAGGTGGAAATCACGCATGAGGCTGTGGTTGACCTGGGTAATGAGGGATGTAATGTTGAGGAGAATTGTAAAGAGTTGGGGATTAAGGAGAATGTTAATGCGCTTGGGGTGTCCAGCAGAGGGAATGTTAATGAAACAGCAAATGGGAGGGAGTGGGATATAATGAGAGTTTGTAATAGGGGGCTGGGGGTGTCCAGCGGAGGGGATAAGGCTGTTGCAAAGAACATGTCCAGTGAAAGTGAAAGAGCGAAGGAAATTGTAATGGGGGGAAGTGATTGGGGATGTCTGTGATATCGGGGGACAAAGTGGGGGCGTCTGTGCCAAGAGAAAGGAGTGTGAGAAATGTAATCAATAATATACCTACTAGTAGCGTGGAGGAAAACATACTAGAGTTGGGAACAGCGGAAGGCATAAGCGAAGGGAGCACGGCAGTTAAAGGCGTGGGAAAAGGAGTGAGTAATAATTCCAGTAAGAAAGGGGATCAGATGAATGATGTGAGATCAAATGTAACAAATCATGTTAAAAGTGTAAAAGGGGATCAGTGTATCAAAACAGGTGGAGATCAGGATGTAACGTGGGATGAAGGGGGGAAGGCGACGCCTTGGCAACAATCGGGTGTGCCTGTGGATGTGTTGAAGGAAGTGGATGTAAATATCAAAGAATGTAATAAAGTGAGGGAAGGGACTGGTAGATGCACGGCGGGGGGACTGATATTTGAGTCTCCTCACCAAGGGAAATCAACATCCACACACGGCAAAATGAAAAATGCTAGTTCGGAACCCCCATCTGACATTCAGCTTACGCCTAATGTGAGAAAGGGTAAGCAGAAGTCTGTCAAGAAATTGGGTAACCCATTTGCGCTTCTGAATTTGGATAGCACTAATGCGAGATCATCCCTTCTCAATGACGATAATGAGGATCATGATACCGATGATGATGGCCCGAGTGATCTTACGATCGAAAATAAGGATTAGGCGCTTGAGCAGGAAGCTATGAGTATAAATAATAAAAGCAGGAAAAAAGCAAATTTCTTGAATAGAGGAGTTGTGATAAATGGTGTTCGCAAGAGTGAACGAATAAAGGGGGAGCGACGGTCCCCTCATCAACCGACCATTAGTTATGGTGCTGTTCATATGGAATACGTGCGGACTTAACAATGCTATGAGGCGTTGTGATCTTAAGTTCTGTTTGCATAAATTCACCCCCTCCCTGGTTGGCTTACTGGAAACGAAAGTTATTGAGGAAAACTCTCATCGGATCCTCAAATGCTTTCTGAAAAATTGGTTATCCATTAATAATCAGAGTAAACATCCGAAAGGTCGCATTGTGGTGATGTATGACCCTGTTGGCTGGGATTGTGTTGTTGATGATATCTCTGCGCATCACCTTACTATCCTTTGTACCAATGCCACTGGGTTTAGTATAATGGGAATGATGATCTATGCTTTTAACAATTCTATTGAAAGAAATGCTCTATGGGAGTCTATTCTGGCGAGCACTATCAAATATAAAAACTCGCCTTGGCTGATTGGGGGGATTTTAATTGTGTCAGATACGCCAAGGATAAAGTGGGTGGGAGGCTGATAGTTGGGCATATGGTTGAAGAATTCAACGCATATATTAGTGGTAGTGACTTGATGGAACTCAAATCTATTGGTAATTCCTTATGCTGGTCTAATAGAAGTATTGGATCTAATTGTATTAATGCCACGCTTGAAAGATCTTTCTGCAATTGCAAATGGATTGATATTCTGCCTACTTCTTACTGTGAATATGCGGCGGGGTGTACTAGCGATCATGCATCTCTTATTATCCATCTTCATCCCAAGATCGGTTTGGATCCCAAACCTTTCAAATTCTTTAATTCATGGGTGCAAAGCCCTGAGTACATGAATACATTATCAGCTCATTACGCACCGAAGTTGTGGGTTGTCCGATGATTCGCCTTGTCGCCAAACTTAAGAATCTTAAACATGCATTGAAGTGATTAAGGGATAGTCTTAGGGACTTATATAATGTCTCTAAATGTCATGATGTGCTTGATTCTATACAGAAAGACCCTGATTTGAGTTCTTGTGTTGAGAAACAGGAGAAAGAATTTTCCTTATCAACCAATTGGACGATGTCATTGATGTTGAGGAAGCTAACTTGAGACAGAAGACTAGGCAAAACTGGTTACATCTGGGAGACCGTAACACTCGTTTCTTTTATACTGCCATGAAAGCTCGTCAGATCCATAACAGTCTGGGGCACCTTATCGCTGCTGATGGATCGTATAATGATAACAACAAAATCAAAATTGATGGTCATTTTTCTACAGCGGCCTCTATAATCAGGAGGACTGCTGGAGAGTCTTTCCGTGTCTCACAACAAAAAGAGTTCTCACTAAGGAAGCCACTTGTTGAATTGAACGACCGGTCTGTGAAGAAGAAGTGAAGAATGTTGTGTTTCAAATTGATGGGGATAAGGCCCCTAGGCCAGATGGTTTTAACAGTTTCTTTTACCATAAATCGTGGAATGTGGTTGGCAGAGATGTTACCAATGCGGTCCTCTCTTTTTTTCGTTCTGGCAGAATTCTGAAGCAGATTAATCATACATTCCTGACCCTGCTTCTTAAAAATTCTAATGCTACTGGGTTGGGGGATTATAGGCCCATTTCTTGTTGCAATGTGCTTTATAAAGTCATCAGTAAAATTATGTGTAACAGATTGAAGAGAGCTGTTATTGAGCTCATATCCCCAAACCAGGCCGCTTTCTTAAAAGGGTGCCTCTTAGCAGACTGTGCTCTGTTGGCTCATGAACACATTAAGGATTTTAATAACCCCATGGGTGGCCGTGCTTGTCTTAAACTGGATCTTCGTAAGGCCTTTGATAGCGTGAATAAAGAATTCATAAACTTTATGCTCCATTGGATGGGATTCAAGCATAAATTCATTGGATGGATTGGGGAATGTATATCCACCCCCTCTTTTTCTATTATGGTTAATGGCTCCCCGTATGGTATGTTCCAGTCCAATAGAGTGTTACGGCAGGGTGACCCTCTATCTCCATACCTATTTGTGATTGTTATGGAGGATTTTTCCCTCCTTATGGCTCGTGTTGTGGTTACTGGTAGCATCTCTCCCATGAAGAGGATGGGGGTGGTTACTCATCTTCTATTTGCTGATGATTTACTAGTCTTCTGCCGCGCTAATGCTAAATCCTTTGAGGGCTTAAAGGATCTTCTCACTACATTCAAAAACCTAACTGGGCTTGAGGTTAATTGGAATAAATATTCAGGTATTTTGAACAAAGGTGCTAAAGAGCCGGGGTATCTTGCGGATATTTTGGGTATACGGAGGGTGCAGTCACTCACCACTTATTTGTGGCTACCTCTTGTAGCTAAATATCCCAAAGCGTCCATGTATTCTAGATTACTTGACAGATGCAGAAACAGGTTGCAAGGATGGTCTTCATCCCTACTTTCTATTGCTGGGCGTATTGAGCTCGTCAAAACAGTTATTCACGGCATGGTTGCTTTCTGGTTGCAGGCATATCATATTCCTAAATCGGTTATAAATATCCTTAATTCCATTTGCAGGAAGTTTATATGGGGGAAAACTCATGTTTGGGCTTGGGATGATTTGTGCACTCCTAAGCAGGAGGGGGTGTGGGGCTCAGAAGATTTTCTGAATTAAATACCGCTTATGGGGTTAAAATGACATGGCGCATGCTTACTCATGATGGCATTTGGGTATCCTATATAAGGAGGTAGTATATGAATAGTGGTGGGTTTTGCTTGGCCAAGACTAGTCCTTTGCAGTCTGGGACCTCGAAGTTTATGTTACATTGCCGTGAATTCACTAAGAGACTTATAAAACAGGTGGTCAGAGATGGATCTAACACTCTATTCTGGTATGATAATTGGCTCCCTTGTGGTCCTCGTTGTGATATATATAATGTTCCTATGGGGAGGAAAGGAGAATGGTTTGCAAATATTGGACTACGAAAGGTTGGGTTGAGGATCCTGTGCTCTAACTGTTTAAGCATATCATTGATTCGGTCGTTCTCTTCCATGGGGAAGACTCTTGGACTTGGTGCGTGAAATATCCTTCTCTACATGACATCTGGGCTAGCTCTCATTCTATTCGGCCCTTATTTCCTTATTATAAAGTGGTCTAGTATCAGGGGCATATTCCAAAAATGGCTATTACTCTTTTGTGTGCATTCCATGAGAAGCTTCTTACACGTGACAAGCTTGTTCACTGGGGAGTACCCTCTTCACCCTTTTGCGTTCTATGCTCTGAGCTTATACATGAAAGCATAGACCATCTCTTTTTTGAGTGTAGTTATGCTAATTATCTCCTTTGCAGGAGTTTCCTAAAGTTGGGGATCACTACGGTTCCACCTACCACACTCTCAGGGTTGGGTGATCTTTTCTTAGCTCATTCTCACAGGAAGGATATTGGGGGCATTCTAGCTAAGACAGTTCTTGCTGCGATGGTATGGCACATCTGGAGGGAAAGGAACAAGAGGGTTTTTGAGGGGGTGAGCAGGATTCAGACTCTTCTCTTTGAGGATATAGCTGCTGATGTCAGAGTTGCGTTGAGGCATTTAGAGTGGAAGCAGGATGATGATGAGAATGGGCCCCTATCAAATTGGGGGGTTATTAGGATAATGTGTGGATTCTATACTTTTCTGGCTTTTTTGCTTGTATTTTTGTTTTCTTCTTAGGTTCCATGGGTCAAGGATGGTGTTAAGTATGGTGGGAGACGGTGCATGTGCCTTATCCCTGGTGCTATGGTCATTATAATATATGGTGATATGGTCATTATAATCTACCCACCATGGTGCCATGGTCATTATAATCTACCCACCTTAAGATCAAATCCGTCCTCAGACTTCCTTGAATATGGCCAACTTAGGCATGAGTGGACTAAGGTCACTTTACCCCGGGCATACATTCCTTATAAGAATAATGCACATTCATATTCATACACTTACTCATACATCATACAGTCACTTATATATAAATACACGCATACACATTACACTCATATTTATACTTATATTATTACACACCTACCTTATATCTATGCAAAAATTTAGACGTACATACCATAAGTTCACACAATGATACACAACCATAGTAATCTACATATGGCTAGTATACTACTACACATACACATCTATACGTAGTTACAAACATACAATCATATATACCTCCTGGTATTCCCATGCACATACATCATCCCGTAGGGTAAGTAATACAATATTATAATTCTACTACTATACGTAAAACACACTCATTCATACAATACGTATAGATACTTATAACTAAGCACATACCCATCCATGCATGAGCACACGTCCATACACACTAATACATAGATCATACAATTGATCTGTACACTCAACATAAGTACACCTACTATCATTAGACCTAACATGCACATCACTTTACTAGCATACAATTACAAGATTGACAAGTACATCTAAGGTATATACATCTAGTAGATATTCAAACACCAATTCTAATACATATGGATATCCCTTTAGTAATATAGTTATCCACACATACGTACAAGTATGCCGCTTACCACTATATGTATAACTATATATATCACACATAATATCGTATACGCATATGCATATTCAACACAGTAGACGACCATAATATACTAATATACTAAGGGTATGCTCACTCATATATGAGTGGAACACAAAGATTCACACACACGGGTCCATACACACTATCTATATATACACTATGAACATCACAATTAATACTAACAGATCTATTATTCATATACCATAAGCTTGGTTTTGCCTCATACTCAACTCTTTCTGAGTGGAAATATTTCTCAAACTTTGAACAATAAGAAACGTCTCTTAATCTTCAGGGCGAAGATGACAGCGGTTAACTCCAAATCGTGAGTCGGATAGTTCTTCTCGTGAGTCTTCAACAGATAAGAAACATATACGACCACACAACCAAGCTGGTGCAGGACATATCCAAGTCCTTCGCCTGATGCATCACAGAAGATCTCAAGTCATCCAGTCCTATCTGGTATAGCCAGGACTGGTGCAGACATCAGCCTTGCTTTCAATATCTCAAAAGCCTGCTCGCAAGAGTCTGACTAAATAAACTTGACGTCATGTCTCGTCAATCAAGTCATGGATTTGACTATCTTCGAGAATTCCTCGATGCATCGACGGTATTAACCCGCCAATCCTAGGAACTCCTGATGTCTGACGTCGGCCGAGAGGTAGGCCAATTCTGACTGATGCAGCTTCTCTGGGTCGACAGAGATACCGTCGCCCGACATCTTGTGTCCAAGGAAAGCGACACGGCCTGGCCAGAGTTTGTACTAGCTATACTTGACATACAAATGATGACGGCGAAGGGTCTCTAAAACATTCTGCAGATGTTCGGTATGCTCATCCTTGCTTTTCGAATAGACCCAACGTATTATTTATGAATATCATTACGAATTTATCCAGGACTCGTAGAATATAATGTTCATGAGATTCATGAATACTGTCGAAGCGTTGGTCATACCGGTCGGCATGACAACAAACTCGATGTATCCATATCTAGTCCAAAAAGCTACCTTGTAGATGTCCACGTTCTTGACTTTCACCTGGTGGCATCTACTCCTGAGATCCGACTTCGATAAAACTCATGATCCACCGAGTTGATCGAAGATGTTATCGATGCGAGGTAACGGCTAACTTTGTCTGGCTCCCGATAATCCACACACATTCTTCTCGATCCGTCATTCTTTTTGACCAACAGAAGAGATGCATCCCAGAGATACGTTGGGGTGAATGAATCCTTTCTGTAACAGGCCATCAATTGCTTACGTCGCTCTTCCAGTTCTGCAGGAGTCATACGATAAGGCGCCTTCGAGATCGGTCGTGTATTCGACACAAGTTCGATGCTGAATTCCAACACTCGATCAGACGGAAATCCCAAAAATATTCTTCGAAAGTACATCTTCGAAGTCTCGAACCACTGCAGTCTTCTCTGGTTCGACTTGCATAGAAGCGACGGTTACTATGTTCTGCTGGGCCCGAATTTGATAGGTCCGAGCGAACGACTAAATGAATCTCCGAAATCTAATTTGATCAGGGCTAGGTGAGAAAACACTAAGGTGACTCCTAAGATAATAATACTAAGTCTTAGCAAAGGTGCCTAACTAGCAAGTACTGGTGTCTAATTAAATCTTCCTACAATCCTGGTCTAATGGGTTTCCCTATCATGCTAAGACAAGATTCCCGAGTAAATTTCGTGTACGAGGTAATTCTAGAAGTTTTGGCTATTAATAGTATTTCTATTGTTCTGAAGTTTGCAAATGCACGACCTGCATGGGCCACCACTAAAACCTGTAACGCCCCGCTTTCCAAAATACGACGGAAGTGAGAACGTTACTAAGGTCTGCATGAACTAGAGTGGTGAAGCTCGAGTTCACTAACGTCTGTGATAATAACATTAAAACAGGTTCTTGCATGCGATCTGAACAATAAAACCATTCATAAATTTAAAAATCCACATCCATAAGTTTTCATACACGAAATAAAACAACAAGGCCTCAGCAGGGCCAAAGGGACTATACAACAAGGAGCATACTCTAAAACAAAGTACTAAAGCAAAACTACAAGTAAAGCAACAATAACACAAGTATCTAGTACTCCTCTAGGACAGCAAACCCTGGCTCTCTAGGACCGGCGTCTCAACTAAGTCCTCCTGGTACTCTGGATGGTGATCTGACTTACATTTCAAAACATGAATGTAAAAGTAAGACGTCCCAAGGCAAGGTGTACAAATAGTAATAAATTATGAAGTATTTAATTGTTTGCACAAGATGACAACAACATGGTTATAAACATGGAAAATTATAAAGTAAAGTAAAGGACTTCTAAACATGGGAGTTCTAGAGAATTTAAAGACGGACATTAATGAACATGTTAATTTTGTAAATGTTGTCAACATGAAAATTCTAGTATTCAACTGATAACATAAAAGAGTTTAAGTTCTGTGTCACTGTTTTCTATCTCTCATAGGGTTCTCGCCTTTAAGACGTGATGAGTGAATCGTTCTACTCATGGGGGTACTACCGTGATTGACGCTACCCAACGCATGTGGATAGTGCTTTTGAAGAAAGGATCCCCTCATACGCTTAGTGCCCGCTCAACCCTAACCCCACCCAAGATTTGTGCTGGAACATGAGCCAACCTAGTCGACACACACGACATCACAAAATCAAGATTTGCCTTTGAGGCGTACGAATTCACGAATTCAAGCATTTCAAGATGTTCCATTAATGTCCATTCTGGTAACGTGTTTATAAGCAAGATGTGCACCTTATTAATCAACATTAATTTTTATCTTACGCCGTTTAGAGAAATTTACAAAAATGAGATTTACGAGTTGATTAGTGAACATGCTGCAAACAATTTTTTTTCATTGCCAATCTTGAAACTTAAACATACGAAGTTATATATCAATGTGTCACATTTTCAGCCTAGAACATCATGGTATTTTTCATGCCCGTCATTTCACGGGTAAATTTCACGTTATTCAACTTTAAGTGAAAAAGACAATTTTAACCCTAAACTTCACAAATTCATTACAATTTGTACACTTTCCTGATTTCAATGAACTTGGTGTCGTTGGGTTCGTCTCGACGAGTACTACGCTACGGTGCGATCGGTTCTCTGGTTTAATCAAGTATACATTCAAGTTAGCTTCTTTCCAATATAACAAACGATAAATAATCCCTACGATGTCTAATAATCTGATTTTATTAAGTTCTAACTTAGGGTGTGGGTTATGGCATGTTAAGGGATAGATCTACTAACCGGTGACGTAGAGAGAGGTCAAAACGCAGCGAAGGGTATCGACTCGCGGCAACGTCTCGAAATGGCGACGTATGAGAACTGGGCGGCTCTAGGTGGTAGCAGCGGCCTGAGAGGGGATGTCGGCGACGATCTTTAGCTAGAAGTGCTGCAGCGCGACGAGAGGAAGACAGCGGCGATGGACAACGGCTGTGACGGCCTGAGATGGGTCTACAGGGGGGTTTCGACGGTTCTGGGAGGTGGACAGAGCTGCAGGCAACCGGAGGAAGAACTGCAGCGGGGGTTGGCAGCCTGAGGGTGGTCTGCCAGCGACTAAGAGTCGCCAGAGGGAAGGTGGCCGGCAACGTGAGGAACGGCATCAAGAGCTACGGCCGGTGGGGGCCTGCTGTGACGGTTCTGGCCGGCTAAGGAGCTGTCGATGGGCAGCAGCAGTAGCAGCGCGCAGGTGGAGACCTGGACGGTGGAGGGGAGGCGTCGGTGACTGGGGCTGTCGACGGGCGGCAGTAGAAGGCCGCGGCGGTGGTTGATGGTCGGGCGTAGGTTGGGCTAGCCGGAGAAGGAAAGAGAGGGGGAGTGGTCAGGTTTTTCTTGAAGGGGGAAGGTTTGATGATGGCAAAAAAAAGGTGGAGACTGTCCTTTTCTTAATGCCCTAGGTTTAGCTTAGGTTTAGATATTTGTTGGGCTTGTGGGCATGGGTGCGTGAGTGTGTAAAAATGTGCGGCTGGGGACAATTGGGCTAGGGTTTTCTTTCCTTTTTTAAAATGAAAATTGATTTGTTTTTAATAAGTTGATTAGGGGAAATTAAGGCTAAGTAAATTGGGAAGGTCTTGAAAAGTAAAGCAATAATTTGGGAGAGAAAATCAAGGGATTTAATTTAGAATAATATCAAATTAGTTATGGGCTTTAATAGGAGTTAACTAGGAAAGTTTTCAAAAGAATGTTTAATTTAAAAATGTCTGAATTTTGAAAATTTAGAATAATTATTAAATGAAATATATCATAGTAGATTTTTAAAAATAATTATAGTTAATACGTATTAAGGTTCGTAGCTGATACGGGTACACGGTATAATTACGCCTAACGACAATACGTAATACGAATACGTAATTAATTATGGATACGAAAAAGTGCACGACGAATAAAATTATTATTAAAATACCGGCCGTTACAGCGAGGCGAGCTTCCCAATGTCGCTGCGAGCTTTTGGGCTTGTTCTCATTCTGGATGGTCATAGAGCTATTTTCTTTGGGCTTCAACTATTTGGGCCTTTATTTTATGGGCCGGCGACAAGGCCGTAACACATATGTTATCTGCAAACGCTTCATCTGTTGGGTTTTGTTGGTCCTTAGGGCTATAAAATCGACGTCTGGTCACGGTTGGACGATGAAAACAAACAAGCTGCAAAAAAACAAATTTAAAACATTTTTAAATCAAGCCTTAAAGATTTAACCCCAACAAGAATCTCTACTATCTCGGGGTTGAGTCAGTCTAACTCCTAAGGATATATCTATCTAACATTTGCAATTATAAACGCATGAATATTTAAATTACATACCTTTCCCTTCGTTTTCACAGAAAATGAAGCGACGTTTTCAGCAACATTTTTTTGGCCCCGCGTCGCTTCTCCCAAGCCAAACCGCGTCCCGAGCCGAATCGCGTTCCGAGCCGAACCATTTCCCGAACCACACCTCATCCCAAGGCGATCAACACCCTTGTTGCCAAGCCAATCATGTGCCGAAGAAATTTTCACCTTGAGTGGATCCTTCGTCAAGACTTCGGATCCGATCCGAACTCCTTCGTAGCTTTGCTAGAGCCCGATCAAGAGCAAAGAAGAATTATGTGGGAGAAAGATGGAATATTTAATTTAAGCTCAGATTTGGGCTTGCTCACTTTTAATGGAGCTACTCAGATCAAGAGCTTGGAACGAGTTTCAAGGAAGGGATCAGACCCCTATTTATATAGGCGGCTGACCCCACCCCATTCACTCCATTTTCGATGTTGGACTAAATGTGTTGGAGAACAAAAAATCAAATTAGTTTGCCTTACATGAAGGCCAAACTTTGACGAATTTTCTCTCTCTCACTGTTGATATCCAAGAACGATGTCACACATCGTTGTGAAAAGGGTTGAACAGTGAACGCGTAGAAAAACGACACTCCATTCCGAGTTTGTTTGACCCCCTCAAACGATGCCCCAAAAATCAGCGCAAACGTAGTTTTTCGCAAAAACTACAGCCGCCATGAGATGGCACAAAACCCTGCGCTGTTGGGCCCCCATACGGGCCCCACGCACTCTGTGCGTGCAGCACATGTGCCTGGGCACACGTAAGGCATGGGCTTGCACGCGTCTAGCGGGCGCGTACACAGCATGCGCCCTGCGGGCGAGTGCTGTGTATGCGTCCGCGTGCCAAGCGGGCGGGGCCCCGCCTCACAAAGCAGGTGGGACCCGCCTGGCAGGTGCAAGTGCATGCCTGCCCGACTTGCAGTCTGGGCGGCCCAGCGGGTCAGGCGCATGCGGATGCGGGCCCTGACCCGCAATGCCCTTAATGGGATAAATGGTTGTTTTGGCTCTATTTTGTGCGTTTAGAGTCTATTTTTGATGCGGTTTGAACCTGTGTTTAGACCGTGACGATCTCGTCATCCAGGTAACCCTTTCCAAATCTTTATTATATTAAATTTTGATCACTCCATATTTTACACCTTTTTTCTGCATGTTTGCATGCCATTTTGATCGCTCAAATCTTGTTTTTCACGTTTATTCGACAATATTGCAATGCTTTTCATGATTTATTGTTTTTGTCGTATTTTAGGAGATTTGGAGCGATTTGGAGTGATTCTGATATGCACCCACTCCGGAGTGTCACCGACGACTCTCTTGAGGGGTATTTTGCTGTTGGAGAGGAGTGGAAGGAGAAAGAACGTCGTAGGAGCGACGAGGAGGTGAAGATATGAAGTTTGGGCATTTTTAGCACTTCACTCGGCCGAGTGAAGGAGTCACTCGGCCGACCATAGGAAGCCCGCTCGGCCGGCCAGAACGGACATGCAACAGAGCAATATCAGCGTGCACTCGGCCGAGCATCACCATGCCACTCGACCGAGCACCGAGTCACCCATCGCCCGAGTGGAGCCAAGACGACGGCATCAAAAATCACCAACTCTCTGTTTTCCGTCAGTCTGCTCCGATGACCCACTCGGCCGAGTGGAGAAAGACGGTCCGCCCGAGTGACTGAAGGCCGTCCGCCCGAGTGACCTCCGAGGAGACGACCCCCGAGACCCCCAACTCTCTATTTTTGTACAGGGTTCGTCACTCGGCCGAGTGAGCCGCGCTGCCTGTAGCGAAAACTGTGGATTTGAGGCTGTGTAGGGGCATTTTCGGCAGGGTTTTTTGGGCGATTTGGGGGGGATTTAACCCCAGTTTTTAACCTAGTTTAAGAGAGCTTTTCAGAACTTTTTGCAGCTTTTTAGATTAACTTTTTAGGGATTATATTTAGCTTTAAGGGTGGAGAGAAAAGTGAGATTTTGTTGGATGCTACCTTGTTCTTCATTGGTTTGTATTTCTCTCCCTCAAAAACTCAATTTTTATTGATATTCTGAATATTTCTATGAATTCCATGGATTTTATTTGTAAATTTCTATTGCATTTTATTATGAATTGTGAGTAGTTCATCGTCTTAGGGCGTAGGAATGAACCCTACGAGCCCAATTTCGAAATTGTGATGAATTGGTAAAACTATTGCTAGGATTGATTAGGGGTAGTTTGGGATTGCTATAATACGAATAGCTAGGGATTCATATCGATTGGGATTTGCAAGAGATTGGATCCCAATTCGATAGGAAGCCCTAGATATTCGAATTGGGTTGCAATTGAATTCCTCCGGAATCGGTTTGCAAGAGATTGGACCGAAACTAGGGTTTTTCGATTGCAATTCTATACCACTACTCATTTGCAAGAGATTGGATGGGTAGGAACTATCTCAACCTTGGTCGTAGCTCGAGTTTGCACGAGAGTGGACTCGAGATACGATTGAACGATGATGTTGTTCTTCACGCTAGTTTGCCTAGGTTAGGGTTTGCAAGAGATTGGACCCTACCCTAGGTTGGCTATAGACCGGCAATAGCGCGAGAGCGTGAGCTTGGTTTCACATTTAGTTGCAACTAGTTCACCCAATTTTCAAGTCTAGCAATTGTGAAACCTACGAGTCACAATGAAGAGATACGGCAAGTAATGGGGATTCCCTATGCCCTAAGCGTTTTTTATTAATTTGTTAATCCCTTTATACATTTAAACGACTGTGACCGCACATTGCGAACATTCTCCCGACTTTTCCTATAGCCAGGTGATTCGAAGAAGACACTGTTATTAGGCCTCCCTGTGTTCGATACCCGCTCGCCACTACACCGTGCGCTTGCGGTAAGACTACGATCCTCGCCGCTCCGGGACGTGTATCCGGGGCGCGATCAAGTTTTTGGTGCCGTTGCCGGGGAGGCAATAGTGTTTGATTCCTATAACCTAGCTATTTTTTCTTGTTGTTTTATTATTTTTATTTTTATTTTATCCTTCCGTTGTGCTAACTATTTCTTTGAAACTCTGTTTTCCCTTGCATGTACACGAGATCCTCGGCGAACCCCGAAGAGATACTATACGATCCGGAGATCGAGCGTACACTGAGGAGGATCCGAGCGGAGAGGAGACCCGATACGGAAGGAAATTTTATGACCCATCCTGAGACCCCTGAAGAATTAGCAGTGCGAATGGCGAGGATTATTTCCATAAGAGATAGGCATCGGCCTAAGACTTCTTCCACGACCTCGTCCATAGCCATGCCGGAGTTGGCGGCAGACAAGAATTTTGAGTTGAAGACCGGATTGGTGGTCCTTATGCAACAAGATCCTTTTCATGGGAACTCCCATGAAAACCCTCACTACCACATCCAGCTCTTCCTATCAAAGTGCGCCACCTTCCAAATGTCGGGCTTCTCCGTGGATGCTATCAGACTACGCCTCTTCCCTTTCACGCTAAAGGACAAGGCATTATATTGGTTGAGGACGCAAGCTGAAGGAATCTTCACCACTTGGGATGAGTTGGCGAGTGCATTCGTCGACAAATTTTACCCGCCCTCCAAGACGGTGAAGATTAGAAGTGCTCTCATGTCCTTCAAGCAAGGACCTCAAGAGACTCTCTACGAAGCATGGGAGCGATTCAAGGACTTGCAACATCAGTGCCCTCATCATAGCATTGAGGATTGGGAGCTTGTCCATAGCTTTTACAATGGACTCCAACCGGGGACGAATCAGATTATTGATGCCATGGCAAATGGAACCATTTTGTCGAAGATTCTCGATGAAGCTACGGCCTTGCTTGAGGAGATGGCCTCGAACAACCAACAATGGGGGGACGAGCGATGACATTCTTCGTCCTCCTTGAAGCCCACAAGTATCTATGAGGCCAAGGCCGTGGCGGAGCTTTCTAGCAAGTTTGACTCTCTCCACAAGGTTGTGGAGAGATTGGAGAAATTCATTACGGAGCCTCAAGGAGCCCCTTCTACATCCATGCCGACAAATCATATGAGCGATTGGCAAGACCAATCCCAATCCATATATGTGGGAGGAGAGCAAGGAGAAGGAGCTTTGGAGCAAGTTCAATACGTCGCGGGGAATTCTGGATATTGGGCCAATCCGGCCGCTAGAAACCATCCGGGTTTCTCATATACCAATAATGATGGAGCATTAAACCCCCCGCCACAACAACCTCCTCAAGCTCGGGCTCCACCATCACCACAACCAAACTATCCACCAAGGGGGCCACCGCAACAAAACTTCCCACCGAGGCAACAAGTGGGACCTTATAGGCCGCCCGGATACAATCAAGGGTGGAGAAATCCCAACCCACCACAAGCTCAACAACGCTCAGATTTTGAAGCAAAGGTGGATGAGTTTATGGCGGAACAACGAAAGATCAATGCCACATTGAAGGCGGGACAAGATTCCCTCGCCACCGTCGTAGCTCAAATCGGGGAGCAACTTGCGTTGCTCAACAAAAACAATCAACAATTGCTGGCTCAACCCGAGCCGAATCCACGGGGCAACACCGGCCATATTAATGCGGTCGTTGCGGTTACTACAAGAGGAGGGAAGGATACCATCCCCCCCCATGACTCAAGTCAAGGAGCCCGTGGTGGAGATTCTACAAGAAAGTGAGCCGGCAATTGAAGTTGAAAAAGAAAAGGAGTCGCGAGGAGAAGTGAAATCTAGAACTGAGGAGCTTATCGATGAGCGCCGATTTATGCCACCGGTGCCCTTCCCTCAACGGCTAGCTAGAGCCAAGATGGAGAAACGGCTAGCCAAGTTTCTCGAGTATTTGAGAGGGGTGAGCCTCAATATCCCCTTCCTCGACGCTTTAGTGGAAATCCCATCTTATGCCAAGTTCTTAAAAGACTTGATCACGGGAAGGAAGAGGAAGGAGAAGATAATGCTCGCGGTGGAAGGGACTTGGTTCACAAAGAGGGAAAAGGAGCCCGCCAAGCTTAAAGATCCGGGGAGTTTTTGGATTCCTTGCACTCTAGGCGGCGTCCCCCTACAAAAGGCATTAGTAGACTTGGGGGCTAGTGTTAGCCTCATGCCCCTCTCCATGTTCCGGAGGTTGAATACCGGCACGGATTTGAAGCCTACCGACATGCGGATTCAACTAGCGGACGGGAGGATTACAAGACCGGTTGGGATAGCGGAGGACATCCCACTCCAAGTTCCGGGGGGCATATGTTTGCCATGCGATTTCGTGACAATGGACATCAAGGAGGAGGGCGAAACATCACTCATACTCGGACGCCCATTCCTCGCCACCGCCGGTGTCATCGTCGATGTGCGGGAGGGGACCCTTACCTTGAACGTCGGTAACATCGAAGTGGAACTTCATATACCAAAGGCAATGAAGCACATGCCGTGTCACGAGGAACTTGATTACATGGACCTCCTTGATGAGGTCATTGAAGAGGCGATCCCCCATTCCATCGGCCCACCCCACGAAGATAGCTTCAAAGAAGGCCTAGACTTGGCTGAAGAAGAGAAGATGGAGCACTCCCCTGATATCTCCACGGCAATTGATGATGGTGACGCTGATGTCGCAAGAATACGAGAGCTCTGCAAGCTCTCGAAGTTCAGGACTCTGAAGAAAGCTCCACCGATACGAAAATCGGTGTCACCGGTGAAGAGGAAGACTGGAGCAAGCTCTAGCTTGGGGGAGCCACCCCCCAACATTGCCCATGACGAAGGGGCGCTGAGGAAGACCACACACCACCATGATCCAAATCCGAGTGGACTTCCAAGCAAGTTCGACGGGTGCATCTCATATGCACCCAACATCAAGCGTTAATTGAAAATCAATAGGGGTCGAGCTCAAGACCTTAAACGAGCGCTTGTCAGGAGGCAACCCGACGGTTATCACGTTTTTCTATTTTTGGTTTTTATTTTTTATTTTAGATTCTATTAGTTTTTTTGAGTCGTTCGCCCGAAAAATTTTGACAACGGGTCCTATTTTCTTTGACATGAGAGGAGAACGGGATATCTATCATATGGAGGATGACTAAGGCGAAGAAGAGCGCTCCAAGAATGCGCTCAAGGCTTCGGAGAAGGAATAAATCAACGGGAGAAAGAAAAACAGAGATTAGAGCCAAAACGGAGCAACACAGCAGAGAACGGAGCCTCACTTGGCCGAGTACCATAGCCACTCGGCCGAGCCACAAACGTCGTCCGCCCGAGTGGCGCACCAACGAGGGAAGTCTGTTGCACCCAACTCTCTGTTCTTTTTTCAATTTCAGTATAAATTGCCACTCGGCCGAGTATATATCTTCACTCGGCCGAGTGAAACTGATACGCTCCTAGGGCGAAAATTGCCGAGTAGCTTGTGCCACTCGGTCGAATGGGATTTTTCCACTCGGCCGAGGGTGGCAAAGCCACTCAGCCGAGTCGTAAGCAGCGAGGAGTTTTTAAAATAATTTCGTTACGATCACTCGGCCGAGTGACATAGCCACTCGGCCGAGTTGTAACTAATCCTATATAAGCGGACGCGGGCTTGGCACGGAATACGAAGCGTCAAATTTCTTCGATCGCCCGAACCCATGCCCGTTCGACCCTCACTCGCCCGCTGCCGCCTTCCACTCGCCCGACCGCCGCCTCGACCGCCCGACCGCCGGCGGCCGAGCGCCGACCGTCGACCGCCCGAGTACCCTCACCGCCGGTGACACCCTCACCGCCGGCCGACCTCTGGATATCTTGGGGAGCTTAGGGGAGCTTAGGGGAGGTTCTGGGACACGCTTTTGGCTTAGAGGAGGCGGCGTCTGCGCACGCATCCGCTGTTTTGCTCTCGCGGCGTGTTCAGGTACCATCGTTCTATTTATTTTGGCATGCCACATTTTACTTGTTGGGTGAGCACTCGGGGCGCACATGCCGCCCCACACACGGCCACACACTCGGAGAGCTTCCGCCAAGCCGAAGCGGGCGGATGATCCCGGCCCCTCCCACGAGGTGGAGGACTCTCCACCGCCTACACCACCTCACCCCACACAGCCACAGCCTGCCGACCCAGTCCATCCACAGCCACTCCCAGCCGAGCCCATCCACCCACAGCCACCACCGGCTCCTATCGTCGGGCCGCTGGGTATTACGTTCCGAGACGATGCACATCGCGTCGCTTTTGAGCGTATCTCTCAGCGCTCGATAGTGCCCTCCAGGTTCGCACACCTTGCTGACCTAGACCGCCTGGAGGTACTTGAGGGGATGCTCACGTTGTACGACAACGTGGGTTGGCGAGACTTTCTTTCTGTGTCGGCGGACACCTACGTCCGTCCGACACTCGAGGTGCTCAGCTCGATCGCCCGGACCGCTGAGGGATGCTCCTTCCGACTCATGGATCGAGGGTGTCAGATCACTCTCGATATGCTTCGAGCGTTCTTTCAGTGGCCCGCTATCCCCACCCCCGACCGAGCCTACGCCCCCACACACATCCCTCCCCCATCCTTCGATTCACACTCCTCCTGGGCCAGGATCACAGGTTTACCTCATGCCTTTGACCCTAGTCGGGCCAAGGCCTCGGCCATAGTCCACCCCTGCCTCCGCATAGCACAGTGCCTTATGGCAACCACCTTTCTGGCGAGGTACGAGCCTGGGACGATGTCGACGCCTGAGCTCTATATGCTCTACGCGATGACTCGCCCCAGAGTTCTAGATATGGATGGAGTTACGTTGGTCCCCGCCGTTGAGATTGACGTCACTAGCTGGTTTTTGGACCGCATCATCGTATCGGTGGGCGCTCGCTCCCCGATATGTTGCGGCGGTCTGATCACCCTGCTAGCCCTGATGACCAGCGAGGACCTTCCGGCTGACCTGCGACGATCCCCGGGCCCCACTGGATTATCGATAGACGTCATGGCCCGGATGAAGATGCTTCGCCTGCACGGCCAGCGGCACTGGGTTTGGTTTCATGGTCCATACGGTGCTGACTACATGATCCTTCCGAGCCCCGCTCGGACACACTTAGGACCAGCACACGACGACTGGCTTCCAGCGATGGATCTCTTGATCCTCGCCACCTACGTGCTAGAGGCCGAGGGAGCTGAGCCTGCACCACCTGCACACCCTGCACCGCCAGCTGACCCTGTGTTCCCTCAGCCTGAGCCTGCACTTTCTGCCGCTCCCGACACTTCTGTCCACACTTCTGCCAGTGTCGGGAGTACACTTGCTGAGCTTACGCCCACCATGTGTACCACTACCACCACCACTGTTGTGCCCTTGTCGGTTGAGCCACTCACCTCTCTGCTACCCGAGCGTCCACCCACCATACTTGAGAGCGGCGAGCCTTCTTTCGCTGCTGTCGTGGAGACCATGGCCAGTATGATCTCCGCTGGGATTTCACCTTTTGGACCCCACACTTCCTCCCCAGTGGTCGACCCTTCTGTCTCCACCGTAGCTGTTCTATCTGAGAGCGTCGTGACGTCTGTCCCCATGCCTGTGTCACTGACCTCTCTTACAGCCTCGTCACCGATTTTGTCTTCCACTCCCACTGCTACTGCTTCCACCTCACACCAGCCTGCGTGCCAGCCTCGCACTGAGGCTGGGCATCCACTGTTGAGCATAGCGCCCTTACCACCCATGTCTGTTGTCCCGATCACCTACACCGCCCGTATTAGACAGCCCCGACCAGCTCAGCCTAGACCTGTCCGTCCCTCCGCTCCACCACCCCCTGACACCTTAGTTCAGAGCGTTCGAGCTCTTGGGGGGTTGAGTGGACTCCGGGGCGATTTTAGGGCTCTGTCTTCCACAGTCACCGCCATGCAGCACCGCCTCGAGCTACTTCCCAGCATTCACTATTGCTTGACCCAGATCCTCGAGCGACTGCCATGACCACCACCCACCTAGCAGACTGTTCCACGCCCACCACCACCACCACCCCCACCTCCACCTCAGGACGGAGATGGCGCAGCACCACCAGCTTAGGCACACCCTTGATGCCTCCGATTTTTTTCTCGTTATGCTGCCCATTCTCTGCTTGGTCCTGATGATTTCTGCCCACCCCCCCCCCCCCTCTCCTCACTATTTTTGTCCACTTTTTGATCATATCATTCTATATCCTTTTTCGGGAGTGAGGGAGAGTATTTTTGGTGACACACACATTTTTGCATCACTCTTATCCTTGCATGCATCATATTCGCATCATATTTTTCATTTTGTTATTTTTATTTCTTTTTATCATGCATGCATACCCACCCCCTCCCATTACACGTCTCTCGGTGTGCCACACTTCTCACATTGAGGACACTGTGCACTTTAGCTTGGGGGAGTGAGTTCTCACGCTTTTTGCTTTTGTCACCCTTTATTTTTAGTTTTCCCACGTTTTTCCACTTTATCACTCACTTTTTCATCACTTTTTCATTTTTTTACCATGCATCACGTTTTTCTTGTTTTTCTTGTGTGTTGCATTGTAAATAGTTTTTATTTTCGTTTATCTTTATTCCTTTCATCTTTTGCTAGAGATGACTTTTCTGTGATGATGATGACGTGGTGTTAGCTTTTCTCTATATGCATACTATACTTGTCATGTCATAGTGTTTTTATTTCTGATATCATATGCTATGTTCTGCTTTGCATTTATAAATAGTAACCCACTCCCTTTTGGTGTATGAAAATAGATGAAATTCTATTATTAGCAGATGTCTGATGATTCATATGTATGCTATCGTAGAAAACACACCAAGATTCACGCATTGATGCTTATATCTGGAGTACTGCTTTCCTTTCTCTCATATCACTTCTATATGCATGATTTGTACGTTTCACTTCAGGTTGATTGAATTGTTGCTAGCAAATATAAATCTGGATTAGTTTACTTTTTGAGATTAAACTGAGTAGATTATATTACCCTGCTGAAGTTGTCGTGCACGTCCTATAGAGTGAACTGAGAGATACATTAATTTCTTTCTCCACATATCTTGAACATTATTTCCCTATTTTAAATTCATTGGTGAATCTCCCCTTAGCGATTCTATTATTGGCATTCCCCCGTTATTAAAATCACATGCTCCAAATTCCCCAAAATCCAAAGAAAAAATACTTGTATATCCTTCTCTTTGATTTGGGATCATTGTGTATATATGCTATTGAAAAAAAAATGAAAAAAAGAAAAAAAAAAGAAAAAGAAAAAGATTTGAGAATAAGAAAAGAAAAGAGAAAAGTAGTTCGAAAACGATCCCATCTCATATACTTTGTCTCTTTCTTCCCTCTTTTGTTTTATGTTTGACTTTTGGAGCTTCATAAAAATGGGGATGTAAATATCGTTTTATATATGCCACCACGCTTATAGATAAGCTTGGGGGAGAGAATCCAATGATGTATGAGAGACTGACTACTTGACGGTGCATGACGACCTAGGCTAAGTAATATTTTATACTCGGTGAGATTGCTAAAGTTTCACGAAATCCAGAAATCTACGCTTAGCATTCATTTCATGAAAACCGCATTTTTTCTATTCTTACTACTCTACCGTGTGATATCTCTTATACTCCCTATATAAAGCATTCAATTGAAAAGTGTGTGATCTACGATATTGTATACCGCTTTAGATGCTTCAGACGATGTTAATATTAGAATTATTCCATTTTTCATGCTATATCGATATTCTTGGGTTTTCTATTTCAAATGCATCATTATACTATGGTATCAAAATAAAAGACTTTGACATGTGTTTTATATTCGATGCATGCTATATGAGTAAGCAAAACCCACGTCCAGAGAAAAACGATCTAGCAACTTCCCTCTTCGTTTTCTATTTTGTTTTTTGTTTTCCGTTTTCCACCTTTCCGTCGTTTTCTTTATCTTTATCCACCGGGTTCGCTTTTTTACTTATCTTCCTCGAGGATGAGTAAGAGGTAAGCTTGGGGGATTTTGATCACTCCATATTTTATTCCTTTTTTCTGCATGTTTGCATGCCATTTTGATCGCTCAAATCGTGTTTTTCGCATTTATTCGACAATATTGCGATGCTTTTCACGATTTGTTGTTTTTGTCATATTTCAGGAGATTTGGAGCGATTTGGAGTGATTCTGAGATGCACCCACTCCGGAGTGTCACCGACGACTCTCTTGAGGGGTATTTTGCTGTTGAAGAGGAGTGGAAGGAGAAAGAACGTCGTAGGAGCGACGAGGAGGCGAAGATATGAAGTTTGGGCATTTTTAGCGCTTCACTCGGCCGATTGAAGGAGTCACTCGGCCGACCATAGGAAGCCCGCTCGGCCGGCCAGAACGGACACGCAACAGAGCAATATCAGCGTGCACTCGGCCGAGCATCACCATGCCACTCGGCCGAGTACCGAGTCACCCATCGCCCGAGTGGAGCCAAGACGACGGCATCAAAAATCACCAACTCTCTGTTTTCCGTCAGTATGCTCCGATGACCCACTCGGCCGAGTGGAGAAAGACGGTCCGCCCGAGTGACTGAAGGCCGTCCGCCCGAGTGACCTCCGAGGAGACGACCCCCGAGACCCCCAACTCTCTGTTTTTGTACAGGGTTCGTCACTCGACCGAGTGACATTTGTCACTCGGCCGAGTGAGCCGCGCTGCTTGTAGCAAAAACTGCGGATTTGAGGCTGCGCAGGGGCATTTTCGTCAGGGTTTTTTGGGCGATTTTGGGGGGTATTTAACCCCAGTTTTTAACCTAGTTTAAGAGAGCTTTTTAGAACTTTTTGCAGCTTTTTAGATTAACTTTTTAGGGATTAGATTTAGCTTTAAGGGAGGAGAGAAAAGTGAGATTTTGTTGGATGCTACCTTGTTCTTCATTGGTTTGTATTTCTCTCCCTCAAAAACTCAATTTTTATTGATATTCTGAATATTTCTATGAATTCCATGGATTTTATTTGTGAATTTCTATTGCATTTTATTATGAATTGTGAGTAGTTCATCGTCTTAGGGCGTAGGGATGAACCCTACGAGCCCAATTTTGAAATTGTGATGAATTGGTAAAACTATTGCTAGGATTGATTAGGGGTAGTTTGGGATTGCTATAATACGAATAGCTAGGGATTCATATCGATTGGGATTTGCAAGAGATTGGATTCCAATTCGATAGGAAGCCCTAGATATTCGAATTAGGTTGCAATTGAATTCCTCCGGAATCGGTTTGCAAGAGATTGGACCGAAACTAGGGTTTTTCGATTGCAATTCTATACCAATACTCATTTGCAAGAGATTGGATGGGTAGGAAGTATCCCAACCTTGGTCGTAGCTCGAGTTTGCACGAGAGTGGGCTCGAGATACGATTGAACGATGATGTTGTTCTTCACGCTAGTTTGCCTAGGTTAGGGTTTGCAAGAGATTGGACCCTACCCTAGGTTGGCTATAGACCGGCAATAGCGTGTAACGACTGGTTTTTCATGTATGGATTTTATATATATATATATATATATATATATATATATATATATATATATATATATATATATATATATGGTTGCTTCTCCTTGATTGTGATTTCGATTTCCATTTCCGTCTCCGTAGTCTTCATTTTCGTTCGTTTCGTCGTGATTCTCTAGATTCTTCCGTCGGTCGGCGTGTTTGAAGTAAGTCATTCGTGACGGGCTTCATAACATCGATATCTTAGAGTTAGAACGAGCCTAGGAGACTTAGGAAACCATCCCGGAGCTTCGCGCTCCATTTCGGAACTTTTAGTGCACATTAGCCGGTATAAGAAGGGGCACTGACCGACTAGATGATGATCCAGTCGGTCGGAAAATCTTGTTGAACCGACTAGCGGGCTTGAAAAGTTATTCAGGAGTTACTGTTTATCGTTAGTCGGTCTAAGAACGTTGGTCGACCGACTAGGTTGCAAACTAGTCGGTCAGCAATGCTTCTTTAACCGACTAACTCTTTAATTATTTTGACACTAGTTACTGTTTACTCTTAGTCGGTCCAAGAACGTTCGTCGACCGACTAGTTTCCAAACTAGTCGGTCAGTAGTTGTTCTTTGACCGACTAAATCTAAATCCTAATTTTCGTCAGGGGTTACTGTTTACACTTAGTCGGTCTGCGTTGGTCAACCGACCGACTAGTTCCCAAACTAGTTGGTCAGTGGTTGCTCTTTGACCGACTAAACAGTACAGGAACCCCTAGTTTTTCCCTAGCCGCCACCAAACTCTATAAATACCCCTCCAAACATTTTCTTCTTCTTCCTCATGACCTAAAACCCTAATTTCTCCCCCGTTGAGCCCCCATCTTCCTCAAACCATTAATCCTTCATCCCAAGCTCATCCTCCATCATCCAAACCCTCCCTTGTCACAACCCACCTTCCATCTTCCCCAAACCTTCATCAAACCCTCAAAATCAACATCCAAACCTATTTCTCCAGATTTTTCCATCATTTCCAGATCTGAGCCGGATCGTTCTTCCGTGCCGTGGTTGCTCGGCATCGTTCCTTCGCTTCTTCACGGTAACACTCGATTCCTTTAGTTTTAGCATAACCCACATTGACATTGTGAAACCCTAATAAAATGGATTATTAGATGATTAGGATTCTAATAAGAAATCAATTTAGAATCATTGTGCTAATAATTGTTTTGCCATAACAGTGATCCATTCCGTAGTTAGCTTGTGTGACGATCTTCATTGCTCGTCAATCTCGGTATCAGGCAAGTGAAACTTGCATCTCTTGATTTGGGCCATGTCTTAGGCCATTACCTTGCTTTAGCGTAAAAGAGATTAGACGGTGAAAGGATAGCCGTCTAGACGCCATTGACCTAGCTTGACAACGAAGCTTGGTCCGCCACCCTCATCATGCTTGTATGTCACGTTTAATTTCACTTAACGGTACGTGTATTAACTGTTCATGTCATCCATGCATCCTTAACTGCTATTGCATTTTAACTGCCATGTTTAATTTAAATTAACGGTACGCGAATATGTTCATGTCATTGCATTTTGCCTGTCACGTTTAATTTCAATTAACGGTACGCGAATATCTGCTCATGTCATTGCAAGCTTGAACACTCAACGTGATTGCGTAGCTTCGCTACATACTTGTACTATTTGTTCCGGCTAGGCACCCGTTCTGCGGGCACAACCCTAGGCCAATTACAATTCTGGCTCGTGGTCCAGAAAACGAGCTCAATACAGCCTGCGGGCAATAGGGCACTCCCTGAGTGATCCCTTGGACATGAATACAGCCTGCGGGCAATAGGGCATCCATGTGTGGGTGATCCCTTGCACTTGTACTTGTTACTTGACATTACGTGTCACAACTACCACTTGCTACTTGTACTTTACTTTACTTGTTACCACCTTACTTTACTTGCCATGCACCATGCTTTAACTGCTAGGTTGCTAGTTTACCTTTCTTTACATTTCCTTGCACAAGTCTTTCGACTTGCTGACATGTGCCCCTTTTCTCTTTTGGGTGACACATGTTAGAGCCCGAGCCTGAGTTACTTGCTGAGGACGCGGTGTTCGCTGACGCTGAGTCAGAACCCGCGTTGATCGAGGACTTCGTTGACACTGGGGATCAGTCTTAGTTCCTTAGTTGGCTTCTTGTGTAAACTGATTAGTTGTCAGTGAGTGGCACCTAGTTTGATACTTTGTTATGTTTATGTTTTGTTTGGCCTTGTTCTGGGCCTTAGACTCTTTTCTTTTAGCCTGGTGGCTTTTCTGGATGTTGAACTTAATTTCCATGTTGGACAATTTCTGAGATTGAGATTTTGTTTCTGTCTCTCCTTGTGTTATTATTGTTGTTCCGTTTGTGGTTACATGGACCTGCTTATGTTTTATTGACACTTATCGGGTTTGGGGCTTCACCGCTCCACTCTCGTGCAGACCTTTTCACGTCTCGCCTCCATTTTAGGGAAGCGGGGCGTGACATAGCGCGAGAGCGTGAGCTTGGTTCCACATTTAGTTGCAACTAGTTCACCCAATTTTCACGTCTAGCAATTTGGAAACCTACGAGTCACAATGAAGAGATACGGCAAGTAGTGGGGATTCCCTATCCCCTAAGCGTTTTTTATTAATTTGTTAATCCCTTTATACATTTAAACGACTGTGACCGCACATTGCGAACATTCTCCCGACTTTTCCTATAGCCAGGTGATTCGAAGAAGACAATGTTATTAGGCCTCCCTGTGTTCGATACCCGCTCGCCGCTACACCGTGCGCTTACGGTAATACTACGATCGTCGCCGCTCCAGGACGTGTATCCGGGGCGCGATCAAATATGTACGTTAACATTTTACGACATATTTAATTCCCTTTGGATTATATGCAAAATTACCACATCTAATGTTAAAAATCCATTTGCATCATATACATATGAACTGATGGCATACATCTCTCAACATCTTCCACTTGCACTCAGGATCATTTATCACAAGTCCAGAAGCTAACTACAAACTCTGTGCAGTTTTCTGTCTCTTGCATCAAATGCATTTTCTCCCTAATTTCTACCGATGACTTGACGAAGGTCTCATATTGTGTGAGACCCTACAGCCTGAACCTACTATATGTGGGGCTCGAAACCCCAGACGGAAGTGACCACGAGCAGCATATTCCGTCCTTGTTTCGGTATCAAACTTATGTGGTTAACTCATCGACATGAGTATTGTCGAGACCACCCTGACTGTGTCCGTGATGAATACCGCAGTTTTAGTCTCTTTGTCAAAACTATGTCGATTGGTCAAACCTAGGGTATGGTCAACTATCAACCTGACTAGCTTGAACTTGGATAGTCTCCATTAATCTTTAGTCAAATAATGTTGAACTTCTTCCAACATACTCTGGCCCGAGTTTTCACTAAAGATCAAACTAAAACTGCGGCACTAACTCCCCTTGACCGGGAGAGACGAATCATATCTTGGTCATTACTCTCCTCGCACGCTTCAAATGTCACTCAACCAAAGACCTTTCAACGGGGATTTTTCGAGGCTAGATCATTGATCTAAGTGAGATCGTTCACGCACAAGTTTGTACAATGACCTCAAGTCAAAAGACCAACTTGCATATCATCACTAAGACTTATCTTTGACAGATTGATCAATATAAACCATAAGATAACTCTGGTTGGGTCGTTCAGTGAACTCATTTTCCAATGAGCACCTGTGTCTCGTCTCTGACTTTGCCAAGTCGAATGACCATGAGATCATCGTCACCACTCCATGATGAAGACAACAATGTCCTTTTCTCGAAACATCTATGACCACGAACGATTTCAGACCTATGCTACTAACGGTTAAACAATTCTCCATGATCAAGATCCTTATTTCGAAACTTGTTTAATCTCGCATTAAGTCTTAGAACTTTATCTAAGTTCTAATGTCGACTACATTTTTATTAACTTAGATAAATTCTTACCATACAACTTAATGTAATTTTGAACAAAATGTTTATACACTTACATAGAGATAAATTGCATCAAGTACGAGGGCACACCTATCTCCCAACATCTTTCACTTGCACTCATGCCCATTTATCCACGTATCTCATACCGCATTTACACATAAATCTCTTTAGACTTTGTGAGGCAGCGCCTTCATGAGTGAATCTGCTAAACCATCTTTAGTTTTAGACTTAAGGAGTTTCTATTTTCATTTTAGACTACACATTTGAATCTCATCCAAATATTTACTTGGTCGCTTGGAATCCATAATATTTATCCTTCCTGGATCTCATCTAGCTCATCGATATTAATCCAAATTAGTTTACTGGTCATTTAGACTGTTTATAATCATTTCTGATAACATGTCAAACCCTTTGACCACTTTTTCAAACCATATGTTCCGGCTTCTTGAAGCCTCACATGCCTTTTATTCGCTCCCACTGACCTTGAAAACTCTATAAGTTTGTTCTTCTAAATCATATTTAGAAAACAAAAAAATTCTAGTATTCATGGTCATCATGAGCATTTACATCGAGTTTGATTCGAACAGATCTATACACATCTGCTAGCGAGAAAGTTTCATCACAGTCCATTTATAAAAGTTCTGATGATAACCGTTCTTAACCAGCATAACTTGTACTTCCTTATTTTCTGTCTGCATTAATCTTCTGTCTCGAAGATTCACTTGCAGCCAAAGGAAACACTTTCCTTGGGCACATAAACTTAAGTCCATACTTTATTTACATGTACGGACCCTATTCGGATTGCATCAAGCCATTTATTAGAGTCACTACTCCGAATGGCATCTTAGAAGTTGTCTATGTCTTCATTAACTATGATGTCTTACTCGACTTTTCATCTCATAAGACTCGAGTAATCCAGTAACTTCCTAACTATTGATTTAAGGAATTGATAAGGTCCTTAAAGAACTTTATCAAGAACCTATGCATTACTATCAGGAACTTAACCCATATGGATGATTATAACTCGGTGTCACTTGCCATGCATCGCACCATGTCTAACAAAGTGTGATTCATGCTCTCCAACACACCGATGTGTTAAGAAACTTTGACCTAAGAGTAAATCACATTTTTTTAATTACGCAAGAATTATATAGCTAAGTATTCGACTCTTCGATCTGATCAAAGCAGTTCAAATACTTCTGTCATTATGTTACTATTTTATCATACTTAGTTTCAGCAAGAACATGTTTCGTAATAAAATAAGAACAACTTATCCTGGCTAACTTAGACTTGGGTCTGGGTACATCCATATGTACGAGACTACGAGTTCACCAACTCATTCTCCCATTGTCTTACAGATGGAATTTCAGCTATCATACCTTTGAGACAAGATTCATAAGTGTATATTGACTCATAATACGAGAGGTCAGGCCCCTCTTTATGTGACTTGTGAAGCATAGTCTCTTCGGTACGGCCTAGTCTATTTTGTCATATAAGTTTTACTAATATCTTACGTATTTATGTATTAACATTTAATACATTATCGTTATACAAATTACTCATTTCTTCAGAAGGAAGGTGACGAAATTCGCCAAAAAATGTTAAACATCCTCTATGGTCCAAGAAACAATAATTGCTCCTTTTTCCAACATGTATGAAAATCTATTTCCTTTTGTATAACGATTATCCTAAAACCGTGACATTAAATATGTCACATTTTCAGTTCCTCCTGCCTTTGCCTTTATTAATGATAGATAAAACTTTCATTCTCAATTGACTTTCCATAATGCATTCTTCCTTTTCTAAATCTCATTTAGATAGTACGCGTCTCAACATAAATAATAGCCGTGCAAATATCTCATGTATCCAAACGCTTGAGCTTTGCAACCTTGAGTGTGCTCAACAAGTTTCTCGTCTCAATATCCGGTTAGGATACATAGTCTTGCATCGCTTATGCACTCATCTTCGATTCAAACAATTTGATCGAAGTTTTGAACTTTGCAGTTCGAAATCGTTTTCCATACAACCTTGACTTGACACAATAAATTTTTTGGAGAGACATGCTTTGAACATCAGTATGTTCAAGTTGCTACTCATAGAGACGAGTGACAGGTAACGTGCATTTATTTTGTTGGACCCAGAGCTCAAGGAAATCATTGTCCTTAAGCTTGGGCTAAGAAGGTCATTTTTAATGTCAGTAAGAACATAGTTTAGTCTATCAATTAGAATTTGAGTTGATATTCCTTTAACCAACCATTTAGACCAACTAACTTATTCTCTTAGGATATTATATTTTGGATTCCATCGATAAACATAGAATTACGCTAGTTTAGTATATGTTCAATTTTAAATATAGATAGACTAGATTTTATCTAACTATATCCTCCCACTATTTTGCGATTATTTTTAGCCATAATAATGAATGATTTAATTAAATTAAATTAAATAGAGAGATCCAACTACCTTGAGCCTCACAACCTTGAGTGTGCTCAACAAATTGCTTGGCTCTGTGATTGGTAGATGACTCTTCATCAATTATCTCATATATGATTCTCTTATTGGTTTTTACCCCTATCCACTTATGATCATGAGTTTGCTCATCCAAATCAAAATGACTAGTCTAGTTGGACCCTTGTTTTCGTGCCTAGCCTAACTTACACCGGTGCTCTGTGTACGGGCACGACGCGACGGTTTGGGTTAAGTCTAGACTACATCTCATGTAAAGAGAAGTTGGTTTTCCTAAAGTAGCTATGACATAGCTTGAGTGTGCTCAACAACTATAACATAGAACCTATATTGCAAACCTCTAAAACAAGGAGGGTTACGACTAATCTTGAAGGAAATTTTTTAACATAATTGACTAGATGTAATCGTCACATAATCATAATTCACATCCTTGTGTCCAGCAGAACACGGCCAGGGATTTGGCTAGGCCAGGAGCACTATCCCCAGTCGAGCTAGAGTGATCCACAACACTAGTCAAAAAAACGCTAGACCGGATCATAGTCCATTGAAGGAAACTTATTATTCATATGTGTGCCATAGACTAGAATTGGCTTCATTAAAACTAGTTAATCCTATCAACTAGTTAAATCCTAAAATTTGAAATTATTAATATTGGTTAATAACTATTATTAATGTCCTTATGAACTATGAGAATTTTTAAGGTGCTATTCTAATCATGTATTATGCATTAAAATTCAAGTTGCAACAATTTAAATAATAGCCATTTTTTCAAAATTATTATTTGAACAATTAAAATAATAATTATGGAAGAGGGCTACCCTAATCTTGTATTAGGAGTTTAATTTGTTGCAACATTTTAAATCATAGCATGTCCTTCAAAATTATCATATAATTTTCTTAAAGCTTTTAACGGCTATCCTAAAAGTCTATCTTGTATTATCACGTAATAAAGAAGAACAATTTAACCATTAAAAAATATCAACTATGTTATATGATAATGAACTCAAGAGAGAAAGAGAGAGAATTTCATTGCTAAGAAATAAGTCACTATAGCTAAGAGCCATGGTGCTCTATTTATATATCTCATAGTGGGGAGGCCAAAAGCATCTAGGAGACCAAGGGTCCCCATTACTCTAAGTAATGGGGGCCTAATGAATGGGTAATGAAGGAGGGGAGGCCAAAGGCCTCCCTCATTCATAACACTCCCCCTTACACATTCATCACTTCGGTCTCAGCTACTGAGGCAAGGGGTGGATACTTCTGGATCCAGAGTAAGTGTGTTTGCCTCGTTAAAACCTTAGCTGTGGAAAACCCAATGGAAAAACCCAACAGCTTAAGGAAAAAGAGTGCAACCCACATGTTACTCCCCCTGATCCGTACAAGCTTCAGGCTTGCAGGTCTTTCAACTGTCGCATACCAATGTTCTTTACAAGCTTTACAAAAGTACATTTAGGCAATGCCTTAGTAAAAAGATCAGCTAAGTTGTTGCATGACTGGATCTGTCGAACTTCAATCTGCTTGTCGTTCTTCTGCTCGTGCGTCCAGAAAAACTTGGGAGAAATGTGTTTTGTCCTGTCGCCTTTGATGTAGCCCTTCTGAAGCTGAGCAATGCATGCGGTGTTGTCTTCGAATAGGGCAGTAGGCTCCAGATCACTGGTCTTCAGGCCAGTGGATTGGAGGATGTGTTGGACGACGGAGCGTAGCCAAAAACATTCTCTGCTTGCCTCATGGATCGTGATGAGCTCTGCATGGTTGGAAGATGTAGCAGTAGTGGTTTGTTTTACCGATCTCCAAGAGATAGTAGTACCTCCGTATGTAAATAAAAAACCTGTTTGAGATTTTGCTGTGTGCGGATCAGAGAGATAACCTGCATCAGCATAACCAAACAATTTGGGGGAGGCACCTCTCTAGTAGTAAAGTCCAAGATCAATGGAACCCTGAAGGTATCGCAGAAGATGCTTTACTCCGTTCCAGTGGCGCTTTGTGGGCGCAGCACTGTGTTTGGCTAGTAGATTAACTGTAAACGCTATATCGGGAAGCGTACAGTTAGCCAGATATAGAAGTGCTCCAATGGCACTGAGGTAGGGTACTTCAGGACCCAGTATCTCCTCCCCCTCTTCCAGTGGCCGGAAGGGGTCCTTATGTACATCTAGTGATCTTACGACCATAGGAGTACCTAAAGGATGACATTTATCCATATGAAACTTGCGTAGAAGTTTCTTTGTATAATTAGATTGGTGTAATAGGATTCCACCTCTTAGGTGTTCTATCTGTAAGCCAAGACAATACTTTGTTTTGCCTAGGTCTTTCATTTCAAAAGTATGTTTAAGGCTTTCAGATATCTCTTTGATCTCTGCAGGAGATCCTATGAGATTTAAGTCATCTACATATACAGCTATGATGACAAATCCTGTTCCCGTTCTTTTGATAAAGATACACTGGCAGACTTCGTTATTCGTGAATCCTTGCTGTGCAAGAAAATCACTTAGTCTGTTATACCACATCTTGCCCGATTGTTTTAGACCATATAATGATCTATGTAGCCTTACAGAGAATACGTCCCGAGGTATCTCTTTCATCTCTGGGGGTAGATTAAACCCATCAGGAAGTCTCATATAGATATTTTTATCTATATCGCCATATAGATATGCAGTCACAACGTCCATGAGCTGCATTTCTAGGCTTTCCAGAGAAGTTAGGCTGATTAAAAATCGGAAGGTGATCGAATCCATGACCGGGGAATACGTATCTTCGTAATCAATCCCCGGTCTTTGGGAAAATCCCTGGGCTACAAGGCGTACCTTATAGCGAACGATCACATTATTTTCATCTCTTTTTCTTATGAAAACCAACTTATATCCCACAGGTTTTACACCTACTGGTGTTTGGACTACTGGTCCAAAGACTTTGCGTTTCAAGAGTGAGTCCAGCTCTACTCTTATTGCCTCGTCCCACGTTGGCAAATCATCTCTGCGTTTACATTCCGCTAGAGATCGTGGTTCGACATCATCGTCATATTCAGTGACGTGAACGGCAATATTCGAACGCAAAATCTTCGTCGACGACTATGCTATTTCTGTCCAGTACTTCTCCAGTACGTACAAAATTTAATGATGTTTCTCCTATTGTTTCCTCTGCTGGGGAAATCAGAAGGGGAGAAGTAGCTGGTCTGAGCTCAGCATCCTGTGGAGGGATAATCTTAGTATCGCCAGGAGTCTTCCTCTTTCGAGGAACTTTATCTTTTGAACCTGGTGGGCGTCCTCTTTTCATTTGAGGTACAACCAATTCTGCTGCCGGTGGGCTGCATCCATCTATGGGGATGTCAATCCTAGCTGGCGTATTGGCAGCAGGGACGTGTGAACGGACAATCTTCTGGTTGTCCGTGAATTTATCCGGTAAAAGATGTACTGTATTCTGGATGTGAAGGATCTTCAGGATCTCATCTTCACACAGATTAGTACGTGGATCATATATGGACAAAGACTTCTGGTCCCAACTAATGGTCTCAGAAGCTTCTGGCTTCTTAGACTGCGTGCCCAGTTTTGGAAAAAATTTCTCATTAAATTCACAGTCTGCAAAACGTGCCTTGAATGCGTCACCCGTCAGGGGTTCAAGGTATCTGATAATAGAGGGCGAATCAAACCCAATATATATACCTAGACGACGCTGAGGACCCATTTTGGTCCTCTGCGGTGGTGCTATTGGGACATATACCGCACAACCAAACACTCTCAAATGAGAGATATCCGGAGGTGCGCCGTATGCTAGTTGCATCGGGGATAAAGTGTGACCTCCAGAGGGTCTTATCCTAATAAGTGATGCGGCATGTAAAATAGCATGCCCCCAAGCATCCACAGGCAACTGGGATTGCATAAGCAATGGACGTGCAATCCATTGGAGTCTCTTTATAAGAGCCTCTGTTTCAAAATTTGGGGTTGACTACATGAAACCCTTTCCCATTCTGTAAATGTCATGGTTTATTTCTCTTAACTGCGAACTGTTAAATTAATTCAAATGCCGAACAGATTCAACATAGATGCATTGACATCAAGCAGATATATGCATGTCTCATCGTCAACTTATACAGTCAGAGCCATGGCTAATTAAGGGAAATTTCCGTGAGCTGCACAATTTTTTTAATAAAAAATTTTGATATTAAACAAAATAGTGCAGATTTATACAAGCCTATAAAAAGAAGCATTGTAAAATCATAGTTTACTATATTTTGTAGGTATCTACGTGATCAAAAAGAAATTACCTCTAGATCAAAGATCTAGGGAAGATCGTGATAATAAAAATCTGTAGATAGTTCCGCTCCCGATACGCTCCAAAGAAAAATTTCCGCAAAGCTTCGTCGCAATAATAGATTCCTTTGCGAGTACGGGTTTAATTTTTTTTTTGAGGGGAGACGGGATGAAAAGCTCAAAGAATTTTAGAGCAAACGAGCTGATAACGTGTTATATGATAATGAACTCAAGAGAGAAAGAGAGAGAATTTCATTGCTAAGAAATAAGTCACCATAGCTAAGAGCCATGGTGCTCTATTTATATATCTCATAGTGGGGAGGCCAAAAGCCTCTAGGAGACCAAGGGTCCCCATTACTCTAAGTAATGGGGGCCTAATGAATGGGTAATGAAGGAGGGGAGGCCAAAGGCCTCCCTCATTCATAACAAACTAAACAATTTAGCTAAGCATGCAACTTAAAATTATCTCATAAATCTAAGTTACATCAATAATTAATTATCATCATATAATAATTAAGATCTAATTTTAAAATTATCAAATGATTTTAAAATTAAATCTAATTTTCAAAAACAATTTTCGAAAATAAAACGTTGCTTGGGAACGACTATTTTAATAGTTTAAATCACAACCTCCATCTCATGGAGAAACATGTTGTATCACATACATTTTATAATTGCAAATCAAAGATCATGTAGATCGGCTCTGATACCAATGTTGGGTTTATGGGTTCTTATGGCTATAAAATCGACGTCTGGCCTACGTCGGTCGGACGCCGAAAATAAACAAGCTGCAAAAAAACAGATTTAAAACATTTTTAAATCAAGCCCTAAAGATTTAACCTTAGCCAGAATCTCTACTATCCGGGGTTGGGTCCGACCAACCCCTAAGGATAGATCTATCTAACATTTGTAATTATAAACGCATGAATATTTTAACTACATACCTTTCACTACGTTTTCGTAGAAAACGAAGCGTCGTTTTCATCAATATTAGGGATTAGAACTAGAAAGAGCTTTGAACAATTTTCTATCTCGATGAGCAGTGATCACGAATCAACCTGGGGACATGGAAGGCAACAATCTGAAGGAGTAGTTGAACAATCACATGGATGGTTCAACACCGTTCAACATACACAGTACGATAAAGCTAACCAGAATGCCCACCGAGTTTGGCGCCAACTGACAAAAGAGGAAACCCTAATGTGTTTAACACACAGAGCATGAAGAGATGCATAGGAAATCAAAGCCAATGATGAAAGGATTTAACGTACACTCCTACTTCGCAATCACCGGGGGGGACAGATCCTCTCCTCCGCCCATGGCAATCGAATCTGATAGTTATGCCTTACATTGAAAATCGGGGATTTGATCAGCTGTTACTCGAGAAACTTGGTTAGAGACTACATCAGGAACAATGACTTTTTCCTTGCTTCTTTGAGGAACAAAGGTCGAGGTCCCAATAAAGGTACGAGGCATTGAAGATGAAGCCATAGATAAAATATTCGAGGATGAAGCTCTGTTACGAAAGCCTTAAAACGCCAAGATTCCCATCTTCCATTTTCCTTATTAAGGCACAAGGAAATCTTGCAGTGATCTAGATCGACCTTTTCGTCAAGGGACCCGTGTTAATGATCCATACAGGTTTGTACCCCAACATTTGAACTGACGCAACTGCCAAATCAAAGGAGTGGATGGTTCTAGCGCTTAAACTCATCAAATACTCTTGCCTCGACTACCGTGCCCAATTAATGAGATATCACATCACTTGACCTCAACCAACGAATTGTGTGAGTCCAAGTGATGGGGGCCATTGTTTGATCCTTGGGCCAGCCCTCGAGGAAGAGATAGATTTCCTCATTGAGATTATAGAGCCTGTATGAGGGACCACTTACCAACAAAGCCCACAGAAGATGTAAGTCACTAGCCTGGTCAAAGCCCACACCTAATTTTCCCGTTGAGCTTCTGTAGCTTAAGGAGGTTGTTGATTATGAGCTCATTAATGGCAGGACGAGTGGACAACGGTTATGCCTATCTTTTAGGGATGATCGTGCCACCATAATGGGTTACCGTTATTTGCAAACGGCATTAAGGGGAAGCCTCTGCTTATAAATAGAATAGAGACAAACAATACAGGGGGGACACTCCAGAGGTACTGATTACTAGGTACTTTGACAATCTTATTCTCTGTTTTTCACTCTTATATTTCTTCCTCCAAAAGCTCGGTGTTACTGGATCGAGACGATCTCCCTTGGGTCGATCTTGACGACCCCGAGTTTTCTTAAGTCGCTACTAACTTAAGTATCAGAGGGGATTTGGGTCGGGACCCAGATCTGACCCCTTAACGAGTATCTGTGATGCAGGTCGTTCGAGCTTCGACCCATCAAGTAGGTCGAAGGGTCATGGTCTACGACCCAGAGGAAGGTTGAACTCCAGCCTAGTAGATTAAAGCTCATCATTCTACGACTCGTGCTCTATCCACCGCGAGTCCCACTCAACTGCTGACGAGGCTACACCTCGTCAGAGGCGTCCAAATTAGCATACTTTACTGTTGGCCGAAACACATCCATTAACATGGCCCAAGCTCGGATCCGATAACATGGTTGAGATAATTTCTTGTAAGCACATATACTTGATATTTCACTTGGTTGAATCGTGTTTCATTATGGTTGATCGAATTACATGAAGACAAGCAAACGGTTTCGAATTATGTAGTCTGGGAATAGCCGTAGGACTATCGGCCATAAGTCGCTTACTGCCTGCTTTTGGACCTATCTCAATTCGAAGTTGAGATTATCTGATTGCTTGGTACAAGGTGTTGGTTTATTCTTCGTCATTCTTTTCAAGTACAATGGTCGAGAATAAGATGTTGATGACACAAAACTAGATCTTGTGTTGTCTACACCCAAAGTAGGGTGGCAAAATGAACCTGATCCGACCGAAACTTGGCCTCCCACACCGGGTATGCCTGGGTATGTACCTAACTGGGTCGGGTCGAATCTGGGTCGATCCATCCTACCTAGATAAAATCTGGATAGGATACATGTTTAACCTAGAAACCGAATTGACATGTATTCTACCCATTATAATGTTATAAATATAAATTACATATAATCTATTTAACAATAGAGGACGACCCCTCCCCACGGGTTTGTCCAACGTGGCAACGACCACATCACCCGTGGGGGAATCCTCCACTAAGAAAAAAAGGAGGAAAACACCATGCCCCCCCCACTGTCCCATTTATTTGCATGTTTTCCCTTGGGTTTTTGTATTTTCCCCATTTTAGCCTCCATTCTTTACCCCCCGACGATACCGACACACAGCCACACTTCTAGCTCCTTCTCGGTTGCGCGGGTGCATCGTATCCTGTTCGTGTGGTTTTTTTCCTCCATGCACTTTGTGCACGGGTAACTTCTAGTCTATCTTATAAAATAAGGAATTATCCTTGTGCCATTATCTCATGTGGCAATGTCACAATGCCACATGGGACAATAGCCAAGGGTAATTCCCTCACTCATCCCTAAAAACCCACCATCTCACTTAATTACATTGTTGCCATTGCCATTTCAACATCCCAAAAAACCCTCTCTTTTCTAAGTTACATGCGTGCCATTCCTTTTTCATAACATCCAAAATACCCTCTATCTTTCTCCTATTTACGGCCTTATCATCGAGCTTTTGTCCACTTTGGCCCCCGATTGTTTTTGCACTTACGCCCCTGCTTTTCTCCCTTTTACGCATAGGCGCTACCCCCACACACACCCACACTTCCCTCTCATTTCCTTCTGCATTCCGGTGATGCCTTCGTTGTGTGGGTTTTTTTCTTGGATACGTGCACCATGTGCCCGGACAATTTCTAGTACTAATATTATATAGTAGCTGGTATTGTGAATTTTGGTCATGGTCATTGAGCAATCTGCCTTCCGTTTGTGTGCTCATCTTTGTAAATGTTTTTAAATTGTCAAATGATAAATTTTAAAAATAATATATAATCGAATTCTAAACTCATAACAAAGGTATGGGATTGTGCACGCATTTGTGTGGTCATTGGTTCAAGGTTTTTTGGTTGGAAAAGTATTTTTTTGTTCAAACTTTAAATGATATATGTTATAAACGGGCTTTTGGAGGCCCAACCCGTTAGTGGGTATCCACCCATTATGTAACCATATTACTATAAATACATGGCTACAGGGTTCCGTAGCCGCCATAGTTTACAACACGTTATCAGCACGCTCGAGGCTGAGCCGAACCCCTGCCGACGGACGAACGCGACGCGAACGGGCTTCCTTCACCGAACGTCGCTAGATCCAGTGGGTAGGATCTAGAGGTAATTTTCTCCCTAGATCTAAACTTTTATGCGAATACGATTAGATCTACATGCTTAGATCTATTTTTGATTAATTTAGATCGGAGTTTTAACTTAGATCTACATGCTAAATCAATTTTTCAATGATAACTCGACGTTTTTATCAACAAAAATCAAATTTTTACGATGAAAAACGTTGTTTTGAAGACTAAAAATAGTTCTTTTTAAATAAAAATCCTATTTTTATGATCTTCTTTCCCAAATCTTGAAACCCTAGGGGATCTTCTCGCCGAAACGCGAATCCCCCCAAAACTCGCACCAAACCCCCCCTCCCGCCGCCCGAAGCGGCGGCCCCCCCTCCCACCCCGTCGTTGCTAACGGCGGGCGGCCCCGTCGCTGCCAGCGGCGGGCCAGACCCGCCGCCTGCAGCGACGGGAGCCACCCCCGCCGCCTGCAGCGGCGGGCCCCCATCCCCTCCCGCCGCCGGCAGCAGCGGGCCCCCGCCGCCCGTAGCGGCGGGCCCCCATCCCCTCCCGCCGCCGGCAGCGGCGGGCCCCCGCCACCCGCAGCGGCAGGCCCCCAAACCCCGGTGCGCTCGTATCGGGCCCCCTGGTGCGCGCTCATGTCCGGAAACCCTAGCCGCCTGAAGCGGCAACCTGCGCGACCAAAAACCCTAACTAGGGTTTAACCCCAAAAATTTTCTATTTTTCAAAACTTTTTTCAGATTTAATCACGATTTCTTTTTCGTTAAAAATCTGGATAAATTACACGTTTTTAAATCATCGCAATTTTTTCTTGGATTATTTGATTATTACACGTTTAATAATTAGGAAGATCCTGCGACCGCTCTGCCGTTAGTTAACTAACCTAACGGTGTATGACGTTGCCCAGTGGTCCAATAATTATTAAACGAAAAATTTTCATTTCCATTATAAAATTCCTGTGATGATTAAATGCATGTGTAGAAATTTATATGCCTGCCGCATATTTAATGATTCTATGATGTACATTTTTATTTAGCATGCTAAAATCACTATGACATAGTTTAATGCCTGTAGCAAAACTGTATGTCTGCGATAAGATTATTTAAATGCCTGCAGCATATAAATAGCATGTGTATACATCATACTTGTTTCAATTTTGGTTAATTGACCACAACTTTTTAGTTTACTAGATTTACATTATATGTATGATGCGCTCATGATATGACAACATTTTATGTCAACAAACCAATAATGATTTCAAAAAGTTTAACATCATATCCTAGTTGACAAAATGAACCTGGAGTTCAAATCCAAAACAAACCTGAAGTTCAAAATCAAATCAAAAGTCAACACCCTTTCACACTAATAAAAATTAACAAGTACGATGGATTATACGAAAAACATTTATGCGTTTTCTTTTAGAAATGCGCATTTCGCGGTAAATAGATCTCTCAGATCTATGGTTTGTATAAACCAATATTGACACCAGCAGTTGTCATAACACCGCCAAACTCTTTTGAGTAATCTCACTTTACAAGGTATGATTCTTGAATCTAACCTTATTTTTTAAGCGTACGCCCGAAGTTGTGGCTTAATAGATAAGTGAGAAATTATAAAATTCGTACCCACGTAATTGTTTCCCCTAAAGTATGATTCTATATCCACACAATACTTGAATGACTCAATAAAAATGGCCCGAAGACCATACTTGAGTTTTCAAATAGACTTTTAAAAGTCTCTCATAAATTAGAAAGTGGAAATATATAGACTAACTCATTTCCCTTGTATGTGTCTACTTCGTAAGACCAATAATCATTCTTCCTTATAAACGACAATAAGGAAGACTGAAAACAGGGGAAGTCTTGAATAAAAATGAGAAAGGGAAGATATGATGTACCTCGATATGGAGTATGCAATGGCAACCCAATATCAGACCAGCAGTTCTGATAAGACCCATAATGCTTTTTGCAAAATGAATGGGCATTAACCTATGCCATATAAAAATATATACATATCTAGTCTAAACGACGAAAGTCAAATTGCCTGTATGTATATTTCGCTACTCCCTGAGGACAAATAAACTTTGAAAATAAATTTGACATGTTGTCATAATATGAGTCTAAAATGAGCACAATTGTGGACGTATATTTTATAGAACACACATCATACTATGAAACTTGTTGCTCTAACATAATTATTAGTAGTATTCTCCTGCAGTATATATGTGCTTTTTACGTATTTTATTTTACTGTAAATGATTTGTCATCCTGAATACTCCTAAAATGAGGATGACATGTACTCTCTGAAACTTATAAAGTTTCAAAGGATATTCGTCAAAATGAAATCCCTAATGACTCAAGAAACCAATAAAGCCTGAAGCTTTATCCAACTATGATCCGCATAATAGTCATTGTGAAGATGTAATCCTTCACAGTTTGAACAGAGTTCACCTATTACCGGACAAAATTAACTTGAGCATTTTAATGGACGTTCAAAAGTCTCACATAAATTCGAACAAAGGAATTAATTTGGAACACCAGAAGTGTCCAGAATCAACCAACTTCGGATCAATGTCACCCTGGATTGATGATGCAAGACATCATTAACCAGACGAACCCGAAGATTCTTCAAAAAAGGGTGAAACTCTCATTATCCCATTCAAAAGGGGAAAATGATTATGAGATCATCTCCATTCACGTGGACATTGACTCTCCCCACTTCCTCAAACGAATTTAAGATGATATACTATCATTAGATGAATGAGACCTTTAGGCCTCTTGAGAGTATTTGAGGGATAAAAGTGGACTCACACACTCCCTACATATGGCTGATGATGTACCTTAGAGTACTCATCTATATATCCTCTTAAAATGGTCATAATCAAAACCTTGTTATCCACCCGCAGTCCAGATTATTATTAATCACAACGGACATATTACATTACTGGGATATTGGTTGGGCTTTTACTTACCCTCAGACCACCCTCAAAAATGCCGCAGTGGAACTTATTCATCGGAACTAACCCTCCTAGATGAATATGTTCCGAGATCCCCAAACGGGGGAGGCATTAGAGCACATCTTATAGATGGAGCCTTGACGGGTTCATATCCCTAGTTCTATGCTCAACTTCATTGAAGTCGAGCTTATTGCGGATTTTTGGGATAACACTGGGAAATCAATTTAACAACTGGAAGAAAATTGAACACCCTGAAGCTTTGTGTTCACACCCAGAAATGGGTTATATGTAAATCATTAAAATGATTTAAACGGATTACTTGTCCACTAGAAATCCAGTTGTATGTGACCACGTGGGAGCATGCAAACCTTCAGAACGCCTCCTTAGAAACTATTTATATGAGCCTGATCACCTCATATAAATAATTTCCGAGAACCCCTAACGGGGGGAGCGTTTAGTGCACATCTTATCGATGGAGCCATGATGAGTATACATCCCCATATCACCACTATGGACCATTTAAAATATTAATACCTATGATCTGATTATCATGAATAGTGATGAGATCCTGAAGATCCACACTTAGGAAACTGTTAAACAGTTATCAGACATAGCTACTGCCAATATAAATATTGTCAAATTCACACATCCGTGCTACTAAAAATCCAGCTAGGATTGACATACCAACTATAATGGATGCAATCTACCAGTAGCAGAAGTGGATATCCTCAATGGATGAGAGGACATACCACGAGACCCTAAAACAATACCACCACAGGAAAGTGAGCTCATCTCCATATCCTCTCCCTTTCCAGAACCTCCAGAAGAGATAAATCTGGAATAAATTGAATAATGTACGTACACGGAGAGGTATTTGGATAAAAACACACTTGTCGACAATTACTCACATTTCATTTTGCCATTGATATCGTTCACAATCTCCGTTTCCTGAAGCAAACGCAGAAATTTGGCCAGATTATGTGGAACGAGGCAATAATAAGTTGAGCTGGACTCACTTATGAAATGTGAAGTGTTTGGACCTGAAGTCCTGATATCAAAAGATATCAAACCTGTGGGCTACCGAGTATTGTATAAATAAATAAAATCATATGCTATAAGCAAACCGATATAGCCTTAGAGGTTTATTTCGTAGAAACCAGGAAGTAACCATGTAAGATGAGTTTAACTCACTTACAAAATTAATTAACCTGATGCATCAGGCTCCCTGGTCATGATTGCGAAACCCATGCGATTAGCAAAGATAATTTTAGGCTATGTTGCTATGGATGATGTGATAACATACCCTTATGAATAATCATCCTGAAGATGAAACCATCATCCTGAAGATGAATTATCATCCTGAAGATGAAACCAGCATCCTGAAGATGAATGATCATCCTGAAAATGAATTATCATCCCGAAGATGAGACCATCATCCTGAAGATGAATTATCATCCCGAAGATGAAACCTTCATCCCGAAGATGAATAATCATCCCGAAGATGAAACCATCATCCCGAAGATGAATAATCATCCCGAAGATGAAACCATCATCCCGAAGATGAATAATCATCCAGAAGATGAAATTATCATCCAGTCGATGAAGAAACATGAAAAATTGCAATCAACCAATACACATACTGGTTGTATGGATGCACATTAAGACCCCTTCCGTTCACTGGAAGAGGGGAAGGATATCCTAGGTCCTGAAGTGCCTTACTCAAATGTCTTTTGTACACTCCTTTATCTGGCAGTAAATACTTTAACCAGATACAGTGCAGCGCCTGCAGCACACCACTGGACCAGAGATATGTATCTTCTGCGCTATCTCCAAGGGTCAAGGATCATACAACATGTTAAATGTATTTGCAGATACAGGTTACAGATCATCGCGATGACTGCAACAAAGAAGCGACCAACTCCTGGAGACCAGCAAAGCATACTTCCAAGGCAACATCAATCCCACCATCCCGAGAGGTTCATCAATCCAAGAAGCAAATCATAAGTACGCACAGCCAGGTCCTGCAGTACCTCGCAGACACAGTGAAGACTGGGTCAGAGACGTGATGCTACCTACTGAGTATGCAAACCACTCCTCCTCTGAAGAGAACCCTCAGATTCAGTAGCTGCCATAGATGAGCGATACTTGTATAGATGAGCGATGTCTTGTATAGGTAAGAGATGCCTTGTACTTTGTACTCATTATCGGAACACTGTAAGAGATTGATGTATAGTTGCCTAGGAGATCTGCAAGCCTGCAGCTTGTACAGATCAGGGGGAGTCAAATGTAGTGTTGTACTCTTTTCCCTTGGCTATTGGTTTTTCCCACTGGGTTTTTCATAGCTAAAGGTTTTAACGAGGCAACCTCATTGACTCTGGATCCAGAAGTATCCACCCCCTAAACACTTCCACTAATCAGTGGAAGTTACGGAAACTGTACTCTTTTTCCTTGGCTATTGGTTTTTCCCACTGGGTTTTTCATAGCTAAAGGTTTTAACGAGGCAGTTATCCCTAACTTAGGATCCAGAAGTGTCCACCTCTAGTGATATCCATCGATCAGGGGAAGTTATAGAGACTTGTACTCTTTTTCCTTAGCCATTGGTTTTGCCCACTGGGTTTTCCTTGACAAAGGTTTTAACGAGGCACGTACTCTTAAACTTGGGATCCAGAAGTACCCATAGACCCATGATCAGATAAGCTCTATGAACCCTGAAGCGTTCATCACGGCTTACAACAATGGATGGATAAGGGGAAGTGTTATAAACGGGCTTTTGGAGGCCCAACCTGATAGTGGGTATCCACCCATTATGTAACCCTATTACTATAAATACAGGGCTATGGGGTTCCGTAGCCGTCATGGTTTACAACAATATAAGATATATTGAAATGATATAACTAATTTGCCTCGGTAGCTTAGTTAGTACTGGCCTATGCACGCATATATGTTGTTGTGAATTTGAGGCTTTGTCTCCGCTATCAATTTCACAGTAAATGTTTTCATAGAGAAAAAAGTATTCGGGTTGGGTTCGGGTAACCCGGCAACCCATCGGATCGGTTTTGGATTTTCAATTCTTGACCCGGACTCACTCCTTGACAGGTTGGATCAGACCTAACCCGACCCAACCCGTTTGCCACCACTAATCCAAAGCATATGCCTTCTGCAACGAAACCAGGAGGAGTCTAGATAAGGATTTGAAAGAGGCAATCGTCATTCATGATGAACTGAAAGAAACCGACCACCCCAAGATGGCATATAGCAAGCCAAATGCCAGAAACTAGAATAAGACGGCACTAGTCAAACCTAAAGTCCACAGCCTCCGAGTTTTGATTAACCGAAACAAATGAAAAAATCTTATCAAGTCTGCGAGGTCCCCTATTAATGATCCGAGTATCAGGGCCCGTGTTTCATATGCAAACAGGGTTATGGATGATGATGCCATGTGGACCATATGATATGGTGCAATTTTGCATAAATCTTAGTAGATGATAAGCCTCAATGAGTCATCACATACGTGAGACGTAGCTTTTTCTTCTAAAAGAGTCATATATCTCATCAAATGCATACCTCATACTTGTATTAAATATATATACACACTATTTTTTAAAAAAAATACCACATACCTGGGTATTTTATTTTTATCTACATATGTGATATCATAATCATATCCTGATACGACTATTTTGGAGAAGCCCAAAAACAAGACACCTAAGCCCAAGCCTATAACAAGAAGCCGGGATTATGCCCGCCTGACGAGGCCCGTGAAAGTACTCGAAGTAGGATCGGCCCCAGCCTGGAGGAAACACGATCAGCTCACGCTCTCCGGATAACTGTGCCGCTGAAAGCGCGGCACCTTAATGACCATTAAGGAGCCCACTAATCCCCCCACGACGCGCGCAGGCGACTTGATGAGGGCGGATCGCGGGGACGTGAGTGGGGGGTGGCGGTCAGGGGACGTGGATTGGGGGCAATCGTGGGCCAAACCCTATAAAGGGATAACATGGGCAACCGGGAGGGGGATCGAATCCTTGACACTTATAACTGAGGTATTCCATTAACAAGACCTTGCTTTTCCCCATTATCTCCCCTGCCATAGCTCGGTCCGAGGATACATGTGCTGGCCTCCTCTTGAACCGTATCGATCCCGCCGAGCATTACACAGATCCGTTCTGACTTAGGCATCGGAGGGGACCTGGCCGGAACCAAGATCCGGCCCCCCTGACGAGTTTCATCGTCTGTCCACGAAGGAGCTGAACCAAGGTGCCGAGGCTACAATCCAGCAAAGAATGAGCCCGCTCGCCATTAGCGAGTGCCGTCGCCAATCGAGACCGAGGAACGTTCAAGCCGCCGACGCTTCCTCTCGACGCTCGTCCAACCGAGGCCGAGCACTCAACCTGGAACCGAGGCTTCCCCTCGGCTCCACGCCCACCGAAGACCGACGCTCTCCTAAAGCGTCTACTCAGCCGCGGATCCATCGCCTATCCACGCCGAGAGCACGTGCGTTCGCCGTATCCAAGGGATCTCAACCAATCCCTTGACCACGTTGACCACCTAGTTGTCGGTCAACGAGTCAGTGGTGAGAAAACACCCCGAAACATCGGGCGCCGTCTGTGGGAAGCGGACAAAGCCCACGTCAAACCACCGGAATGGAACCAGTCTACAATGGCTCGGGGCGCATGTCCCCCATCCAAGAGGAGGGAGATTACATCCCTCCTGAGAACCAGCACAGCCACACCACCGAGGGAACAGGCGACTCCCGATCGGTGACTCAAGAGTAGCTTCGTCTCTTTGCCTAGGAAACCAACGCCAATCCTCAGATGTTGGTCGCCATGATTCAACAGCTTGTCGACAACCCATCCGTCCGGCGAGAGGAGACGGGAGGGGCCCACCAACGAGGAGCCGACCGCCAGCCTGTATGGTCCGACGTGGTCACCGACCACGGGGATAGAGCAGCCATCCTGGAACGGCGATTTACCATGTCGGGCTTCATCCCGGAGATGCCCCTCACTCCCACCTCGCCCCGCAAGGGAGAGGGGATGGGCCTCGACCAAACCGGAGGCAAATCAGTTACCGCCTCGTCTCGATGACCGGGCTCTACAAGTCAACGGCCGGCTGGCCACCGAGCCTCGGGGGACCGCCCCCGTCGGAGCGGACATCCCCATCGAGCAAAACCGGGGAAGCAAGACTATGATAGGGAGAAGAGGATCGCCCGCCGATCAACCCCCGCCCACAGCTTAGCAGGAACGCAGGCGAGCCCCCAGCGTAACCGCGCTCGCTCGCCATGGCCAGGCAACAACGGTGTGAGCACTGGAGGGCGCCCAGGGGGTGCCAGAAGCGACCGTTGTCCGCTATCCCGAAGGATAACCGAGGCACAGGTGACCTCCACGTTCAAAGTGTCGACGTTGAAAAAGTATGACGGCACCGGCGATCCCGAGGACCACGTGATGGACTATGAAGGGGTCATGGCATTCCAAGGGGCTGATGACACCCTGCTCTGCAAAGGCTTTTATTCCACCCTTCGAAGAGCGGCCCAAAGCTGGTACCATGGTCTTCCTAACCGATCCATCGATAGCTTCGAGGACCTCTCCCAGCAGTTCTGCAAACAATTCATGGCCGGCCGTCAGGTAAACCGGATTCAGAACTCCTATTTAATGTGGTGCAGGGTCACGGCGAACCCTGAGGCACTACATGCGTCGCTTCAACACGGAGCGACTGAATGTGGAGAGCTGCCCCGAGTTGGTCGTCAAGACGGCCCTGAAGAAAGGGCTCTGACATAGGTGCCTGAGAAAATCGCTGCACAACGATCCGCCGAAGGACCTCGCTGGTGTCATAGCCAGGGCATAATGCTACATGCTGATGGAAGAGGCGCTGGCGAGGACGATTGGAAGCCGCCTGATGGGAACAAAGCGGGGATTCAAGTGCGAAGAGAGCAAGCACTGTGGCCCTGACGAGCATCGACAAGAGAAGAAGGCCAAAGGAAAGCAGCACAGGTAGGAGCCGCGACCCCCCAGGCCGAACGCCACCCCGGATGTCATCCTCGCGCACGCCCAAAAGGAGGGGCGCTTTAGCATGCTACCTCCAAGGATGAAGAGAGGCGGAAAGGATGAGGAGAAGTATTGCAAGAATCACAAGGACAACGGCCATGACACCGACGACTGTTGGCACCTAAAGAAGGACATATAGAAGTTGGTCAGCCGGGGGAACTTAAAGAACTTCGCCGACGACTAGGCCCCCGCCCTCAAGGAAGGGACATCCAAGCAATCGGACAAGGGGAAGAAGGTGGTCCAGACGGCCATGCGCATCATCGAGTGAGCTGGCGGGACAACCAGCCACCGCCTCGCCTGGGCAAGGCTAGCTTGCCCTCGCCTTTTCTGTTTTTTGTTTTTCCTCCAAATGTACGCCCGGGTTCGAGGAATAGAAAGAACCATGTTAGTACAGCTCTTTATCTCTTACTATAGTTGGTTGGGCGATCGACTGCAGGACATGCAGGAAGTCACCCCTGGAGGAGAGCAATGAAACGATCGACCGTAAGGCTGGGGGGCAACTCCCCCAGCAGGCTGATCATCGAGCCCGTCCGTAAGGCTGGGGGCAACTCCCCCAACAGGCGGGAACGTCGATTGGTCATAAGCCGAGGGGTAGATCCCACCGCTGACCAGTCGACATGACGACCGTAAGGCTGGGGGTAACTTCCCCAGCAGGCCGATCACCGAGCCCGTCCGTAAGGCTGGGGACAACTCCCCCAGCAGGCGGGAACGTCGATTGATCATAAGCCGAGGGGTAGATCCCATCGCTGACCGGACGACCCGACCGACCGTAAGGCTGGAGGC